>JAUJYZ010000555.1:257500-857500 GCA_033675265.1 Actinostola sp. cb2023
ATAACGGTGGGTATAACTACATCTAGGTTAGCATCATCGCATACAATCATTGGATGACAGTTACCGAGCTCGAACGACAGACGTTTCACACGTGATGCGCTCTCGATACAAATACTAGAAGCCGTCTTCTCGCTGCCAACCTGCACGTAGAGTTCAATTGAATCCAGTCAATAAATCTCACTAGACAGCAAGCTAGCAGTTTGTTTTATTGAGAACAATTTAACCGCGTATCAAAATACTAAAGAAAACATTTTCTATTCTTTTTGTCTGCTACATCCTTACATCATCTCCGCTACCATAAACATTTACTATATAGCTACATATTCGTTCTGTCTGCTACTCACCTGAGCAATGCCTTGGACGTTGTAGTGTCCTACTAGTAGTCTACCTACTACATCACCTTTGTACCATAAACATTTACTATAGCTATATTCGTTCTGTCTGATACTCACCAGAGCAATGCCTTGGACGTTGAAGTGTCCTACTAGTAGTCTACCTACTACATCACCTTTGTACCATAAACATTTACTATAGCTATATTCGTTCTGTCTGATACTCACCAGAGCAATGCCTTGGACGTTGAAGTGTCCTACTAGTAGTCTACCTACTACATCACCTTTACCATAAACATTTACTATAGCTATATTCATTCTGTCTGATACTCAAATAAACATTTACTATAGCTATATTCGCTCTGTCTGCTACTCACCAGAGCAATGCCTTGGACGTTGTAGTGTCCTACTAGTAGTCTACCTACTACATCACCTTTGCCATAAACAACGTTAACAACTCCTTTTGGTATTCCTAATGTCAATATTAGAACTGATTATTAATTGTTATGCTTAAGGTACCAGGGGACCTTCGTGACCACTGTTCACTGAAAGCCGCGTAGCGCACTAACCACTCGTCCAACATGTATAAAAGTATACATTTTCTTAAAGCTGAATAAATGCAGATTCTAAATATGCTGGAGATTATTTCCTATTTTGTAAATATTTTTTGTTATTGCACATTTTAGAAAATTCGATCGGCCTTGTTCAAAGATAATTTTATACGCGGGAATTCAATCGATGTCTAAACGGAAAGTGCCATTGTAATGAGCACACTTTGTTCTAAAAAACACTGTCTCCGATTTTTGATACGTTGCCTCGTTTAAAAGTTATTTGATGATTTATGTGTAAATCGCTTAAAAACACATTAATGAACTTTGACAGCAAATATCTCCTCAACAAAAGCGTTTATCGGAAATCGGAGACTCAGTTTTTTAGAACAAAGTGTGCTCATTACAATGGCATTTTTCGTTCAAAATTCGATTGAATTTCCGCGTGCAAAATTCTCTTTGAACAAGGCCGGTCGAATTTTCTAAAATGTGCAATAACAAAAAATATTTACAAAATAGGAAATAATAATCTCCAGCATATTTAGAATCTGCATTTATTCAGCTTTAAGAAAATGTATACTTTTATACATGTTGGACGAGTGGTTAGCGCGCTACGCGGCTTTCCTGAAGACAAAATTTATTTTCACAAGAAAATTAGATATCTCTTGTACTAGCATTACCTGAGTATTATTTTTTGTAAATCTTTCTTAGATATCATCATAATTTACGTTCAATATGGAATATCATCCGCCATTTTGCCGTTTTACCGTCGGCTCAGATCTTTTTGTTAGTGACGTCGTTTATGGGGAATATTAAAATCCGTTCACAACATTCTCTCGGGTTCAAGAACATACAATGTACTTATAATTACTCTACATTGTGATTGCACCTTCCCTTGGGATAGGTGACGTCAGACATGGGGAATAATTACTGAAGCGAGCCGCGATCACATCAGCGGTAATCCATGTCTTTTTACAATTCAAACTCAAATTTCTTCTCCATATTAGAAAATGAATGTACACAACATTCTCTTTGTTTTTAATTAAAGATAAATTTAGGCTACAGTTCTCCTTTAACAGGATATAATTAACATACAAGAGATCAGAATTGAATCAGTTGCAAATTTTAAATTTTAAAGCGGGCACAGTTAAAAAAAACATCAAAATATTTTATCTTTACTGGGATCGTTATTGGTGCCATGTTTCGGCAAAAACGAATTCTGTCTTCTTACCCGCGTCTTTGATAGCTTTAGCCAGTAAATACACGCAAAGTGGTGCCAGGGAAGACGGCTTGACAATCACACAGTTGCCACAGACAAGCGCTGGCACCAGATGAGAAATAATCGAATGTACTGGACACGCCCAGCTTGTCAGAACTGCGACCACGCCCAGTGGATGTTGGGTACTGTAGCTTAACACTCCTAGTGTAAGCATAGTCAGTGTAAATCACTTTGTATTCTATCCGCGAACGAATACTAATCATTTTCAAAGTATTTTACACGGACACATATACTGATGTAACAATTATTACAGGATGGGGCATCTCGTTTGTTGCTATCAGTAAAGGTGCAGTAATACGAGCAACAAAATCGTGCAACTTGTCGCGCTACATTGTTCGGATTGTTGCGTTGCAAGTTGCAGAGCAATGTTTCTCGTATTACCATCGCTCGCGCAACTTGTCGCGCAACAAATTAAATTTTCGGTGTTTCAGGTTGCAAAACTTTGTTGCATGAAGTAGAAAGAGCTTCTACTTTGCGCAACAAAGTTTTGCAACCTGCAACACGAAAATGTGTTGCGCGACAAGTTGCACGAACGATGGTAATACGAGAAACATTGCTCTGCAACTTGCAACGCAACAATCTGAACAACTGGTTGCGCGACAAGTTGCACGATTTTGTTTCTCGTATTACTGCACCTTAAGGTTTACACATAGTGCGTAGACCGTAACAATATTTTATTTTTTTATGTGAAAGATAGCTAGAGATAAATTCGAGTGGCATCTACTAGCTGAACAACTCATTATATACTCCTAGTATTCCCTAAGGTACATCATAGCAGTGTGACACTAACAACGCCTTAACACTAACGTACCGTACTAATGTGCATTCGTTAGAAAATACATATGCCTATAGATAAACTATACTGCTTGCATGTAATATAATTAATTGAAAATAAACTGATTGAATGCAGTGAGATGGATTAATCTTAATCAACTATACTTAATCGTACCGTTTTCAGAGTTTGACGGATCCAATTTACTTAACGCCTGACTAACAAGCGTTCGTATACTGTTAGCCTCGCTTCCATACTCGTCGTTGTTGTTCTTGGCTGTATCGAGGGTCTTGCCTTGATCAAACATCTCGGCACGATGGAACTCTTCGCTTCGTTTTTCCAGTAAGTCAGCAAGACGAAACAGAAAGCGACCTCGTTCTCTCTGAAATGATACGATGTAGTGTGACGTCATCACGTGAAGCAATACGTCACGAGGAAGAAGAGGGAGCAATATTTATGGTTGTTTCATGCAAATCTTTATTCGGGAAAAACGGAAAAATTAGGATTCCTGTGGCAAGGGATCCCTGCGAGGAAGTTGGGGTTCCTGTGGAGATTTAGAGGAGGACTGGCTACACAGGAATCCCATAAATCCCTAAATCCCTAGCTACACAGGAACCCCATCAATCACTAAATTCCTAATTCCTGAAGGTTGCCGCGGAGGAGGCTAGGCTAATTGTTTCTTTTAGTCCGGCGTTTTGACACTTCGTGAGCCAGAGACACTTCTTTCAGCTTGTTATTTTTCGTCGCCGGTACTTTTACACGGTAGGCACATAAGAGCCCAAAATGTCCGGGTTGTGTTCATTTTCTACAGTTTTAATTCAACCAATTTGAAACTTCGCAACATGACAGTACATGACAAGGCAACAAATCGTATCTTTTTTGTTTTTCAATTTTTTTGGTTACTACTTCGTGTATGACCCACATATAGTGGCACTATTATACTAGCTGCATTCCAGTTGTACCCTGTATCCCATGTATTCCAGTGTATTCCAGTGTATCCCTGTATTCCCTGTATTCTCTGTATTCTCTGTATCCCCTGTATCCCATGTATTCCCTGTATTCTCTGTATTCCAGTGTATCCCCTGTATCCCCTGTATTCCCTGTATTCCCTGTATCCCCTGTATTCCCTGTATTCTCTGTATTCCAGTGTATCCCCTGTATTCCCTGTATCCCCTGTATTCCAGTGTATTCCCTGTATCCCCTGTATTCTCTGCATCCCCTGTATTCCCTGTATCCCATGTATTCCAGTGTATTCCCTGTATTCCCTGTATTCCCTGTATCCCCTGAATTCCCAGTATTCTCTGTATCCCCTGTATTCCCTGTATTCCAGTGTATCCCCTGTAACCCCTGTATTCCCTGTATTCCAGTTTATTCTCTGTATTCCAGTGTATTCCCTGTATCCCCTGTATTCCCTGTATTCTCTGTATTCCAGGGTACCCCCTGTATTCCCTGTATTCCGGTGTATCCCCTGTATCCCCTGTATTCCCTGTATCTAATGTATTCCAGTGTACGTATCCCCTGAATTCCCAGTATTCTCTGTATCCTCTGTATTCTCTGTATTCTCTGTATCCCCTGTATCCCCTGTATTCCAGTGTATCCCCTGTATTCCCTGTATTCTCTGTATTCCAGTGTATCCCCTGTATTCCCTGTATCCCCTGTATTCTCTGTATTCCAGGGTATCCCCTGTATTCCCTGTATTCCGGTCTATCCCCTGTATTCCCTGTATCCCATGTATTCCAGTATATCCCCTGTATTCCCTGTATTCTCTGTATTCCCTGTATTCCAGTGTATTCCCTGTATTCCCTGTATCCCCTGTATTCTCTGTATTCCCTGTATCCCCTGTATTCCAGTGTATCCCATGTATTCCCTGTATCCCCTGTATTCCCTGTATCCCCTGTATTCCCTGTATCCCCTGTATTCCCTGTATCCCCTGTATTCCCTGTATTCCCTGTATCCCCTGTATTCTCTGTATTCCAGTATATTCCCTGTATTCCCTGTATCCCCTGTATTCCCTGTATTCCGGTGTATCCCCTGTATTCCCTGTATTCCCTGTATTCCAATGTATCCCCTGTATTCCCTGTATTCCAGTGTATCCCCTGTATTCCCTGTATTCCCTGTATTCCAATGTATCCCCTGTATTCCCTGTATTCCAGTGTATCCCCTGTATCCCCTGTATTCCATTAATTCCCTGTATTCCAGTGTATCACCTGTATCCCCTGTATCCCCTGTATTCCAGTGTATCCCTTGTATTCCCTGTATCCCCTGTATCCCCTGTATCCCCTGTATTCCAGTGTATCCCCTGTATTCCCTGTATCCCCTGTATCCCCTGTATTCCATGTATTCCCTGTATTCCAATGTATCCCCTGTATCCCCTGTATCCCCTGTATCCCCTGTATCCCCTGTATTCCCTGTATTCCAGTGTATCCCCTGTATTCCCTGTATCCCCTGTATTCGATGTATTCTCTGTATTCCAGTGTATTCCCTGTATTCCAGTGTATCCCGTATCCCCTGTATTCCATGTATTCTCTGTATTCCAGTGTATTCCCTGTATTCCCTGTATTCCAGAATTCCCGTGCAACTTGCAAAAATAAAAATCAAGTTGCAAAAGAGGGTGTTACACGATAAAAACGCGCGTGCAACTTGCAACATTTTTTTGGCCAGGCAAGTTGCACGAAAAAAAGTGCGCGTGTAATAGGGCTTTTCGATTATTTAATTGCCCATAATGCACCCGATATATTGATATGTTGATATTTCGTAGCGGTCACATTTTCAGTTTTGCACAGGGCTGTATACAATGAATATATGAAAGAGAAAATTATGTACCCTGAGTGGGACTTGAACCCACATATATGATATATATAATATTTTTAAATATTTTTTATAATTTTATGTATTATGTGAGAATAGCTTTTATTTTGGAAATCAGTTCCCTCGTGCTATTATCCGCCCTTTGTTTGTCAGTCATAACTACTTTTATAGTTTTATATTAAGTTATAAATAAATAAATAATTAATTAATTAATATAATAAACATGTAGATGTAGATGACAGCGTATTCCACGATTTGGAAAAATCGGTTTGAACCAGTTTTGTTTTCCCTTTAAAAAACGACAGAAAAGTACTTCTAAAGTAAATAAGGAAACACAACAACTTTTTAATGATATCTGTGCAGAAAATAAGAAAATAAAACCGATTTTTTTTGCTCCACTATACATCCTCAGAAAAGACCATAAAGTGACGGACGAAAGATGCGGTCATAGGGCCACCTGTACGTCCAGTGTGTGGATTCATATTCGTATTCATAGTATTCAACTCATTTAATGAGTTGAATACTATGTGAAAAAAAAATTCATGTTACCGTTATATATATACATTTTGAAATAAATAAATAATATATAGAGAACAAATTTCATGTTACCGTTATATATATTCAGTAAAGTTTGAAACCAAGAAGGTAAAGTGAACACTTTTAATTATAAGTACCACAGTAAATATATCATGGTATCAATTACAATACATTTTGAAATAAATAAATAATATATAGAGAACAAATTTCATAGGACCTGATTACTTTCTGTAATTAATTAGCTTGTAAAGTTTTCCAGGCTTTGATACATTGTATAAGCTTTTCACAATCTTCACAGATTGAAGTTATTCTTTTGAAAAAGAAGGTAATTGCATTTCCTTTGACTATAAATTGAAGTGACTTGAACCAGTATTGTTCCTTTTTAAAATAGGTCCTATTTGAGTCCATTCCCCAAGGGGAGGACAGCTTTATTTCCGATTCCACATGTCTTGGAATTGTCAAAACACTGATACACTATCCAGCGGCACATACCTGTATAGCCCTTACGTGGGAGTACCTCCCCCCCACTACTGGGACAAACCCAATTAGATACAGGAAATACACTGGAATACAGTGAATACAGGGAATACAGGTGATACACTGGAATACAGAGAATACAGGGAATACAGGGGATACACTGGAATACACTGGAATACAGGGGATACAGGGAATACAGAGAATACAGGGAATACAGGGAATACAGGGGATACAGGGAATACAGAGAATACAGGGAATACAGGGGATACACTGGAATACAGAGTATACAGGGAATACAGGGGATACAGGGAATACAAGGGATACAGGGAATACAGAGAATACAGGGAATACAGGGGATACAGGGAATACAGGGAATACAGGGGATACAGAGAATACAGAGAATACAGGGAATACAGGGAATACAGGGAATACAGGGGATACACTGGAAAACACTGGAATACATGGGATACAGGGAATACAGGGGATACAGGGAATACAGGGGATACAGGGGATACACTGGAATACAGGGAATACAGGGGATACAGGGAATACAGGGAATACAGGGGATACACTGGAATACAGGGAATACAGGGAATACAGGGAATACAGGGAATACAGGGCATACAGGGGATACAGGGAATACAGGGGATACACTGGAATACAGGGAATACAGGGGATACAGGGAATACAGGGAATACAGGGAATACAGGGAACACAGGGGATACAGGGGATACAGGGAATACAGGGGATACAGGGAATACAGGGGATACAGGGAATACAGGGAATACAGGGGATACACTGGAATACAGGGAATACAGGGAATACAGGGAATACAGGGGATACAGGGAATACAGGGGATACAGGGAATACAGGGAATACAGGGGATACACTGGAATACAGGGAATACAAGGGATACAGAGAATACAGGGAATACAGGGAATACAGAGAATACAGGGAATACAGGGGATACAGGGGATACAGGGAATACAGGGGATACAGGGAATACAGGGAATACAGGGGATACAGGGAATACAGGGAATACAGGGGATACAAGGAATACAGGGGATACACTGGAAAAACACAGGGAATACAGGGAATACAGGGAATACAGGGAATACAGGGAATACAGAGAATACAGGGAATACAGGGAATACAGAGAATACAGGGAATACAGGGAATACAGAGAATACAGGGAATACAGGGAATACAGGGAATACAGGGAATACAGGGGATACATTGGAATACAGAGAATACACTGGAATACATGGGATACAGGGGATACAGGGGATACAGGGAATACAGGGGATACAGAGAATACAGAGAATACAGGGAATACAGGGAATACAGGGGATACAGGGAATACAGGGGATACACTGGAATACAGAGAATACACTGGAATACAGGGGATACAGGGGATACAGGGAAAACAGTGAATACAGGGGATACAGGGAATACAGGGGATACAGAGAATACAGGGAATACAGGGGATACAGGGAATACAGGGGATACACTGGAATACAGAGAATACACTGGAATACATGGGATACAGGGGATACAGGGAAAACAGTGAATACAGGGAATACAGGGGATACAGGGAATACAGAGAATACAGAGAATACAGGGAATACAGAGAATACAGAGAATGCAGGGAATACAGGGGATACAGAGAATACAGAGAATACAGGGGATACAGGGAATACAGAGAATACAGAGAATACAGGGGATACAGAGAATACAGTGAATACAGGGAATACAGGGGATACAGGGAATACAGAGAATACAGAGAATACAGGGAATACAGAGAATACAGAGAATGCAGGGAATACAGGGGATACAGAGAATACAGAGAATACAGGGGATACAGGGAATACAGAGAATACAGAGAATACAGGGGATACAGAGAATACAGGGAATACAGGGGATACAGGGAATACAGAGAATACAGAGAATACAGGGGATACAGAGAATACAGGGAATACAGGGGATACAGGGAATACAGGGAATACAGAGAATACAGGGAATACAGGGGATACAGGGAATACAGGGGATACACTGAAAAACACTGGAATACATGGGATACAGGGAATACAGGGGATACACTGAAAAACACTGGAATACATGGGATACAGGGGATACAGGGAATACAGGGAATACAGGGGATACAGAGAATACAGGGGATACAGAGAATACAGGGAATACAGGGAATACAGGGAATACAGGGGATACAGGGGATACATGGGATACAGGGGATACAGGGGATACAGGGAATACAGGGAATACAGGGGATACAGGGAATACAGGGGATACACTGAAAAACACTGGAATACATGGGATACAGGGAATACAGGGGATACAGAGAATACAGGGAATACAGGGAATACAGGGAATACAGGGGATACAGGGAACACAGGGAATACTGCAGGGAATACAGGGGATACACTGGAATACAGAGAATACACTGGAATACATGGGATACAGGGGATACAGGGGATACAGGAATACAGGGAATACAGGGAATACAGGGAATACAGGGGAATACAGGGGATACAGGGGATACACTGGAATACAGAGAATACACTGGAATACAGGGGATACAGGGGATACAGGGGATACAGGGAATACAGAGAATACAGGGAATACAGGGGATACAGGGAACACAGGGAATACAGGGGATACAGGGGATACAGGGAACACAGGGAATACAGGGAATACAGGGAATACAGGGAATACAGGGATACATACACAGGGGAATACACTGGAATACAGAGAATACAGGAATACAGGGGATACAGGGATACAGGGGATACAGGGAATATACAGAGAATACAGGAATACAGGGAATACAGGGAATACAGGGGATACAGGGAATACAGGGGATACACTGGAATACAGAGAATACACTGGAATACATGGGATACAGGGGATACAGGGAAAACAGTGAATACAGGGGATACAGGGAATACAGGGGATACAGAGAATACAGGGAATACAGGGGTACAGGGAATACAGGGGATACACTGGAATACAGAGAATACACTGGAATACATGGGATACAGGGGATACAGGGAAAACAGTGAATACAGGGAATACAGGGGATACAGGGAATACACCGGAATACAGGGAATACAGGGGATACACTGGAATACAGGGAATACAGGGAATACAGGGGATACAGGGAATACAGAGAATACAGAGAATACAGGGAATACAGGGGATACAGGGAATACAGGGAATACAGGGGATACAGGGAATACAGAGAATACAGGGGATACAGGGAATACAGAGAATACAGAGAATACAGGGAATACAGGGGATACAGGGGATACACTGGAATACAGGGGATACAAGGGATACAGATACATGGGATACAGGGAATACAGGGAATACAGGGGATACAGGGGATACAGGGGATACAGGGGATACAGGGAATACAGGGGATACACTGGAATACAGGGGATACACTGAAAAACACTGGAATACATGGGATACAGGGAATACAGGGGATACAGAGAATACAGGGAATACAGGGGATACAGGGGATACACTGGAATACAGGGAATACAGGCGATACACTGGAATACAGGGAATACAGGGGATACACCGGAATACAGGGAATACAGGGGATACCCTGGAATACAGAGAATACAGGGAATACAGGGGATACACTGGAATACAGAGAATACAGGGAATACATGGGATACAGGGGATACAGAGAATACAGAGAATACAGGGGATACAGGGAATACAGGGATACACTGGAATACACTGGAATACATGGGATACAACTGGATTGCAGCTAGTATAATAGTGCCACTATATGTGGGTCATACACGAAGTACCTACCATTTTTTTGCTATCTGGCGGGAAATTCACAAATGTACTAATTTGATTATTGCAATCGAAAGAACTCTAAAACTTAGAGATATAGGTGAAATAATATCTCAGATATCTTTATTCAATCCAAAGATATGAATTTGTGAAAATTTGAAATTTCCGCCATTTTGTGCTATCAAATTTCAAAAATTCATATCCTTGGATTAAATAAAGATATCTGAGATATTATTTCACCTATATCTCTAATTTTTAGTGTTCCTTCGATTGCCATAATCAAATTAGTGTATTTGTGAATTTCAAAATTTGTTGGCATGATCGTGACATTTTCTCGCCAAATAGCAAAAAAAAAGAAAAGAAAAAAAAGAACAGATTTGTTGTCTTGACATGTACTGTCACGTTGCCAAGTTTCATATTGATTGGATTAAAACTGTAGAATATGATCATGAACACAACCCGGACATTTTGGGCTCTTATGTGCCTAACCGTGTTAATTATAAACTACCTGTATAGACTCGCGTTACGGCGTTAAGGCTAAATCTGTTAAATACGTAATGTACACCTGTTTTCAGAAACGTTGTCCTATTTGAAATAGTAAAATGAAAAAGGAATAATTATCGTTGTTAGCATAAACACAAAGCAGATTAGTAACTCAATCAGAAATAAATACAGTAACTTGTAGCAGCCATGACGAAGGCAATCACAGACAAATGCATGGTACGTGATAATTACTGTTCCTTTTCACATTATACATTTTACTCTTTCAAGTAGGACAACGTTATGGCAGTGTGATACTGATACTGGGGGACACGACTCTCATCACATCATATATAGCTAATTGCATAATCGTTGTCGGGTTGAAAATCATGAAAGATATGAACAAAAGGAATTCTGGGAAATTAAAACTCTCAAATAACACTGTCAGATGATGGACCTTTTTATCCAGACTTGTAGGATCTTAGTTAAATAGCTCATATACCTTCAAAACTACGAGAACATTGAATATATCTGTACGTAATGCGGGTCATGAACTGATTTCCCATCCATCCTTGCGGTCTCAGCTTCTATGATTTATGATTTTCAACCCGACAACGATTATATGCAATTAATTAGCTATATATTCTATACACCCAACATGACACTCATCTCATTGAGAATTGAACCAGGCACCACAGTGGTGAAAGGCAAGTGCTCTCGCCACTAGCCACAGCCCAACCATTGCTTTTGAGGCTACTAAATAATAAATAAAAAGATATTTGCGTCTTTTTTGATGGGTTTCCTGTGGTAGAGCGCGCGCGCGCAATACATATTATGTTGGGATACTTCCTCTGTTGGGCTCCCTGTGCAGTATACATTTTCACGCGCTCTACCACAGGAAACCCATAAAAAATGACGCAAATATATTTTTATTTATTCTTATTTAGTAGCCTCAGAAGCAATGGTTGGGCTGCCTGTGCACTAGCCACCTTTGCTCCCTTCGTCCCAGGAGGTCAACCGAGAGGGCCTGAGTCGAGGAGAGCCTCTTTTTCATGCATCCACAGGAAATCCATCTCAGTTATAGTATAAGCTACAAGCAGCCGTTATTCATACCTTTGAAACTGTGGACCAAGAAAACAGCGCGCCATTGGCTGCCTTTACCGCGTTCTCAACATCAGCTTTGGAGGACGCAGGAAAGGTGCACACAACCTCACCAGTCGAAGGGCTGTAATCGTTTATCGTCTGACCATCTGAAGACGACACGAAGTCGCCATTGACAAAGTTCAAAATGGCTTTGTCAATTCTAGAAAGAAAAACAGAACAGAAATATAAATTGATCAATATGATATCAGTGATGAGTGGGGAAAAGCTCTGACTTGAAACCTTGCGAATGCAGTACTAGCTGTATATGTGCATGTGCTAAGGCTTGGGACATTTCGAATTACTGATTTGCAATGTTTCACCGAGAGCGTTTTTTTTAAAAACTTCTTCCAGTGTACTGAAATTCACAAAATAAAAGGAGCAGCAGAAATTTGAAGATTATTTTCTCACTAGCAAAAGGAAGCGGGTTATCGTTCAAAGAGGCGTTATATTTCAACCTACCCTGCGAGCAGAGTCTTCCTTTACATGTAACCTCCTCCCTCTCGGGGAGGAGGTTAAAGGAAGACTCTGCTCGCAGGGTAATTTCAACCATCCCTATAATATTATTCTATTATCGCTTGGGCACCTTGCTTGCACACCGAGTTCTGATATAAGAACTGTTCTGGTGGGTTCTTTAGGAACACAACAAGAGCGATTTAATTGAATATTCAAGAGGGACTACTAACAGATGATAGATACTGTAATTATGTAAACGAGTAAAATAAGATAAAGGGCAATATCTTTTTATTTATTTTATCGACATGTTGTTCAGCTTTCATATATCACGTATCAGCTAGAAATTTGCTACATTATCAATAATTTCATTAATTAGTAAATATATTGCGCTGTTATGATATACCAGTTGGAGCACAGCACGACATAAATGCACTTTTTACATCAAATAATATTTCGATGAATATTCATATTTTACTCAATACAGATCATGTAATTGTAAAATGTTCTTGCCGACAATCAGAGTTATTAGCTTATTATTTCAACATTGAACAGTTAGGGGTTATACTGTGAGTCAGATAAGCGCGCAAGGAATTAAACATGTTAAAAGAGAAAATGAATAACGACTGAACGATCGAATAAATAAGTAAAAAAACACGAAAAAAAAACCGAAGGAAAAAAACTATTTTTTTATTTAAAACTGTACACCTCAACAAAATGCACTACTTGAACATTCAGTAATGTTTTAGCAAGTGTGTTTTGATTATTATTATACTATGGGTGTCGGCAATGTTCAAACCCCCACTATAAGACAAGAAATAACTCACTGACTGATCATAACTGAACTCAAGCTAGATGTATGACTTTCCACATGATCCACTGCGCCATATTGCTAGTTAAAAGAGCATTTTATTATAACTAACATTCTGGAGCCATCAACAAATAAGCTTTGTTTACTATACTAATCATTGAGCGACGGCGAAGTAACAAAAGGAATTTGTTTTAAATTTGAAATACAAAAGCATATGCCTTGAAATACAAACTTTATACATTATTTTATCCCATTGAAATAAGGAGAAAAGCAAATAGAACAGAAATAGGGGACTTCGAAATGTTTCGATTTGCATAATTAATATAATGGTTTTACTCGAGATATGATCTAGATTTTGTAATCGCTAATACGTACCTAGCGCCTGCGTAGTCCACTAAAGAAAACTAGAAAATAAGCTCATTCCTCCCCCAAAGCAGCCATTATATTATGACATGGTAACTGCAAATTGAACCCACAGCTTTCAGGTTTCACTCTCACACTCGATTGCGAAATGCTACATCATATAAAATAAACAGACCTGTATTGACTGTAGGTCTCAACTGGCTCAAAACTCCCATTTTCAGGATCGGAAGTCACCTCTCAAACACTTTTGAGTTTCATGTTTAGTTCATGATGAACTTCAATACTTACCTCAAAAGATTGCCTACTTGATGTAAACTGAACATCTTGCTCGCTGCCAAGTTCAGTTGTGAGTCAGAATGAAAATCTTTCTTCAACTTGCATGCGAGTATATGGCGGCATCAGGCTTTGCTTAACGGCTCGATGAGAAGTCGCGCATATTGTTGAATCTTATGCATAAATTCTTTGGTCAGAGCATTGTATATGATATGACAATAATTATGCACTGATTAAAAAGTCAAAATGAGTGTTATTTGCAGGTGAGTGCAAGGACGCCGAGGGCTGTGAGAGGTTGCCATGGTTTTGCGAAGGCTCATCAATGAATGAATTTACGATAATTGCTAGAAATAAAGACATGTAATTTCGTTGGTATAGTAATGAGTCTGTGGCGTGTTGGTAATGCGCTTTGTAGCTCAAATAGCAAAATAGTTGAATACTCTAGTCCGTTGTAGAAAGACAGCCACTTCAGAACTTCTCAGTCTGGACCTAATGAAATTCCACTTATCATCAGTTTCCCTTAAAGTCGTTTTCGTTTTCACCAATGGCTACGCTCAACACACACCAGTAGATCATTGATAGTACAAGGGTTCTTCCATTGACGTTCTACTTGACTTATCTCCTTTTCTGGTGAGCCACATTCACCACAAATAGATTCCATATAAAGTCGGTCGGTACGACAAAAATACATTTAAAACGATGGGAAATGCGTCTATGCAAAAACTATTTACTTTATCAAGTTGAATAAATTCTACATAAGTCGACAACTAACGTTGTTTTTTATTTACTCAGTACGAACTGACTGACAGGTGTAGTATGCTTACATAACTATATGACAAACACTTTGACAAGAACGTTGAATAATGTTACTGAATTTTTTATAACCTCGCTACCACTATAATTAACAATTTGACTCGAGAGGAATTACGGTCATAATGAATGATTATTTATATATACCTGCATGGGTAATCTGGATTTTGAATAATCATCGAGTCATCAGAATCATATCGCTATGATGATACCACAGGAAGCCCGAGATATGTGTTGGTAAAAACCCTGCAGTATACGAAATGCGGTAAAAGGCAGCTAAAAGAGGGTTAAAAGTTTGTCCAAATCAGATGAAATATTTACCTGATAAGTTTTTTAGCTTTTCATTTTAAGCTTATAAATCCAATATATGAATATATAAAACAAACAAACAAACATTATTGTACGACATCTTTTGCACAAATTGTGCTAAAATAGAAACACGTACAGTGTGTTGCCCTAAATCCGGCCGCTTTTTGCATTAATCGCTGTATCTTTCTTTAGGAAAATAGTAGCGGTCTAAAAATTAGTCAAAGGCTAGATTTCTCTTTCACCTACCTTGTCACAAATTGACATTTGTTTCACTTCAACATTGAGCTTGTTATATTCAAAAATATTGATCCAGGTAGATGCCCTAAGTTCGGCCAGGTTGCCCTAAATTCCGGCCATAAATAAGCAGGAATTGCTCGGTAAGTTTTACATTATCTTCCATCGTTTTAACTATTTGTTTTCCGCATTGCTATAATAAAGGACATTTTAAGTCATTCTACATGAAAAGATTGTAAAGATAAATTTTAAAAAGACCTCCTCTACTTCATTGGGAACCGCACCCGCAATGACATCTGGGGTGCTTACCATTTAACCGGAGAAACTGGAAATTCCGCTTTGAAAATCAAATTGTATGTGTATTTCCGATCGCAAAGTTAGAATCCCGGGAAACTCGGGCTTCTGTTTCAGCATAGTTAATAACTATGGTTTCAGGTAATCCGGCCACTTTTCCCGCTCTGTTTTGTATGTGATTTGTGGCCGGATTTAGGCACACCTACCAAAATATGCACGTAATTTTACCTGACCTGAACTTCCGTTTATTTAAGCCGTTCATGATTGTTTTTCTTTGTGTCCAAAGCTATTGATTAGCGTCGTATTTCTGCCAAATATAATCTGTTTACACTCCATATCTTACGGTCGAGGAAATGTTTAAAGACTTTGCCCGCATGACTTAAAGGTGACTCCGTTATCATTCTCGGCGCACTCGTCTATGACAAACTTTGGGTCATAACTTAATTCCTCTGCTTTTATGCAATTGTCATAAAACATTGGCAACAATTAGAGCTATCATTCACCTATGATACAATATAATTCGATTGCACTGCAGAACATTTTTTTAAATAATATTAGAACTTGAGTAAAGTCAATGTTTTGGATAAAATTGGATATTGCGAAAAATCTGTCCGTTTTTTTTGGATGAAAGTTTTGGAATCACTTTAGATTGACATAATTCATAACCTGAGCAAGTTTTAGCAAAATCGTTGGAGCTAAAGCACGGCCGCATGAAAACAACCAAAATTAAGCACGGAAATTAGCTCCAACGATTGCTTTCGCTCCAACGATTTTGCTAAAACTTGCTCAGGTTATGAATTATGTCAATATAAAGTGATTCCAAAACTTTCATCCAAAAAAAACGGACAGATTTTTCGCAATATCCAATTTTATCCAAAATATTGAGTTCTAATATTTTTTTTTAATGTTCTGCAGTGCAATCGAATTATATTGTATTATAGGTGAATGAAAGCTCTAATAGTTGCCAATGTTTTATGGCAATTGCTTAAAAGCAGAGGAAGTTATGACCCAAAGTTTGTCATAGACGAGTGCGCCGAGAATGATAACGGAGTCACCTTAAGATGCACGAAAACATGAAAATTACTGAAGCGATTGTTTTACCTACTTTCAAAACACATTTGAATTCCTGCCTAAAAAGCGGTCAGGAATCCTACAACAGCAGTTAATAAACCTAAGCTCATCAATAATTCATACGATTATCTTGTTTGTCATTTTTTGAAATATACGAGAAATCACAGCGCTTTAAAGTTAAAATGGCCGGATTAGGGTACGGCCGGTATTTAGGGCAACACACTGTACTCATTATATATTCCGCGCGATTAACCAACCATTTCGCGTCTTACACAATAGGAATTTGACGTCAGATTCAAACTGCGTTTTCAATGATGGCGGCCGAAAGCGTACCGTGTAGTTCCAGTGATTCTAGTGATTCAAAATCCAGTGAAATTTCACATTTTTCTTCGTCTGACTTCACTTAGTCATCGAGCGAGGAAGGAGAAGGATTAAAAACACCAAAACCACAACAAAAAAAGTGAGTATTTCCTAAAAACAAAGTTAGTTCAAAGGCCAGTTCAAAACCCAACAAACGAAAATCAGGGGTGCTTACCATTTACTCGGAAAAACCGGTTGGAAAAACAAATGGCATGTGTCATTCCGATCGGAAAGTTTCGGAAAACTCGGTCTAGATAGCGATTGAGGTAATCCACTTTTCCCGCTCTTTGCGGTTTTTTTTCCTTAGACGCGTGTACCATTAGATCGAGTTTTCACTGAACTTTCCGATCGGAATGACACATACCTTTTTTTTCAAACCGGAATTTCCGGTTTTTCCGAGTAAATGGTAAGCATCCCAGTTCTGCTCTTTCTGAGAAGGAATAGGCGACTTGCATGATGGCGTCATATACTACAAGTACCAGAATGCTTTGTCCATTTTCTTTTGTTAGATAATTAGCACCAATTGTCTTACTATTCTCATGAGGGAATACAAATCTGAATAAGAAAGAAAATTCCCAAAGCATTCTGGTAGTTGTAGTCACAACGTCATCATGCAAGTCGCCTATTCAACGAAATTCTTCGGAAATTTGCATATCTAAAAATAGCACAATTTATGCAAAAGATGTCGCATGAACCAAGCTGACCAGAGGAAGGCTCCAGTAGATGAATGGGCTCCTGGAAGTAATTTATTTTTTAAAAAATGGGGAAAAGATTTCCATCCATTTATATGTACATTGCTGTGGGCGCGTTCCGCAGGACGCACACAGGGAACCCAACATAGGACGTTACTCAGCACAGGGAGCCCGACATATACGTATTGCGCGCGCTCTACCACAGGAAACCCATCAAAAAGACGCAAATATCATTTTATTGAATTATTTAGTAGCCTCAGAAGTAATGGTTGGGCTGCCTGTGATTCTACGGGGTATTCTCTGAAACGAGGCTAAGACCGTGTTTTGAGCACTTTACCAAGGTACAAATCAGAAATCTTAGCTTAAAACCGCTCAAGAAACAAAAGTTTCAGAAAGTTTTCTCATTTCTACCAAGATTTATAGGTAATCATTTACTTCAGTAAACCACCAAGTGTAAACATGGCCTAAGACCGAGTAAATACATCTTGTTCAAGGAGTACATCAGCTTATGCAACTATTGACCAATAACTGTACCCTACACTACACATTTGTTCCAATTTCTGACAATTTATTCCACTTCAACCAGTCTATTTACAAAAATAGCAAAAATTTATAGATCAAAGAACTATTAAAACCAGATACGTAAAGCATCATCGTGAACTCTTCCTTCAAATTATTACTCTGCACTCCAATGTGACATGATGCTATTACTCTTCCTCCTCATCTGCAATAACAGAACAGGAATAATAATAATAATAATAATAATAATAATAATAATAATAATAATAATAATAATAATAATAATAATAATAACAGGGGCGTAGGTAGGGGGAGGTCACAGGGTGCCTGTGACCCCCCCCCCCCCCCCCCCCCCCCCTCTGGGTCTACTCTTTAAATTTATGTTGGAGGAGGGGAGGGGGGAGTGGGGAGGGGATGAGTGGGGAGTGGGGAGGGGGGAGGGGGAGGGGGAGGGGGGGTTGGTGGTGAACGATATGGAGTGTGATCCCCCAATGGAAAACCCTGGCTATGCCCCTGAATAATAATAATAATAATAGTAATAATAATAAAAATAATAAAAAATAAATAAAACAGTTTTAGGAGTATCCTATGACACTAGATGCTCAGATTACAAGATTAAAAGATAAAAATAGTTGTTGTTTTTTCAAGCGCACGGTATCCAAATCCTTCAATTTGATTGGTTCGTTGAGTGGACCGTATTTTCCTATCTCTGCCCTAGGTCCACGGAATCTATCTTGTAAGTGCTGAATCAGGCAATGTTGATAAATTTTTGGCAAGAGAAAAAAAATTATTTACTGGATTTAGGTCGGTCCATATAGTGAAAAACTATGCTTTTGGCCTCGGTCAGCATTTTCATACCCTGGTTCCAGAGGCTACTATTAGTGGGGAGGAGAGCGAAGAATGGGGCCTGGGAAGGAGGAAAAGTAGCCTCTGGCCTAATTGAACGCAAACCTCGCTTCCATGAGGACAGAATTTGTCATAACTTTTTGATTGGGTAATAGCAACCACGTGTTCTATTTTCGCCTGTGATTGGCTAGAATGTTTACACGGGAAAACCGGTTGTTGATGTTCAAGCTACTACTGATATTTGAAACTTTGGCGGTTATAAACAACTTACTATTCTGATTTCTTTATTGGTCCAAGTAAGCGATGATTGAATAGAGTGCAAGCCATATGTCCGTGAAATAGTACTATTACTAAATAGTACTAAATAGTGTTATCTCCATTGTTTTCTATTGTTTCATCAGTGCTATTTAGTACTAATTAGTTAGTATTGTTTCACGGACATATGGTTTGCACTCTAAGAGATATAAGTAACACATTCAAAACAATGAAGAGATGAGAAATAGAGTTAGGAACAGCTGGTTTGGGCTGTTTTCAATAAATCTGTCAAGATTTTCCAGAGTTTAATATTTCAGCATGGAAGTGAGACAGACGCCACGTTAGCCCAGAGGCTCGTCGTTCGGACTTGTCTCGTCGTTCGGACTTGTCTCATCCTTCGGACTCGTCTCGTCCTTCGGACTCGACTTCGTAGACCCGACTTTCGAGACTCTGGAACCAGGGTAGCATTTTCAAGGCCTCGGGCACAGTTTTTCACTATACGACCTCGCAGTCGGAAAATAACCTAGACTATATATGTAATCATTATCAACAGAAGTAATTACTTCATTTACTTCATTCCCCGTCATGACATGCGGTCGTCGAAACGTCCAGTTCATATCATTAATGTTTCTTATAAAATGTTTTACGAAACCTATACTTATTAGATATATATGTAATAATAATAAATGAATGTAATATAACATAATTATATGTATCAATTCAATAAAACTGGTAAGCACAAATCTACATAAACCGGCTCAGAAATCTTCTTTAATAAGTACAGTCTTGACACGGTGGTACAAATATTCTAAAAGACAAAATATAGCTTACATTCCGATCATATTTTCTGACTTATATGTATCTTAAATGTCTCTAACTTACAATCAGTCAAATGGATAGAAACAACAATATCACAGCACATGCAATCATGATGAATACAATATTATGACAATTGTATGATTGATTCTGTACCTGAAGAGTGAATCTCTGGTGGTTAACTTAAACGTAAATATACTGACTTGGCGAAGACACTATTCAAGGACGCGACACTAATGAAACTAACGAGACTTAAACGATTCTGATTGGTTAATGATCTGCGTAATGTTGACAAACATGATGTTATATTAATCCTCAAGTAAACTAATCAGTTAATGTTCAATTTATGTAAATCACTAAATTATTGTTCACAACAAGTCCTCCGGGGGGACCACTTCAGATTGTAGGGGTTCCACTTATTCTACTTCTAGGATGACGCAGCACTTCTGAATGGATCTTTTGTACTCGCCAGTTTTGGTCTTTACCAAAACGTTCCTGACGACGCCGTCTCTACCTGGATACGTCTCCTTGACTCGGGCCATGTTCCATTTTCCACGAGGAGCGTTGTAATCCACTAAGAGAACTAGGTCCCCCACTATCACTTGGCGCTGCTTGGTCTGCCACTTTACTCTTCTCATCAGGGTGGGCAGATACTCTCGAATGAACCGCTTCCAGAAGTGGTGGGTAAGGGTCTGGACAAACTGAAACCGCTTTCTCAGGTTTCTGGACTCTTGAAATGGACCTTGCGGGATGTCTGCGCTGGCACGACCAAGAATAAAGTGATTAGGGGTTAGTGGCTGTGGGTCGTTGGGGTCATTCGAAGCGTGTCCGAGTGGCCTGCTGTTGACAAGACTCTTGACTTCTGCGAAGACGGTGGACATTTCGTTCCAGGACAGGACTTGGTTGCCCACAGTGACGCGTAAAGCTTTCTTCGTTTGCTTGATCAAACTTTCATAGATCCCTCCCTGTGAGGACTCAGGGGTGTAGTAAAGATCCAACGAATCTTGTGTAGCACTGCAAAGTCGTTGATTTGCTTTCTGCCTTCCACAACGAGTTTCCTCAGCTCTGCTTCTGCTCCCACGAATGACTTTCCATTGTCGGAAATAACTGTACTTGGCCATCCATGGTGAGAGGCGAAACGTCTCAGAGCTTGAATGAAGGATTCGCTTGACGAACTTTCTACTATCTCTAGGTGAACTGCTCTTGTGGTTGCGCAAGTGAAAATTGCACCCCAGGCCTTTGACGACTTATTTCTTCCAAATTTGAGGCTGAATGGACCAAAAAGATCGACTCCTGTAACAGAGAAGGGAGGAGAGAAGGTCTTAAGCCTCTCTTGGGGAAGATCTGCCATCAGTGTTGAGTGTGGAGGCTGTCGCTGTTTTCTGCATGTCACGCAGTTCCTGGCAATTTTCTTGGCAAGGCCTCGTCCACGTACAATCCAGTATTGGCGACGACTTTCACTCAGCGTTCTTTCGCAACCTGCATGAGCTACTTTGTTATGCGTTTCTTGCATGATCAGATAGGAGATGTGATGCTTGGCTGGGAGTAGGATCGGGTGAGTCTGGTCGTACGTCATCTGAGACCTTTTCAGCCGACCACCAACTCTGATGATTTCCTCTTTGATGAAAGGTGCCAGATCTTTGTACTTATCTTCCCAGTCAACTAGGTCTGCTTGGGCTTGGCGGATCCAGTAATGTTCTGCGGACTTTATCTCTTCTGGCTCTAGGGGACCGCTCTTGATCTCCGTGGGGTTCTGCTTACTGACCTTTACGTTGTGGACAAAACGTGTGACGTAAGCGGTGATCCTGACAAGCCTCGACCAACTTGAGTAGGCTGAAGAGTCAAGTAGGGGGACTTTAGCATTGACCGCACCGATGGTCTTTGGCTTCTTTCGTTCTGGGTCATCATGCACATGTATCTCTTCTTTAGTCTCAGCTGGCCATTCTTCCTTTGCTTTCTTGAGGAACGGTGGACCGTTCATCCATCGGCCACGCAGCTCCTTAATTGGAAGTCCTCGGCTTAGGTCGTCGGCAGGGTTAAGGTCCGTCGGTACAAACCTCCAGCAACTTGGGTCCCATGTGGTCTGGATTTCTGTCACTCTTACTCCTACAAACGCCTTGAGGAGAGCGGACTCAGAACATATCCAGTGCAGAACAATCTTAGAGTCAGACCATAGCGTCACTGAAGAGGGTTTGGTCTTGAACTCTGCATAGATTAAACTGGCTAGCCGGGAAGCAATCAATGCGGCCATCAACTCCAGGCGAGGGATGGTGTTTTGCCGGAGCGGGGCTACCCTTGCCTTGGCTGCGATTAGCCGCACCTCTGGACCATGCGGGGTAGGCCACAGAAGATACGAGACCGCTCCATATGCGACCCCACTAGCATCTGCAAACACGTGTAGCTCTGATTCTCCAGAAACGCATTCGGGCTGAAGGCACCTTGGGAACGTGATCTCTTTTAGACGTTCGAGCTCCTTCAATAACTTCATCCATAGGTTACCTTTGTCATCGGGTAAGGGGTCATCCCAATCGTACTCTTTAGCTCTCCATACATCCTGTAGGGCTATCCTTGCTTTGATTGTTACGGCAGATGCTGCTAGGCCAAGGGGATCGTACAATTTAGATATGCTCGACAGGACTGTTCTCTTAGTGAGCTTCTCAATGTTAATCGCCTTCACGTCAAAGCTTATAACATCTGTTTCAGGGTTCCATCCAACTCCTAGGGTCTTGTTCCCCCTTTCACCGTCCAGGTTTATGCTCGTCTCTGCGTTTGCAGCTTCGTTAGGTGTCACATTGACTACGGCATCTACTGCTTTCGGAAGCCCTTTGAGCACGACTTCAGAGGAACATAACCACTCCTTTATTTTGAAGCTCCCAGTTGCCAACACTCTGTCTAGTTCTTGGATGCTGTCGAGCGCTGATTGCGGGTTTGAACAGGAGTGTATAAGGTCGTCCATGTACCTATCTCGTCGCAGTATTGTTGCTGCGGAGGGATTCTCTCCTTCATTGTCATCTGCCATCTTCAGCATGACGAAGCTTGCCATGTCTGGCGAGGGCTTATCGCCAAAGGTGACTCTCTGAAGAGCGTAGAGACGGTAGGCTTCCTCGTCAGGTCGAGATCTCTCCAAAGAAACCGGTGAACGTGAGTATCTTCGTCTGGAAGGAGTATTTGCAAGAACATTTTGGAGATATCTCCGACGAATGCGATGGGCTCTTCACGGAAGCGTAGGAGTACTCCGAGTAAGTTGCCGATCAGACAAGGACCCTTGTGGAGAAGCGAGTTCAGGGACACGCCTTGATATGGAGAAGCTGGGTCGAATACAACTCTGAGAGGCGTGCTCTTCTTTTCGGGACGATACACTCCGTGATGGGGCAGGTAGTACACTGGTGTTCTGACGGTTGATAGCTCTTGATTGGTCAGACGACGAGCCCAGCCATTCCTTTCATATTCTGTTATCGCGTCGTTGTACATTTCAGCTTTCTTACTATTCTTGAGGAGACTTTTCTCTAAGGAGAACAATCTCTTCTCTGCTAGAACGTAGTTGTTTGGCAACAGATGCTTGTTCCTTTTCCATGGAAGGCCTATTGAGTACCGTCCATTTAGTAGCTTACATGAAGCTTCCATCAACTCCATTGCTTCTTTATCCTCTCGAGAAATTGGCGTTTGGCAAGAGCACTCTGGAGCCTGTATTCCAAGAGTCTCGAGTTCATAAAACCTTTCGAGGTTTATCGGGCTGGCGATACTAATAGAGCAGATTGGCGATTTACCTTTGTGGCTATCGGAGCCAATCACGAACCATCCTAACTTGGATTGTTTTGCGACTGGGTCAAACGGCAATCCCTGGCGTGTTTCATCTTCTGCATGGAGGTGACTGTATTGGACTCCTAATATCAGATCCACGGGACCAGCTTTATGAGGAAACTCAACGTTGGCCAAGTGTGAGAAAGAATTCAACCACGAACGATCAAGAGGTGGGACACTGAGGATAGTTTTCTCAATTTCGTGGGCTTGGATGCGGAATTCCTCGCTGCCTTGCAAAGAAGAGATCCAGAAATTTACTCGTCTGCTTTCTGGTTGCCTTATTCTTTCTCCTCCTACCACCGCTAGATCTATCCTTTCTCTTTTACCTTGTAATCCGAGGGCCTTAGCGAAGTCTGTTCTGATGACTGTTGTTCCGGCGCCACTGTCTATGAGCACGTTTCCTTCACGGACTCTTCCATTCTCGGCTCTGAAGCGGACTCTCACTACGGGCAATATTCCATTCTGATCTAACACTGAGGCAACACCGCTAGCCGAGGGTGGATCCACGTGCAAAATGGGATGGTGGAATCGTAAGCAGCCGTTCTTGTCACACTTCTTCTTTGAACGACAGTCCTTCGTCTGGTGACCTTTGTTGAGGCAAGAGAAACACATTCTTGACGCTTTCGCTGTTTGCCATCGCTCTTCTACGCTTGAGTCAATAAAGGTAGGACACTCAGATACCTTGTGATTCCCTTCACAGACATGACACTTCAGTGTATATGTAGACCTTGTAGGCGGGCTTCTCTGCGTGGAATGAACTCCTCTTCTATTGGCTACGCTTTCGATTCGACTTCCTCTCTCTCGTTGGAGGTCACCGAAGTCCGGGTCGAACTCTGCCTTAACTCGCTTTCTTACGAAGTCGCTGATGTGTTGTATGGTCGGCACGTGACCCCTTTCTCTGATATCGGTGACCACTCCCTTCCATTTGTCTATGAGGTGATCTGGCAGGCGCATGATAATCCTTCGCAAGCTGTCATTTGCGTTAACATCAGAGAAGTAATTAAGCTGCTTCATCGTGGCTAAGCAGTTAATTAAATCGAGAGAGAACTCGCGAAGCGCTTGTCTGTTGTTCCTTGGAATCTTGTCCCCTTTCGTGAGTTTGTCGACTAACGCTCGGGCAAGGAGGCTTGGCTGCCCAAACTGTTCTTTTAAGGACTTCAGGGCGGTGGCGTACATAATCCCTTTTGATCCGAGGCCGGCAATGGCTCGTTCCGCTTCTCCGGTGACGTGCATCTTTAATTGGATCATGCGCATGTCATCTGCAAGGTGTGGCTTGTCGTGTATATGTATCTTGAAGCGTTCAATAAAATCTGTGTACGAAAGGGCACTTCCGTCAAATTCTAAGAGCTTTACAGATGGGATGTCTTTGCTGGCTTCCAACTTAAAGAGTGCGTCCGCGATGGAGATGCTTTCGGTGGATTTGTTGACAACTGTCTCTTCAAACTCGACGAGATCGTCGATCCACACATCGAAAGGACGGGGGTTTGCTTGTCCTGCTGAGAGGGCTGGTTTAACTGTACTACGGACGGGTAGTTGGGAAAGGGGAGTTGGCAGAGTTAATGGCATTGATGACGTTTGTTCAGTGTTTTGGTTTGGCTGGTTGACGATTAATGGCTCAGGTGAACACCCTTCGCTGTTTGTCGGGGGATTAGCAGCGTGATCCGCTTGATTGCTGGTTAATAATCGATGGATCAGATGCACCGCTTTCGTTGTTTGTTGGGGGATTTATAGCAACATGGTCTGCTTGACTTTCTTCATGGACAGAATTGGTCCTTCTGTTAGGCTTGAGTGTGGCTAGATATTTTTCAACTTCTTCTTCAAGGGAGAACACATCATTTGCTAAATCATTTTCCCACTTGTCCATCGAGGGCGTCTGGCTTTCATCGGCGTGTTCGTACAGTTGACCGTGGAGGTCACACGCGGCGTTGTAGTCACGTCGTAACTGTTCTAATTCTTTGTCAAAACGTCGTTCACTTTGGTCTCCTTTGATAACTAATTCCTTTATGCGATTGATGGTTCTAGTGATTCTCGCACGTAAAGGTTTTCTTTTGGCTTTTATGACGGTTACAGAGTCAATTTCTGTACTCTGCGAGCTCGAGCTTTCTCCTTTGTCTTCCATACTTGTGGCTCACGTTTCATCAAATAGACGCGTACTTGCCAAACGGACAGTTTACTCGTTCTTCAGAACTTTTTGGTAAGCACAAATCTACATAAGAACTTTTTGGTAAGCACAAATCTACATAAACCGGCTCAGAAATCTTCTTTAATAAGTACAGTCTTGACACGGTGGTACAAATATTCTAAAAGACAAAATATAGCTTACATTCCGATCATATTTTCTGACTTATATGTATCTTAAATGTCTCTAACGAGGGAGGGTTTTCTTCGAGTTACGAACTTCGAGTTACGAACTTCGAGTTACGAACTTCGAGTTACGGATTTTCGAGTTACGCGCTCGGACACACCCATAATTTATAGCCAACGCCCACTTTGACATTTACGCGTAACTCGATGACAAACATCGGTGAAATCAAAATCAAGTTACGTAACTCGAAGTCAACGAAGCGAAACTTTATTTTCGAGTTACGCGTTAACTCCGTAACTCGATCCTAAAACTCGACAAACACGTTTTCGAGTTACGTACATTTTTTATTTATCTTTTTTTTTTTTTTACACTCAATCAGTTTATACTGTACCATTGATAATGTTTTTGACTGACGATTTTCATACAGAAACTGCGGATTAAGAACCTCCAGGCTGAAATTTAGCCAATTAAGCATATAATATAAGAACCAGTTCAGCCTGACAACCTGTATAGTATATACCGGTATTTGTTACAGTTTACTTTATAATCTTGTAGATTGTTGTGAAATAAATATCGCCTATAATTTAGCATGTGGATGACCTTTCGACATAATATATATCTTGTTCTGTTTTGTCAGGGTAGCAAAGGGGGGTTGTTTTGTGTTTGCAAACGTTTTTTAACCATCCGATAGTAACGGCTACCCGAAAGTAACTGCCCCTTAATTGGCCTGCTAAATTCGAAAGTAACGGGGTCCGTTACTATATCGGAATTCTACGGTAGATAGATAAACATCTGGGCCCGGTTCCTGAAAGGCCGATTAACTTTAACCCAGGATTAGTGCTAACCCAGGGTTAACTCAGCTAACCCAGGATTAGCTAATCCTCGGTTAAATAGCTGTTCCTGAAAGCACGATTTAACCTTATTTAACCCTGGATTAACTAATCCAAGATTTTAAAACCTAGATAAACGTGGATTAAACTGGTTAAACCAGTTTTTACACGTGATAATTTCAAATTTGCTCGCGCACACGCGCTGTTTTTACGGGTACAGGAAGCCCAAGCTCTGCATTTGTGGCGTATATTTTGAAAATTTTGATTTTTTTTATAGCTTAATTTGCTTGCATCAACATACATTTGGTGTACTTGTTCCCTTTTTGGGGTTTTTACGTCCATACAACATGAATTTGGGGTATTTAAATTTTTTTTTTGATCCTTGAACTACGAACAAACGTCAAAATCGCCGCCCCAAAAAACACTCAAATCAATTCAAAACTATCAAGAAAACCACTCAGAAAGCTTCAATAACTATCACTCTTTTATTTTCGAATACTTTTTTAGAAGTTTTCACATGAAAATTTCTCAAACGGAACGGATATTCGAACTCGATGAAAATTGTTTTCTTGAGCCGCCATTTTGTTTTGGTTTCGTCAACTTTAATCGGGGATTAACAGTTTAATCCTCCTCGCTAGGTGGATTAAATTTAACCCTAGGTTTAATCCTCGGTTAGCGCTAATCGGGCTTTCAGGAACAGAAACTTATCTCAGGTTAAAGTTAACCCTAGGTTTAATCCTGGGTTAGCACTAATCGGGCTTTCAGGAACCGGGGCCTGATATGCATGCCGAATAATGAGATGGATATCTAGATCTCTTACACAACATTCGTGAGTCGGCAGTGCATAGCTCAAGTATAAGTATTTCGGAGTCGTACTGCGTGTGAGTCTTAAGATTCCGTTCTATATAATTAATGCGCACTGGAAGCCGTTACAATTTATTTAATGAATACAGTAGCCTGATATATCCCATATACTATTTGTAACCTGGCCATATGCCAATGGTTATCTAGCAAGGAATCAACAATTAACTACAGCGAACCGGTTCAGCTCAACAAATCTAGGCTTAATATTTTTCATATTATATAGTGACATGAATACCAAAGCTTTAATTTAATACTGCGATTCTCAGTATTATGCGAACTCAGACATTCAAACAGTCGGGCGGCTGGAACTTGGTTTTTCGCTTCTGTCAATAAAATTCAAAACTCAAACAAATTCAAAACTAAATACATTCTTCGAAAAACCAAATTACAAGCCAACTGCTTAAATGCCTGAGTTCGCATAATACTGAGAAACAGTTTTCGTTTTTTGTAGCAAATATTCCTTTCAACTGTCAATATAAACATCTGCGTAGAAAGGTATTAAATATTCGATGCTAAAATGTCAACTATACAAGACAAAATAGCGTATTTTCGTGAGAGTGCAATTTAGAAAAGCGTGAAAACTAACTAAATCTAAACCTAATTTGTTAAAAATCCTTTGTTTTCTATTGTTTAATTACCACTATTTAGTACTATTTAGTCACTAATCTTTCACGCTTTTCTAAGTTGCACGCTATCAGCCCGTGTAAGCTAGTTTGATAATAATAATATATTAATAAATCAGAAAAAAGTAAAAATATGAAAGTTGCATATTTTATTGCATATATATGTAGTATATATTTTATTGCATATATATGTAGTACGTAACTCGAAAACGTGTTTGTCGAGTTTTAGGATCGAGTTACGGAGTTAACGCGTAACTCGAAAATAAAGTTTCGCTTCGTTGACTTCGAGTTACGTAACTCGATTTTGATTTCACCGATGTTTGTCATCGAGTTACGCGTAAATGTCAAAGTGGGCGTTGGCTATAAATTATGGGTGTGTCCGAGCGCGTAACTCGAAAATCCGTAACTCGAAGTTCGTAACTCGAAGTTCGTAACTCGAAGAAAACCCTATCTCGTCTCTAACTTACAATCAGTCAAATGGATAGAAACAACAATATCACAGCACATGCAATCATGATGAATACAATATTATGACAATTGTATGATTGATTCTGTACCTGAAGAGTGAATCTCTGGTGGTTAACTTAAACGTAAATATACTGACTTGGCGAAGACACTATTCAAGGACGCGACACTAATGAAACTAACGAGACTTAAACGATTCTGATTGGTTAATGATCTGCGTAATGTTGACAAACATGATGTTATATTAATCCTCAAGTAAACTAATCAGTTAATGTTCAATTTATGTAAATCACTAAATTATTGTTCACAACAAAAACTAAAGTTGAATACCCCACTTAAGCATGTTTTTTACTGGTGACGCAAGAACAAGAGGCATTATATATGGGCTGATACAAGCATAAACATAAGCACAAGCATAATGTTGACCAAGGATCATACTTTTTTCATTTCTTGTGCACAATCCTCACAATGTGTCTGATTTACATATAAGTCATGGCTTAAGAATAAATGGGTCGACACTAGTACCTATCTCATGGCTTAGTTAGACAAGCTCAATAGTTGCGAACATTTGCAGACTGTTGATCCATATACGGATCGTTTGAAACCCATTTCCCTTGTTGTTTTTTCAGTCAATTACTATCGGTTATCTCGAACTCCCGCTATCTCGAACAATTTATCAATTCCCTTGGGAGTTCGAGATAGTGGGGTTCTACTGTACATACATCAAGTTTGACCTTCTTTAGTTATTTTGCAATGTTTAATTTCAAAGGAAATTATGTAATGTTGTCAACTGAACTGACAATACATGTACATGATCTGTTACATGCATTTTGAACTTTCTTTCTCTTAATTATTTCTCTTTTCTTTCCATTCTTCATTTTTTCTTGAAGAGTATTCATCATTGTAAGGCCCTGTTTACAAGGAGGGAGGGTAACCCTAGCAGTAGGGTTACCCTTGTACTAGGGTCAAAGATAGCCCGGGTTTACAAGCGAAATTTCTTCGACCAGGGTTACCCTTCCCCTCGAGTCCAGTCAATTAAATTGCTTAGTAACTGCGCAAGGTCGCACGATGACTTATATTCTAGTATAATACCCAAAATGTTTTATGAAAATTGTCGCTCCACGTCTTGTTATCTTTTCGTGCTACTTTTCCTTTTGTTTTTCGCTGTCACTGGCCCTACTTTTCGCTTTTCTAAACTGCTTCTCACCAATGTCTCGATCAGCCGCCACACGGTACTCATCGATTGAAAAGGCCTGGAAACTAGTAAAAAGTTGTCCCGAGTAGGCGAGTTATCTCACAGGCAGCCCAAGCAATAGACTTTTATATAGAGGCAATAGAGGCCTTTTATGAAGAACATTTTTATTTCAATAAATTCTATTAAAACTTATCTGAGTTGTTTATTGTGTCTTATTTTTATCATCCTGTACAGTTTCAGCTCGATCCGAGGCCTATTTACGAAGATTTTCAATATCTGCTCCTCTCCACATGAATATGTGGAAGGCTGGAGACTCGGACTCGACTCAACCGCTATATTCGCCAGAAAAAAAACAAAATATGCCCATTTCAACGCTTGTCTCGCTACAATACCTACAGATATGTTTAGACCGATAATCCCTCCATCAGGCAGTGAATTCAAATTGTCATCAAACCAAATATTCCTCGAGAAATCCGATGTTTTAAACGAATCTTTTGAAATCTTTTGAGGCTTGTGATCGCTGGGGTTCAAGTGGGAGTGAATTGCACGTAGCTGATTGGACAGAATTATCACCTGATTAGTGCGAAAAGCACGCTCCCCTCTCAGCCACAGGAATAATATTGTACCACATACATTAGACTTACCAAGGGTATTATTCCTGTGGCCCAGAGGGGAGCGTGCTTTTCGCACTAATCAGGTGATAATTCTGTCCAATCAGCTACATGTATGTGCAATTCACTCCCACTTGAACCCCAGCGATCACAAGCCTCAAAAGATTTCAAAACATTCGTTTAAAACCACGGATTTCTCGAGGAATATTTGGCTTGATGACAATTTGAAATCACTGCCTGATGGAGGGATTATCGGTCTAAACATATATGTAGGTATTGTAGCGAGACAAGTTAGTGTTGAAATGGGCATATTTTGTTTTTTTTCTGGCGAATATAGCAGCTGAGTCGAGTCCGAGTCTCCAGCCTTCCACATATTCATGTGGAGAGGAGCAGATATTGAAAATCTTCGTAAATAGGCCTCGGATCGAGCTGAAACTGTACAGGATGATAAAAATAAGACACAATAAACAACTCAGATAAGTTTTAATAGAATTTATTGAAATAAAAATGTTCTTCATAAAAGGCCTCCAGAAGTCTATTGCTTGGGCTGCCTGTGGTTATCTCTGCAAAACCGTTTACAAGGGAAAAACATAACCCTAGCAGTACATTTAGGTTAACCCTTCCAGCCTTGTAAACACGTACGCGAAAAATATAAGAAACGTACGAGAGCTAGGATAACCCTAGTACTGGGTAACCCTACTGCTAGGGTTACCCTCCCTCCTTGTAAACAGGGACTAAATATGTATTTTTTGAGCAGTCCAGTGGCAGTGGTCAGTGTACAATGTATGTACAAAATGTAAACTTACCACCTAAAAGTTGTTTCTCTCTTGCGTATCTTTCTGCTAATAACTGTCCTGTGGGGTACCATGGTGCATTTTTATGCTTCTTAATCATTTCTTTATATCGATCTTCTGATGTCTCTTCAAATCGATGTCCTAGATATCCTAGATATAAGCCTACTCCAGTACAAATAACATGAAGACTGGGGGCTGGGAGAAAGTAGAAATAACAATTAGGTCATACAACGTTGGAATCACAGTTTAACTAGAGCAATTATGTACATCAACGACACTTCAATAACTTGAAGCCCTTTTACTACAATCGATCGCTCTTAATAATATTATGATTAAAGTTGTGTACAGTTCACTTTGGTGGAGTACAAGTTAATACAACACAAGTGTACCGTAGATGATGAATAAATCGTCACAAAATAATGATAATTAAATAGAAGATAGCCTACTTACCTCTCCACATGGGTAGCCGTCTAACAACATTGCTATAGCAGGCTGTAAACAGTCCTCCAACTCCAAAAAATACAATCGTTCTGATCATTTTGAACACAAACCAAGATGGCGTCCGTCTCCAACTTGACTGTGCGACCACCCCTTGGTGAATGCAGCCGCTGACAAGATACATAACGGCTCAGTAGTCAGTAATTACTTGGGCACTTCCGGAAGAAGCCCGAGTTATAAAATGCGCTCTTTTATTTTTTTTATTTTTGGTAGGACACAGAATGCGAAGTATTTGATCGTATAGAGTTTCAAGATTACTGGCGCCAGATTACTCAGCTCCTAGGTTCGAAGATTAGAAGTGCTGGGTTAGCACTCATCGTTCCATGACTACAGACTAGAAGTGCCGTGTAGAAGCTCGTGCTGTATCGAGAGAGAAGCAGTTGTGTTTAATATGCAGAAGAGAAATGATATTGTATCGAAGAAGCATGATTATATTTAGCAAAAACAAACGCGCTTTATGGCCAGAGGAACGGAAAATACTCCCTGCACAAGCGACGCCGTACTTCAGCATACGAGATGAGCTCACAGTCCAAGATGGACTAATATTTCGAGGTCAGAGAGTAGTCGTCCCTCAAGGCTTACGCCAAGAGATGAAACAGAAGATACACTCCTCCCATCTCGGCACTGGTTCGTGCTTGAGACGGGCGAGAGAAGCTTTATTCTGGCCAGAAATCAAAGAAATGGTTGCTGTATGTGAGACTTGCCGAAAGTACGAATCAAGTCCGCAGAAAGAACTGAACTGAACACTGATGCCCCATGAGATGCCAACACGACCTTGGGAGCAGATAGGTGTTGACCTGTTTACGTTTGACAACAAAGAATACCTGATAACAGTTGACTACTACAGCAATTTCTGGGAGATTGACCGACTACCAAGCACTCGTTCTGGGACTGTTATCTTAAAGCTAAAGAATCACTTCGCAAGGTATGGGTGTCCAGAACGTGTAATCAGTGGCAATGGACCACAGTACAGTTCCGATGAGTTTGCAGTGTACGTTTGCCAAGAAGTGGGACTTTGTTCAATTACCTAGCGATTCTAGACTATAGAAATACACACACGCAAGGGATGGAATCACAAGTCCAGCGCAAAGACTGATGAATCGACGAACAAGATCGAACTCTGTTACCAACAACAAAGTCACTCTTGCAGCCTAGAGTTGTCAGTGTTCCCCGAGGAAGAAATCAAGGACGTGAAGAAACGACAGAACCAACAGATCAAGTATTTTGATCGTACAGCAAAAGACCTACCTGCACTGGAAGAAGGCGACACCAGTATAAGAATGAAACCATTCCAAATGGGTAGTAAAACGTGGAAGAAAGCAACGGTCACCTCAAGGCTTGATGAAAGATCGTACATGTTGGAAACACCAGAAGGACATGTCTACCGAAGAAACAGGTGTCACCTCAAGAAAACAGCAGAGAAGCCAATCGTAGCAGAGACGTTGGAGAAAGTAGGTAACGACACAGATGAAATCCCAAAGACGCAACCTCCTGATACCACAAGACCAGGACCCACACAACCAACAACAAACCAAGCGCCTGTCAGCCCAACTGTCACGCCCAAGGAGATTTTTATTTTTATTTTTATTTTTATTTTTTCAAGATTCGCCCATAAGGCAGGTGTTGTACAATAGGACACGAAGTCCCCCAGATTGTGACACCATCACGCCCACAACGTACAAGAAAAGCACCTGCTTATCTGGACGATTACGTTGGACATTGAACTTGATTATATAAGCATTAGAGACTTATAATATATTATTAATTAATTATAATCCTGATTAACATGTAGTTAAATCAAATGACATTCAGTCTCTTCATGGCTATGATTTATTAGCAGTTTATTATTCGAATGTTTAGTTACAGTTACCGTTATTACCATATACATCACCTTTGTAATAGGGGGGATGTTGCATTATGTAATCGTAGACACGTGTGACGCAATAGTGTGACACACACTTCCGTTGTAGGATTGACTTGTATTGTATTGTCTAATAAAGCTCGTGTACTGATACACCAAGAAGCCCGTTCCTGATCAGCAATAGGACTTACTTTTGAAACACATACAACAAGACTACAGTTACAAAGCTGTATAATAAATAAACTTGGTATACAATGAGATCTGTATATTCTGTTACGTGGATCTACCGCGAACGTCGTATGCGTTTGTATGTGGAGTGAGCGTATTAGACTTGGCATCATTCATGGCTTTACAACGGCGAGCGTATACAGTTTCCTCGACAAGACTCAAAGCATGTGATCGACCGAAGACCAATGGAGTGTGCAAGGACATGCGTATGATGCGTAAGCATATTTACATTCGCTCTCATTCGCACTACATTCGGCTTATTCGTCGCGTCGTCGGAGTCATTGAGCCGTCCAGCGGTGTTGCGAAGAAACGAGAGCTTTGTAACCTTTCCTTACAACGACGAAGAAAAGAGCCCATTTTATAACTCGATCGGGCTACGCCCATCAAGTAATAATGCACTTCTGAGGGCTTGAAAGCTGCTGAATGCACTCGCGTTCCGCTCGTGCATCCACTACCAGCTTTCAAGGCCTCATCGTGCATTATTTTTGTATTGAAGCACGGAGTAATACACCTATTTCAATAAAGGTTGTCGAGGACATCATCAGTCCATAGGCAATAGGTTATAGGTCGTTCCAAGACAGAACTGCATTACGGTAACAGCTTGAATAGCTACAAAGGTATAAAAGCCTGTATATCATACCTATTTCAATTTCAACATGCCATGAGAAATTTTTCATCGAATTTTATGAAATATTTCTGGCATAAATGCCACTCAAGCTGTTGCCATAATGCAGTTCGGTCTTGGAATGGTGTATAATCTATTGCCTATGGACTGATGTCCTCGACAACCTTTTTTGAAAGATGTAAATGTTCTAAATAAAAACGAGTCAAGCGAGTGTAACTTGTAAATGTCAAGGGTCGAGGAGATCAAAAGTCGAGGATCGAGAGTAAAAAGTCGAGGATCGAGAGTAAAAAGTCGAGGGTCGAGCGGGTAAAAAGTCGAGGGTCGAGGGTAAAAAGTCGAGGGTCAAGCGGGTAAAAAGTCGAGGGTCGAGGATAAAAAGTCGAGGGTCGAGAGTAAAAAGTCGAGGGTAAAAGAAACTCCTCTTTTATTTGTTTTGCACGCGAAAAACACGAATCGGCGTTTTCATTCGTTCTTTTTTCTTGATTCGCGTTTTCGTCTTCCTTTTCGTTATAATTTTTTTTAAAGCAAACTTAGCCTGTTAGCGCGGTTGTTTCTGTAGCGCATCGTAATTTTCTCGTTTTGCTAATTATTTTTCAGAAAAAAACCCCTGAATAAATGACTGAATACATCAAACAATAACAACTTCGGTATATAAGCCAATGAGATCGGCTCGTTTAGAGTTTGTTTACGGCGGAACTGAAACAGTTTCTACACAGCTTTGTTCCTCTCAGTTGGTTCATCACTTCATGAATATTAATGCTTTTTTGAAGAGTCGTACTGATGCACACTCTATAAATTCCTACCGAACGGAGCAAATCTGATTGAAATTAGGGTCATAATACACGTAATACTTTCTAATGAATACCATTCGGTTTATATTTAACACAAAACATTCTTCATATTAATACTCATCAGGAGGGGTTAATGGTATCTGTTCTGTGAAAAAACTGTTCTTCCAGTACTTTCCTGGGAAATCTATTTGACTATATTTGTATATTATATGGAACAATGAAATATTATCCCATAAAATAGATATGAAACGTACAGAATATATATTAGGTTATATGGATAGGAAATGTTTTTTTTGTTCCTGGGAATTGCTTTATTTTATAAATATACCTTATTTAAGTACTTTTTTTTTTTTGTGTGTGTGTTTGGTTAGAAAATATTCTCTCTTCTGGGAAAAACTGATATTTTCTCTCCTGGGAAAAAAATATCTGGGATGACTTCTGGCTGGGTGAATAGAACAGATGTTATTGTCCCAGGGGACCACTAACCCCTCCTGACTCATGACTGTTTACTTATTGTATTTCAGGGTCTGTGATGCCAAGTGTAAGATATTTCTATGTTAAATGGCGCTCACAGCTTAAACATCTGCGCCGACGTCAACTTACCTTAAGTGTCTTTGTTGTTATCCTTCTCATTCTGATGGTTCTACACTTTTATCTGTTACCTCGCTTAACAGGAGCATACAATAGCGAATGCTATCTCTCAGAAGAGAGACGGAATAATCTGCGTTATGCTGTTCAGACGATTGGAAAGACGATGGAGAAATATCACGTGACGTACTGGTTGGATTATGGTGGGTTGCTGAATGCGCATATCCATAAACCGCCGCTCTATGTAGCCTCCTCCACAGGCAACCTTGTGCTTTGATTACACAATCATGAAAGAAGGTTGAGCCAGTCACAGTGGGTGGTCACGGCCTCTTCAGCCCTCGAGTCAGTTGCGTGCAATACTGCGCTTGTAATTTTTGTTAAACAAATTGCAGATGGTTTGGAGTTGTCTGTACTTTTATTGGCACACACTTCACGCCATTATTGTGTAGTTACAGTACTGGTTACCGTTTCACGAAGCGTTCGTAACTTTATATTAGTGCTTGTAACTGTTTCGCTCGAGCACGAAAATTTTTAATTAACATAAGTATATTTAACTGAGTTCGTTCTGAATATCAATTAGTCAGTCTTGTAAGCTCAAGTCAGCCACCGGGTAAGTTATCAGATATTTCATTGCCAAGTACTTTATTAACGAATAGTTTCTTATAGATTTCGAACACTCCCCAACAAGCTTGTCATACTAGTACTATGCTACAATGATGCTAATAAAGCCGTATGAACCGTGGTTGAAACATGATTGACTCAACAGTAAGTGTGTGTAAGTCAGCGTGCAATGGTTTTCGTCTTGTTTCGTAACTACGAGTTACAAGTACTTGTAAGTCTTTACACTAAACGCTTTGTGAAACGGTAGCCTGGACACGTTTAAAAACAGTCAAACGATCATACTACATACAATGCAGGTTTTTTTTACAAACAAGTCTTCTTTCTTGTTGAGTATTTAATATAAACATACACACGATTCGGTAGTTTGAGCCGTAATTATGACAACTGAATTATATTTTAGATAAATTTTAAACTGATCTTCATTTTTACAACAAGTTTCATGAAGAATAAGAAATAAGAAAGATGTTATTTACACTACGATTTCTAGTTTTCTATGAGTCAATAGTCAACGAGGTGCGTAGCCCAGGGGGAGGGGTGAGGGACTCCCATATATAAAGTGGTTGGGATGCTCGTCGTACCTATTAGGGGTCCAGATCCGCGAAGTGGTACCTCTTAGGGTGTCACAAACAAGAGACTATAAAGCCGGTACATTTTAGGGTGTTATTTCACTGCTAAAATGTATTCAAAAACCAGTCAAATCCTTTTCTGCTTTGCCATTTTTCTTGCTCCTTCGTGATCAAAAATGCATAGTTTTGATGCTCATCAATGTGGATAGTAGCCGAGTGTCAAGAAAAGTTTAATTCTACTGAGAATAAATAGAAATGTCATTGTTGTTTATGATTTTGCTTGTTACGGATTAATTGTAATTGGACTTCAACTAATCAGACAAAAGTTTGAAATTTCATGCATTTTTGATCATGAAGGAGCAAGAAAAATGACAAAACAGAAGAGGATTTGACAGGTTTTTGAATACATTTTAGCAGTGAAATGCGCGCGCTGTTGCCATGCAACGCCACAACACATCATCGAGCGCGCGCTTGTCAACTCAGTTCTAAAAATAGCTCACTCGCTAGTCTGATGTATGACAGATCTATTATACAGATGGACACTTCTAGTTATGTACTTCTGGTAAAAATTATTTGTTGCCACGCCCACCTGGGTAAAACTCAGGTACCTTTTAGGAATCATTCTCAAAATTTCCGATGGGAGTTCTAAAACAACATAACTATACTAGAAGTTTAAATATTAATAAAAATAAAAATAATAATGTGATGTTAATATATACAGAAAAATATATAAATATATAAATTATATGTCAATAAATAATTGAATAATTAAAATAATTAAAACAAAATAATGCTCAATTTCGTAAATTTGTTAGATTAAACAAGTGATCTAATGGCTGGAAATATGGTGGCCTTAAACTTATCAATCGAGTCTTTTATATCGTGATTTCGGTAATTCTCTCTTGAAACTCTAAGGAACTGGATCAGTACATGGACAAGTCAAATCCGATTTCAAAAGATAATTGCATCCTTAGTGCATGGGAAATTAAAGTACTTATCGTGATATAACTATCATTTGGGCCTAGTAGAGTGGTTGCACTTAACCCGTGAAACAAAATATAATAGTTAGTGACTAATAGTCAAATCAAAACAAAAGAAAACAACGGAATTTGCAGCTGTTTAGTAATATTTACTTGGCTAATATATGTTTCACGGCCGATAAGTGCCACCACTCTAACTCGACTATAGTAAACCGTAAAGCGAGACTCTTTGTCTAAGTTTTTTTTTTCTGAGATGAACCACTAAGCCTAAGGTAGGTAGGGAGGTAGGTAGGTAGATAGATAGGTAGGGAGGTAGGGAGGTAGGGAGGTAGGGAGGTAGGGAGGTAGGGAGGTAGGGAGGTAGGTAGGTAGGTAGGTAGGTAGGTAGGGAGGTAGGGAGGTAGGGAGGTAGGGAGGTAGGGAGGTAGGGAGGAAGGGAGGAATGGAGGTAGGGAGGAAGGGAGAAAGGGGGGATGGGAGGAAGGGAGGGTGGGAGCGAGGGAGGAAGGGAGCGAGGGAGCGAGGGAGCGAGGGAGCGAGGGAGCGAGGGAGGAAATGAAGAAACAAAGAAGCAAGGAATAACATATTCAATTTGGTTCTGTTCTGTAGGGACACTGCTGGGAGCTATGAGATTAGGAGACGTACTTCCATGGGATGGTGACGCTGATATTTCATTTCTGGCCGCAGAAGAGAAATTATCAGTCCATAAAGAGCTTCTCAAATACGGCATTAATTCAAACGGATTAATGGCTACCTATAAAGGTGAATCGATTGACTACATGCGATGGAATCAGACAAAAGGATTCATAAATGGAAAAGAGGCAATCATACTGCACAAGTATTACCCAGACTCAGTTCTTAAAAACGAAAATGCTATAGTTTTGTACCAACACAAACTGGACTCATTCCCCTTCTCTTGGGTTAAGCCAACGAAGATTATCGACTTTCATGGAGTTGAGCTAGCTATCCCCAATGATCCAGACCGCCATCTCCGACATAGATATGCATGGACGTATCATGCTGGCTTATCAATACCATACAAATGGAAATGTTGGATTCCATGTTGGGTTAGGACAGCTGATGGCTGCTGATATAATATGTGTACTATAGACACTTGGTCACAACTACCTGGAACACCTCCACTATTATCATCATCATCACCCGCTGTCACAACTACCTGGAACACATCCACTGTCATCATCATCATCACCCCCTGTCACAACTACCTGGAACACCTCCACTATCATCATCATCATCACTCCTACCACAACTACCTGGAACACCTCCACTTTCATCATCATCATCACCCCTACCACAACTACCTGGAACACCTCCACTATCATCATCATCATCACCCCCTGTCACAACTACCTGGAACACCTCCACTATCAATCATCACCCCTAGCAGAACTACCTGGAACACCTCCACTATCATCATCATCATCACCTCTACCACAACTACCACAACTACCTGGAACACCTTCATTATCATCATCATCATCACCCCTACCACAACTACCTGGAACACCTCCACTATCATCAGCATCATCAACCCCTGTCACAACTACCTGGAACACATCCACTATCATCATCATCATCATCACCCCCTGCCACAACTACCTGGAACACATCCACTGTCATCATCATCATCACCCCTACCACAACTACCTGGAATACCTCCACTATCATCATCATAATCACCCCCTGTCACAACTACCTGGAACACCTCCACTATCATCATCATCATCACCCCTACCACAACTACCTGGAACACCTCCACTATCATCATCATCATCACCCCTACCACAACTACCTGGAACACCTCCACTCATCATCATCATCTGCCCCTGTTACAACTTACTGGAACAACTCCACTATCATCATCATCATCATCACCCCCTGTCACAACTACCTGGAACACATCCACTATCATCATCATCATCATCTGCCCCTGTTACAACTTACTGGAACACCTCCACTATCATCATCATCATCATCATCATCACCCCTTGTGACAACTACCTGGAACACCTCCACTATCATCATCATCATCATCACCACCTGTCACAACTACCTGGAACACCTCCACTATCATCATCATCATCATCATCACCAACAAAGTACAGTCAAACCTGTATTAAGCGGTCACCATCGGGGAATGGCCTACTGACGCTTAATACAGGTTGACCGTTTAATAGAGGTTTTTAGAAAATACACAAAATGAGTGATACTAATGATGCGCGCTGAAATGAATGAATTTTCGTGACATCTGACAGTTTACTATAATTTATAAAAATGAGCTGTGAAAAGAAATTGCGGGTAGTGTTATGTTTCGTGTTTACGAGGTGACCGTTTAACACAGGTCTGAGACAATAAAAACGCCTCATTGGGGACTTTAAAGGGTGACCGCGTCCGCTTAATACAGGTGACCGTTTAATAGAGGTCAAATTTACAGTAAATATGAGGAGAACATTTCGGGACTTTTATAAGTGATCGCTTGATAGAGGGTGACCGCTTAATACAGGTTTGACTGTATATATTGACTTAATGTTAAGTGACTAACGAAAAATCCTAAAGTTAAAGTTTGATTAAACGACTAAAGGTAATATAGAAAAAACAATTAGAAATTTGAACTAAATCTGCTCTGCTGAGGTTCGCTTGATTTCAAATTGGCTAGTTCCAGATATTATGTTCATCGATACTTTTCCCACAATATTTACTGTGCTTGGTGACTTTTATCGCTTTCAGACCGTCTGTAAAATACATTTATTTGGGAAATCCTTTGTGTTGTTGCTGTTTTGTCCCCCTCTAGCGACCATGATCCTTAGCGTTTAAACAATAGATTGTTTTGATTTGACGTTATATAAAAGTTTTGTGTCCGAGTTTTCGAAGTTTGAATTGCCCTATACCACTATAACGTCAAATCAAAACAATCTATTCTTAAAATCATCTCAAATAATTCAGCTCCCTATTGTTCTTACCAAAAAGTCAGCACTCCCTTCCCATTAGGTATACTAGTAATAACACTGTAACAGATACATGTACATGGTGATATCAAGCTTTTTAAAACCAAAATAAACGGTAAAAGCACAGGTAGCCCAAGCTGTGTATCAATCAGTACATTTTTATAAGAGAATGTATGTGGACATGTCAAGAAATCATTACAATAATAAGGTTAAAGTAAAATGCTATAAAGCCGTCTATATCTTTTTCAATCATTCCTTTATTGTCTGTGAAGATTTGAAGCGATTTGGACGAGAATTGAGCGAGTTATAGCCATTTTAAAATTAGCCCTTCTCTGACCTTATAAAAGAATGATTGAAAAATATTTTTACAATAACTTACAAATTTTTCGCGCGCGCTGATTGGTTAATTTTCATCATCAATAAGAGGACAGACAGATAAAAACAAAATGGCGCGTACAAAGCTGAAGATCGATGGAGAAAATTTTTATCAATGGACGAATTTCCTTCGTTCCAAGTTGAATTCCTTGAGGAAATTCCAGATGAAAAACTATGCTTGTCTCTGGAGGAAGTTGAGTACGAACAGAAACTAAATGATAGCGTTCGCTTTGCGACACTAAATAACTACGACCTGCACGAAACAGTCAAGAAATTCGTAAGAGAAATACAAGATGGTGTGTAAACATGTTTGAATAATTTTTGTTATTGTAAAAAAAAAATTGACATCACTTTTTTATGCGTCTGTCCTCTTATTGACGATAAATTTCGTCATAATATTGTCAAAGTACTTTGTTAAACAGATGGCTTTATCGGAGCATTTTACTTTATCATTATTATTAGTCGAGCTTCCTGTCCGAAGGCTCTAACAACATGGCCTTATCAACACGAAACATCGCACTCTTCACAAACCTTGTTGGAGGAAGGTTATGTCGTCTTGTTTTCAAAATAACCACAATAATTCATAGAGATATGGATTTATCAATCCAGTACTAGTACTGCAAAGGGCTTAGAGATCTTTAGAACTTAGAACGAAGTGAGTTGATATACGCAGTGAAGAGAACAAAGCAATGACGTCAGTTGTGAGGTTTTTACACCGAGCCGAGGTAAACCCATATTTACACTTCATCCAAACATTGTTTATCACTCTGCAATGTCTAGTTTATGTATAGTACGGTATACGGTATTTGTATTTGTATGGATATATTTATGGTACCAAATAAACTATGTCATTGTCATTCATGATTCGCTGAGTTTGTGAAATCGCAGCGAGTAAATTTAAATTGCAAGGAAAGCATGTTCTATCGATTAACGCAACGAGCGACCAAACACTGTTTTAATCGCACTAAGATATTTAACAATTATTCCACGAAGTCGAGTCGTACATGAGCTGATAGCCAACGAGGCTCCTGCCGAGTCCGCAGTCCGCAGTCCGCAGTCCGCAGTCCGCAGTCCGCAGTCCGCAGTCCGCAGTCCGCAGTCCGCAGTCCGCAGTCCGCAGTCCGCAGTCCGCAGTCCGCAGTCCGCAGTCCGCAGTCCGCAGTCCGCAGTCCGCAGTCCGCAGTCCGCAGTCCGCAGTCCGCAGTCCGCAGTCCGCAGTCCGCAGTCCGCAGTCCGCAGTCCGCAGTCCGCAGTCCGCAGTCCGCAGTCCGCAGTCCGCAGTCCGCAGTCCGCAGTCCGCAGTCCGCAGTCCGCAGTCCGCAGTCCGCAGTCCGCAGTCCGCAGTCCGCAGTCCGCAGTCCTCAGTCCTCAGTCCTCAGTCCGCAGTCCTCAGTCAACCTACGTTTTAACGACAGCCGAAGGTCACGCCGGTACCTGAGGACTGTTTATATGAAAACCACAAATGGTAAAAAATGTTTACACAGTGTGTAACGTAAGGTGCGTGACGCATTGTGTTACAAAAGCCTTCGTCTACCCAAAATGGCAGCAATGTATTCACACGTTCATACTTTTCATATTTACGTCTTTTATGTAGCGTTAATCTTACCGATGACAAGCGGAGAATCATCTTTACCAGTGGTTCTCAACACGTGGCCATTTACAGAAGCATCAGATAAAGGTAAGGGACTGTCAAAGGACACGATCAAGCCATCGAGAATACTCCCCGACGTATAATCATCACATGTTTGGATTCGATTGCATTCGGTAAACGAAATCGAATGCCAAAAAAATTGTGAAATCAATTGCATTTGATTTCCGAACATAATCGAATCTTTGATCGTATGCATTCGATTTCTGGCCGAACCCACCAACCTGAAAGTCTCAAAATGAACGTGAACACTAGTCCTTATTTAGTCACTTATATTTGCTAAAAACAAACGTTCTCTTCACGTGCTGCAACTACAATCGAACGTATAATCGAATGTTCGATTATATTATTGTCAGGTTTTTTCCGGGGGGCTCGACGGCAATCAGCCTTCAATTCGCTCTATTTCTTGATAAACGTTTCGAAATACAATCACATGTAACAACACCTTAGAGACTGGGCTTTAGCCGCTTCTGAATACATTCTTAGTGTTAGGAAATAAGGAAATAAATAGCGGTGTCAGATTTTTTGGTGTTTGATCTCTGTGTTCATACCACAAATATTTCTCTCGTATCATGTTGTAGTATCACGTTGCTCTAAATAAAACATTGTCACGCTAGCTGATCCCCAATTCCAACCCTATAAGACTTATCCAAAGAACATTACACACTTACACTATGTATTCTCTCACTTTATATTTATCCACATTTTCCACAAGTGAAAATCTTTCAAAACGAATAATTTTAGAATCAATTTTTTCATTCAGTCACGCCTAGAGTCACGTTACAGCGTGCTAGTCACATATTGTTTTTTATGTAGTACAGTCGAGATAGGGTATTCTGCAATCTATATAATTTTATATTTAGCCAGATACGGAGATATGGACTTTGCAGTGAAAATCTTTCAAAATGGACAAGGGAGGCTACACTTAGTAGCGCTGAGCAGTCAGTGTTTTGTCTGGCTGGAGGTCTAATGAAGTGAATATTCATGTCCCGTCGCGGGGTTGATTTCCGAGCAACATTATATCAAAAGTCGCACCCTCTTGGCCGGGATAAATGGTGTGTAAATGCCCAAAACTATATATCTTCAAAAAGTGGTTTCGAATATTCATTGGATTTGCATGGATTTGATGATGCGTTGTGCTACAAAATAAAAAAAACAGGCGCTCCAAGAGAGCATGCGGTCTGCTGCTTTTTTAGAGGATATTGAGACAAGACGCTCATTGAGCGTTCACTCGTGCCCTGGTGCAATTGCGTTCTGAAATGAAGTTCATAATGAGAGACGCATGGGCATAAACAAGAGCGAACTATTTGACCCGTTTGAGCATAGAATTACTTCAGTACGTGTATAGTGCTATTGAAGCCTTTGAAAGCTTAAATATCTTAAACAAAAACAAACGATGGAAGTTATCAGAACTCATCTGACCCGATGCAACCTCAAGACGTACCAAATACGATCCAAATACGTCTGATTGGAGATGTTTATCTATGACTCACCGACAAACAGTCTCCCTCGTCACGCAACTGTCATTGTCATTGTCATAACGTTTGGTATGGCCGGCCTGTGGACCAATATTCAGTATTCCGAGCGACTAGCCTGCGGAGGAGGCTAACTTTCGGAACTTTACAGTATATCAGTAAAAACGTTAATAGCCCGACTTCACATAGCCTGGCGGTCTTAGGGGAAGGGGGAAAGGGGATGGGGATTGGGGAGGAGAGGAGGCGAGGAGGGGACTGGGGAGGGGGGAGGAGAGGAGGAAAGACCGCCAAGCTACGCAGGCTAGACTTCACACTACTAGAGCGTCTTGTTTCAATCTAAATATAGACGAGAATATATTTAGATTTTTGCCCCTTGACCTCAGGTGCTTCCCCTGATTGGTTTGTGCTTTGTAATCTTTCTTGTGGGTTTGCGAAGAAAGAGGTCGTCGTGTTGAGATGCGATGTTGAGATGTTGAGTCCCGTGGTCTCGTTCCCAGTCCCACTCGATTGCAGATTCATGACTCCGATAAGAGTAAAAAAAAAAATACGCGTTGGATTTTATAACTCGTGCGGCCTACGGCCTGGGCACGAGTAAAAAGCGTGATATTACTTAGATAGTACCCGGATAGTACTGATACACAAACGGTTCTATTTCTGTTATCTATAATTTCTCGTGTTTATAAATTGCAGCTCCCCCTTCCCCCTCCCCCCTCCTTTCCTCCTCCCCTCCCCCCTCCTTTCCCTCCTTGCCCCAGTCCCCTTTCCCTCGGAAAGCCAAGCTACGCATGCTATAATGGTACTCGGAGTGATGTTATTTAACCTGTGAAATAAAATATAATGTCGAATGTGTAATAGTGAAATGAAAACAAGAGCTGATGGAATGGAATTAATATGCACTAATGTGTATTTCATGAGGTAAATAAAATTACGAGGCCAATTATTCCCCTTACGGGGCCAATATGCGTACACTCGGGCATTATGACAAGGACGACAATGTCAGTTGCGTGAGGAGGGAGATATATGTATATATGTGTCGGTGAGCATAGATAGAAATCTGATTCATACTTCCGTAGCACGTACTTGGAACGACGGTTCTGATAACGTCTTTGGTTACTTCGTTATCGCAGAGGAAAGTCGGTCAATTCAGTGAATCGTCGAATCAAGAACACATATTTGCCATAATCTTTCATAGTTATATGAGCTCTCTCGGTGTGCAGGTTCATTTGATCATTACCTTTTGACTATGAGTTCATTTGATTTGCTTTTGATGAGTTCGTGTAAAGGCCCTTTCGAAAACGCTCAACATCTTTTACAGTGGGCCCACACGAATCGGCGTATGCGTTTGTATGTGAGAGCGTATTTAAAAGGAACTGATGGATGGCTTGCCTTAGATACAACATAATTTCTCTTCTACACAAGACAAGACAACTGCTTCTCTCCTACTGACTCGAACGATGCCTATAAACCATTAATATGCAACCAGATATGCAACCTCAAGTGACCTCAAGTACGTTTAAAGACGTACTACCGACGTACCTCAACGAGTCGGAGATCTTTATCGATGCTCACCGACACAAATAGTCTCCCTCGTCACGCAACTGTCATTGTCATAATGCCGACTACGCTCATTGAGCGTCTTCTTCTGTAAAACTAATAGATCCCTAAAATCTAAGGACGTTTTGATTTCGATTGTATTTTTGCCGTTCACTGACCTGTTTTGAGCGTAAAAATTCTGCTTTAAATAGCGCTGCGTGGCGGTTCTAAAATTAGGTCGCGTAATAGATGTATGACTCAGACGTCTAGGATCATGCAACTGTAATCGTACTGAAAAGAACACGGAGAAACCTATATTTTATCATGTTTATCCGCGTGAAAAACACTGGCCTATTTCTCCGATGATATATTCGTGTAGCTAGGTTCCTCTGTTGTACTGTATGTATCTCCTATGTCTATTATGTACTTCTGGTATGGTGTAACTTTAGCGTATTTATCGCGAAGAAAAAGAGAGAATTTAAACTAGCGAGTAACTAGTATGGGCTTTAATCTTTAATCACAGCGTGTGTGACATATGTGAGAGGAGCATTTCTTTCCTTCAAGTTGGATACATAAAAGTGTTACGTTCGACTCGGAGTTAACCCCGAATTTCGTAATTGAACTTGCTTAGTCCGTGGCGTTGATGACGGCCTATTTGCTTTGATGAAGTTTTGAAGTACGATTTTTACGATTCCTTTTCCTTCTGAATGTTTCAAACGTGGAATAAAATAAACTTCAATCATTATACTTCTCAGAAATGTGTTTCATTTTACTAGTCGGATACGTTATAAACGGGTTTTTGAAATCACGGCGTGACGGCTCTCAGAAACTGAATGTGTTTCATTTTAATGTCGGACTGAATTTGTCAAACGTGGAATAAAATAAACTTTAGTCGGAAACCATTTGACCCGTTTGAGCATAGAATTACTTCATTAGGCGTTTGGATATCATCGCCCCCGTTTTCAGCCAATCGAAACCCTGAAACAGACATTCCTGACCAATACGATCACATACTTCGCATTCTGTGTACTACCAAAAAAAAAAAAAATATAGAAGAAAGTCCATTTTATAACTCGGGCTTCCTTCGGAAGGGCCCGAGTAAAAAGTAAAATCTACGACGGCGACGTCAACCGGAAGTGTAAATAACTTCTGTTCGGGGTTTCGTACATTAGAGATTTAGTCCAAGCCTAAGCCTGTGAGGTTAGTTCATCTCAAGGACAGGGAATACCAACTATGAAGGTGCATGTGAAACTCCAAACAAAAGTTATTTGTACTTCCGGTTGACGTCGCCGTCGTAGATTCTCCATATTGCATGCTTGAAGTCGAGAAGACATCACGAAGAGTCACGAAGATCATCGGTATTTCTTCGTAATCTTTCTTACCAAGAATTGATTCCGAATATGCAACGAACTTTCTTCCGAGCATAGAACGAACGTTCTATTATTACAAGCTAAAGGACGGACTTACACTCTTAGGTATAGACTCTGTCTATTATTATGCATATGTCATGTGATAGGTAAACACTGGGACTTGCGTAATTAGATTCTTACATGAAGTATTTTCAGGCATATACACCGAATCGAAATATGGCGACCAATTTGAACAACTATTGTTCTGGACTGACCAACCTCGTGTTCACGTGGAAACACATGAATGAGAGGTTGGTCAGTCAGGAACAATAGTTATTCAAATTGGTCGCCATATTTCGATTCGGTGTATACGATAGCATATAGTGTCTATTGCTCCATTGAGCAGTAGACACAAAAATAATTCAGGACGAGTAAGGACTGAGACTGCGGTCTTTGGACTGCGAACTGTGGACTGTGAATGAGGACTGCGGACGGCGGACGGCGGACGGCGGACGGCGGACGGCGGACGGCGGACGGCGGACGGCGGACGGCGGACGGCGGACGGCGGACGGCGGACGGCGGACGGCGGACGGCGGACTATAACGTCATGTTAGAAATATATTTTGATGATAGTCCTCGTTTCCCATTAATTTTCTTTGAAGTTAGTAATTTCCTACTCGACCCAAAAATATGCTATCGATGTTTAGTAAATGTAAATGTAAATGTAAATGTAAGACAAGAGCCAGCCAATCAGAGCTTGCAGGCTCCGGTTGCGCGAAAGGTGAATAGCACTATCCACCGGATAAGTCCGATCCAACGGATGCAATTTATTGGATAACTGCATCAGTTTTATCCGTTGGATAAGATTTATCTGGTGGATAGCGCTATTCACCTTACGTGCACCAGAGCTTATTTATAATAAACTGATTGTTGTTTATAATTGTAGCATTTGAGGTTATGAAGGCTGGGAAATCTGCACTTGATGCTGTAGTAGAAGGTATCACAGTGTGCGAGTTGAAGCCATGTGCAAAGAATCCACTAAACCCAAACGTTGGTTTTGGAGGAACGTACGTAAAATACATTGGAAGACTGGGTCCGAGTGTTATAACCATTGAGATAGCAGTTCGTAAATTTTGCCGATATTATCTCCAATTTATAGATTGACAGTATGGCCTATCCAACGTGTTGGAGAAAGAACATTGAATCCATTCAAGTGATATTCTATTAGTCTTTCACTGATCGAGGACAAACACCTCGAAAAACTTGTAACCGAATTCAGCCAATCAAAACACTCGAACCCAGTCTTCCAACTTTGAAATGTTTACGACTTACTACATGTATACATGAATGTGGAACTACACGAACGAAGGAAACCTAACTCATACCTAAATCAACTTGAACGGAAACCTCTACCCTTCTATGGTATGGAGCGCCATCCGTAAAAAAAATCCGACTTTCAAAAGGGTTCGGACATTGTCGGAACGGCTCCGAAATTCTCGGAATGTTTCCGAATTAATTCCAAGTCACGTGTTTCATCACGTGGACAGTAATTCGCATTGAAAGTTGAGCCTCTGAATCCATGGACGCCGCCATCTCGGTTTGTAGTACTATTGTCACGGTTAGTATAACACGAGAGATTTGAGGTCCTAGTTCATGATGTTTATTAGAAGGACTCGTACACACACTGCGCTCGCGCGCACTGTGACGTAGATAATTACAGATAATTACATGACATTTATGACACTCTCCCGGGCCGGCACGATTATACGATACAACATAAAGACACGAGTAGGATAGTGTAACCATAAAACTAAATGTTCACTGTGATTGTTCCTTTATTCTCTGTTTTGCCTTGGTGGCAGCGAGTCTAACGGGACGGCTATGTTCTTCCGCTCTTGTTACGTCATCTTCGCTACTTCCATTTTGTATTTCCAGTGGGTAGAGCTTCTCGATTGGTCTTGATAGTTCCCTTCTAGAACCAACTCTTAGTGATACAGATCTGATATTTCCATCTATTCCGGTGTGCAGTTTTGTAACGACACCCATTCTCCACTGGCTACGTGGCGTACTGTCATGGATCAGTACCACGTCTCCTATGTTAACTGTAGCTGCGTTGCCAGGAGATCGCTGTAGATTGCTGTGCTGCTCGCGCAGGCCAGTCATATATATATTCTTGCTGCCATCGACGCCAAAAGGCTTGGATGACGTGTTCGTGATACTTGGCTCTCTTGTTGAGGTCTTTAGTTGAAGTTTCAGATGGATTGTATTCTGGATCGATTTCCCTTCCCTGACCGTTAGAGTCTGGTAGCGTTAGAAGTCGGTGACCGCATAGAAAATGTGATGGGGTAAGAGGAGGATCGTCATTTATTTCCACGTAAGGGTAAGTCAAGGGTTGGCTGTTCAGTACTGCCTCTACTTCGGTGAGAACTGTGTAGAGCTCGATGACGTTTAAGGAAGCTTTTCCAATGGTCTTCTTTAGACATATCTTGGTCATTCCAACCAGTCTTTCATAAAACCCTCCCCACCACGGAGCTCGTGCTGTTATGAACTTCCAGGCGATGCCATTGTTGGCGAGGAACCGTTGTGATGCGGAAGTTGCGAGGATTTTATTCTTTAGTGTTTCAAGTTCTTGCGCTCCAGCTTTAAACGTTTGGGCGTTGTCAGAATGATGATTTCTGGGACGCCTCGTCTGCTTATGAAGCGTCTGAATGCTCTGAGGAACGCCTCTGTTGTTTGGTCCTCGACGATTTCGAGGTGTAGTGCCCGAATGGCAGCACAGGTAAACAGACATATATATACTTTGCTTGATGTCTGGTTTTTGTTACGTACGTACAGAGGTCCTGCGTAGTCAATGCCCGTGCATTGAAACGCTTGTGATTGCGCAACTCTTTCTTTCGGTAATGGTGGTGTTGGCACTGATAGAGACTCCATATATGCGTTGATCAGATTTTGCTTATCGCCGAAGCGCTCTTTAAGTATCTCGATTGCCTTGCTGTAGTTTTCTTTTGTTAGCGGCAGTCCGGCAATTGCGCGCGCTGCTTCTCCTTTGAATAGTTCATCTTTTCAACGTCATTCAGCTCAATGTTTTCGTCGATTGCTGCAGCTGTCCCAGAATGTGAGCCATTCTTGTTGGTCTCCGTTAAATGATTTGATGCTTATTTTTTGGCAGATTAACATTGATTCGCGAAACGGCTGCTTTTCCTAGGCTACTTCTATTGTGGAAAGAATTCACCGGGTTTTCTTGCTGCTTCATTTTCAGAACCTGCATGATCTTGAACTTGCAGTCCGTTATCGTGTCTTGGAACGACAAGGCGTCTTCTGTTTCCTTTTCCAGTTCTTCTTCACCCACGGACAGGGCTATCTGTGAATCCATATGCGACATTTCTTCGGCTCTTCTTGTTAGTCTGTCTAATAGCGCTGATAGCCAGTTCGGCTTCGTTGAATGATTCCGATGTCATCAACCTTTCTGCTTTCTTCACGTCCTGGGTGCAATGTACTTTGTACGATCCTCGTACGGACTTCTTCCTTCTGATGTCTTCCGACATGTTGTCCGATGAGGACGGGTTTCGGCACCAGTGTCACGGTTAGTGTAACACGAGAGATTTGAGGTCCTAGATCATGATGTTTATTAGAAGGACTCGTACACACACTGCGCGCACTGCGACGTCAGATATTATTATAAACTATTTGAAAATCTGAGGGAATAACAAAGATGAATTAAGGATGAACTACTTCTCGCTTATGTTATCAGTGGAAAGTGTTGTATACCAATATCGAGTAAATATTTTGAAGTATTGCTATTATTGTTTGCCAGTCGCGTTGGTGACTCGCCAATCGCCGGTGCGGGTTCGTACGCTGATAACGACGTAGGAGCAGCAGCAGCTACGGGAAACGGTGACGTCATGACACGATTTCTACCCACGTGAGTATCTCCATGGAGATAATTATTTATCTTCCTTGGTATTCACTGCTTTTTGTGCTATTCACATTTGTAGGTATCAAGCGGTGGAGTTCATGAGACAGGGATACACTCCTGCGCAGGCCTCGCAGATGGCGCTGGCCAGGATAGGCAAACGTTACAAAGACTTCGTTGGCTCAATCATCGCAGTGAATAAAAAAGGAGAATACGGTATGCACAAGAAGAGTCATACAGCCAGTACGCCATTACTCAATACCATCATGCACTTAGACCTACAACAGTCATACAGCCATTACGCCATTACTCAATATACTATTATGCACTTAGACCTACAACAGTCATACAGCCAGTACGCCATTACTCAATACCATCATGCACTTGGACCTACAACAGTCATACAGCCAGTACGCCATTACTCAATACCATCATGCACTTGGACCTACAACAGTCATACAGCCAGTACGCCATTACTCAATATACCATCATGCACTTAGACCTACAACAGTCATACAGCCAGTACGCCATTACTCAATATACCATCATGCACTTAGACCTACAACAGTCATACAGCCAGTACGCCATTACTCAATATACTATCATGCACTTAGACCTACAACAGTCATACAGCCAGTACGCCATTACTCAATATACCGTCATGCACTTAGACCTACAACAGTCATACAGCCAGTACGCCATTACTCAATATACCGTCATGCACTTAGACCTACAACAGTCATACAGCCAGTACGCCATTACTCAATACCATCATGCACTTGGACCTACAACAGTCATACAGCCAGTACGCCATTACTCAATATACCATCATGCACTTAGGCCTACAACAGTCATACAGCCAGTACGCCATTACTCAATATACCATCATGCACTTAGACCTACAACAGTCATACAGCCAGTACGCCATTACTCAATACCATCATGCACTTAGACCTACAACAGTCATACAGCCAGTACGCCATTACTCAATACCATCATGCACTTAGACCTACAACAGTCATACAGCCAGTACACCATTACTCAATACCATCATGCAGTTGGACCTACAACAGTCATACAGCTAGTACGCCATTACTCAATACCATCATGCAGTTGGACCTACAACAGTCATACAGCCAGTACGCCATTACTCAATACCATCACACACTTGGACCTACAACAGTCATACAGCCAGTACGCCATTACTCAATATACCATCATGCACTTAGACCTAGAACAGTCATACAGCCAGTACGCCATTACTCAATATACCGTCATGCACTTAGACCTACAACAGTCATACAGCCATTACGCCATTACTCAATATACTATTATGCACTTAGACCTACAACAGTCATACAGCCAGTACGCCATTACTCAATACCATCATGCACTTGGACCTACAACAGTCATACAGCCAGTACGCCATTACTCAATATACCATCATGCACTTGGACCTACAACAGTCATACAGCCAGTACGCCATTACTCAATATACCATCATGCACTTAGACCTACAACAGTCATACAGCCAGTACGCCATTACTCAATATACCATCATGCACTTAGACCTACAACAGTCATACAGCCAGTACGCCATTACTCAATATACTATCATGCACTTAGACCTACAACAGTCATACAGCCAGTACGCCATTACTCAATATACTATCATGCACTTGGACCTACAACAGTCATACAGCCAGTACGCCATTACTCAATATACCATCATGCACTTAGACCTACAACAGTCATACAGCCAGTACGCCATTACTCAATATACCATCATGCGCTTAGACCTACAACAGTCATACAGCCAGTACGCCATTACTCAATATACCATCATGCACTTAGACCTACAACAGTCATACAGCCAGTACGCCATTACTCAATATACCATCATGCTTTTAGACCTACAACAGTCATACAGCCAGTACGCCATTACTCAATACCATCATACACTTGGACCTACAACAGTCATCATACAGCCAGTACGCCATTACTCAATACCATCATGCACTTAGACCTACAACAACAGTCATACAGCCAGTACGCCATTACTCAATATACCATCATGCACTTGGACCTACAACAGTCATACAGCCAGTACGCCATTACTTAATATACCATCATGCACTTAGACCTACAACAGTCATACAGCCAGTACGCCATTACTCAATATACCATCATGCACTTAGACCTACAACAGTCATACAGCCAGTACGCCATTACTCAATACCATCATGCACTTAGACCTACAACAGTCATACAGCCAGTACACCATTACTCAATACCATCATGCAGTTGGACCTACAACAGTCATACAGCTAGTACGCCATTACTCAATACCATCATGCAGTTGGACCTACAACAGTCATACAGCCAGTACGCCATTACTCAATACCATCACACACTTGGACCTACAACAGTCATACAGCCAGTACGCCATTACTCAATATACCATCATGCACTTAGACCTAGAACAGTCATACAGCCAGTACGCCATTACTCAATATACCGTCATGCACTTAGACCTACAACAGTCATACAGCCATTACGCCATTACTCAATATACTATTATGCACTTAGACCTACAACAGTCATACAGCCAGTACGCCATTACTCAATACCATCATGCACTTGGACCTACAACAGTCATACAGCCAGTACGCCATTACTCAATATACCATCATGCACTTGGACCTACAACAGTCATACAGCCAGTACGCCATTACTCAATATACCATCATGCACTTAGACCTACAACAGTCATACAGCCAGTACGCCATTACTCAATATACCATCATGCACTTAGACCTACAACAGTCATACAGCCAGTACGCCATTACTCAATATACTATCATGCACTTAGACCTACAACAGTCATACAGCCAGTACGCCATTACTCAATATACTATCATGCACTTGGACCTACAACAGTCATACAGCCAGTACGCCATTACTCAATATACCATCATGCACTTAGACCTACAACAGTCATACAGCCAGTACGCCATTACTCAATATACCATCATGCGCTTAGACCTACAACAGTCATACAGCCAGTACGCCATTACTCAATATACCATCATGCACTTAGACCTACAACAGTCATACAGCCAGTACGCCATTACTCAATATACCATCATGCACTTAGACCTACAACAGTCATACAGCCAGTACGCCATTACTCAATACCATCATACACTTGGACCTACAACAGTCATACAGCCAGTACGCCATTACTCAATACCATCATGCACTTAGACCTACAACAGTCATACAGCCAGTACGCCATTACTCAATATACCATCATGCACTTGGACCTACAACAGTCATACAGCCAGTACGCCATTACTCAATATACCATCATGCACTTAGACCTACAACAGTCATACAGCCAGTACGCCATTACTCAATATACCATCATGCACTTGGACCTACAACAGTCATACAGCCAGTACGCCATTACTCATATACCATCATGCACTTGGACCTACAACAGTCATACAGCCAGTACGCCATTACTCAATATACCATCATGCACTTGGACCTACAACAGTCATACAGCCAGTACGCCATTACTCAATATACTATCATGCACTTAGACCTACAACAGTCATACAGCCAGTACGCCATTACTCAATATACTATCATGCACTTAGACCTACAACAGTCATACAGCCATTACGCCATTACTCAATATACTATTATGCACTTAGACCTACAACAGTCATACAGCCAGTACGCCATTACTCAATATACTATCATGCACTTAGACCTACAACAGTCATACAGCCATTACGCCATTACTCAATATACTATTATGCACTTAGACCTACAACAGTCATACAGCCAGTACGCCATTACTCAATATACCATCATGCACTTAGACCTACAACAGTCATACAGCCAGTACGCCATTACTCAATATACCATCATGCACTTGGACCTACAACAGTCATACAGCCAGTACGCCATTATTACTCAATATACCATCATGCACTTGGACCTACAACAGTCATACAGCCAGTACGCCATTACTCAATATACTATCATGCACTTAGACCTACAACAGTCATACAGCCAGTACGCCATTACTCAATATACTATCATGCACTTGGACCTACAACAGTCATACAGCCAGTACGCCATTACTCAATATACCATCATGCACTTAGACCTACAACAGTCATACAGCCAGTACGCCATTACTCAATATACCATCATGCACTTAGACCTACAACAGTCATACAGCCAGTACGCCATTACTCAATATACTATCATGCACTTAGACCTACAACAGTCATACAGCCAGTACGCCATTACTCAATATACTATCATGCACTTGGACCTACAACAGTCATACAGCCAGTACGCCATTACTCAATATACCATCATGCACTTAGACCTACAACAGTCATACAGCCAGTACGCCATTACTCAATATACCATCATGCGCTTTGACCTACAACAGTCATACAGCCAGTACGCCATTACTCAATATACCATCATGCACTTAGACCTACAACAGTCATACAGCCAGTACGCCATTACTCAATATACCATCATGCACTTAGACCTACAACAGTCATACAGCCAGTACGCCATTACTCAATACCATCATACACTTGGACCTACAACAGTCATACAGCCAGTACGCCATTACTCAATACCATCATGCACTTAGACCTACAACAGTCATACAGCCAGTACGCCATTACTCAATATACCATCATGCACTTGGACCTACAACAGTCATACAGCCAGTACGCCATTACTCAATATACCATCATGCACTTAGACCTACAACAGTCATACAGCCAGTACGCCATTACTCAATATACCATCATGCACTTGGACCTACAACAGTCATACAGCCAGTACGCCATTACTCAATATACCATCATGCACTTGGACCTACAACAGTCATACAGCCAGTACGCCATTACTCAATATACCATCATGCACTTGGACTACAACAGTCATACAGCCAGTACGCCATTACTCAATATACTATCATGCACTTAGACCTACAACAGTCATACAGCCAGTACGCCATTACTCAATATACTATCATGCACTTAGACCTACAACAGTCATACAGCCATTACGCCATTACTCAATATACTATTATGCACTTAGACCTACAACAGTCATACAGCCAGTACGCCATTACTCAATATACTATCATGCACTTAGACCTACAACAGTCATACAGCCATTACGCCATTACTCAATATACTATTATGCACTTAGACCTACAACAGTCATACAGCCAGTACGCCATTACTCAATATACCATCATGCACTTAGACCTACAACAGTCATACAGCCAGTACGCCATTACTCAATATACCATCATGCACTTGGACCTACAACAGTCATACAGCCAGTACGCCATTACTCAATATACCATCATGCACTTGGACCTACAACAGTCATACAGCCAGTACGCCATTACTCAATATACTATCATGCACTTAGACCTACAACAGTCATACAGCCAGTACGCCATTACTCAATATACTATCATGCACTTAGACCTACAACAGTCATACAGCCATTACGCCATTACTCAATATACTATTATGCACTTAGACCTACAACAGTCATACAGCCAGTACGCCATTACTCAATATACTATCATGCACTTAGACCTACAACAGTCATACAGCCATTACGCCATTACTCAATATACTATTATGCACTTAGACCTACAACAGTCATACAGCCAGTACGCCATTACTAACTATACAATCATGCACTTAGACCTACAACAGTCATACAGCCAGTACGCCATTACTCAATACCATCATGCACTTAGACCTACAACAGTCATACAGCCAGTACACCATTACTCAATACCATCATGCAGTTGGACCTACAACAGTCATACAGCTAGTACGCCATTACTCAATACCATCATGCAGTTGGACCTACAACAGTCATACAGCCAGTACGCCATTACTCAATACCATCATGCACTTGGACCTACAACAGTCATACAGCCAGTACGCCATTACTCAATATACCATCATGCACTTAGACCTACAACAGTCATACAGCCAGTACGCCATTACTCAATATACCATCATGCACTTAGACCTACAACAGTCATACAGCCAGTACGCCATTACTCAATACCATCATGCACTTAGACCTACAACAGTCATACAGCCAGTACACCATTACTCAATACCATCATGCAGTTGGACCTACAACAGTCATACAGCTAGTACGCCATTACTCAATACCATCATGCAGTTGGACCTACAACAGTCATACAGCCAGTACGCCATTACTCAATACCATCATACACTTGGACCTACAACAGTCATACAGCCAGTACGCCATTACTCAATATACCATCATGCACTTAGACCTAGAACAGTCATACAGCCAGTACGCCATTACTCAATATACCGTCATGCACTTAGACCTACAACAGTCATACAGCCAGTACGCCATTACTCAATACCATCATACACTTGGACCTACAACAGTCATACAGCCAGTACGCCATTACTCAATACCATCATGCACTTAGACCTACAACAACAGTCATACAGCCAGTACGCCATTACTCAATATACCATCATGCACTTGGACCTACAACAGTCATACAGCCAGTACGCCATTACTTAATATACCATCATGCACTTAGACCTACAACAGTCATACAGCCAGTACGCCATTACTCAATATACCATCATGCACTTAGACCTACAACAGTCATACAGCCAGTACGCCATTACTCAATACCATCATGCACTTAGACCTACAACAGTCATACAGCCAGTACACCATTACTCAATACCATCATGCAGTTGGACCTACAACAGTCATACAGCTAGTACGCCATTACTCAATACCATCATGCAGTTGGACCTACAACAGTCATACAGCCAGTACGCCATTACTCAATACCATCACACACTTGGACCTACAACAGTCATACAGCCAGTACGCCATTACTCAATATACCATCATGCACTTAGACCTAGAACAGTCATACAGCCAGTACGCCATTACTCAATATACCGTCATGCACTTAGACCTACAACAGTCATACAGCCATTACGCCATTACTCAATATACTATTATGCACTTAGACCTACAACAGTCATACAGCCAGTACGCCATTACTCAATACCATCATGCACTTGGACCTACAACAGTCATACAGCCAGTACGCCATTACTCAATATACCATCATGCACTTGGACCTACAACAGTCATACAGCCAGTACGCCATTACTCAATATACCATCATGCACTTAGACCTACAACAGTCATACAGCCAGTACGCCATTACTCAATATACCATCATGCACTTAGACCTACAACAGTCATACAGCCAGTACGCCATTACTCAATATACTATCATGCACTTAGACCTACAACAGTCATACAGCCAGTACGCCATTACTCAATATACTATCATGCACTTGGACCTACAACAGTCATACAGCCAGTACGCCATTACTCAATATACCATCATGCACTTAGACCTACAACAGTCATACAGCCAGTACGCCATTACTCAATATACCATCATGCGCTTTGACCTACAACAGTCATACAGCCAGTACGCCATTACTCAATATACCATCATGCACTTAGACCTACAACAGTCATACAGCCAGTACGCCATTACTCAATATACCATCATGCACTTAGACCTACAACAGTCATACAGCCAGTACGCCATTACTCAATACCATCATACACTTGGACCTACAACAGTCATACAGCCAGTACGCCATTACTCAATACCATCATGCACTTAGACCTACAACAGTCATACAGCCAGTACGCCATTACTCAATATACCATCATGCACTTGGACCTACAACAGTCATACAGCCAGTACGCCATTACTCAATATACCATCATGCACTTAGACCTACAACAGTCATACAGCCAGTACGCCATTACTCAATACCATCATGCACTTGGACCTACAACAGTCATACAGCCAGTACGCCATTACTCAATACCATCATGCACTTAGACCTACAACAGTCATACAGCCAGTACGCCATTACTCAATATACCATCATGCACTTGGACCTACAACAGTCATACAGCCAGTACGCCATTACTCAATATACCATCATGCACTTGGACCTACAACAGTCATACAGCCAGTACGCCATTACTCAATATACTATCATGCACTTAGACCTACAACAGTCATACAGCCAGTACGCCATTACTCAATATACTATCATGCACTTAGACCTACAACAGTCATACAGCCATTACGCCATTACTCAATATACTATTATGCACTTAGACCTACAACAGTCATACAGCCAGTACGCCATTACTCAATATACTATCATGCACTTAGACCTACAACAGTCATACAGCCATTACGCCATTACTCAATATACTATTATGCACTTAGACCTACAACAGTCATACAGCCAGTACGCCATTACTAACTATACCATCATGCACTTAGACCTACAACAGTCATACAGCCAGTACGCCATTACTCAATACCATCATGCACTTAGACCTACAACAGTCATACAGCCAGTACACCATTACTCAATACCATCATGCAGTTGGACCTACAACAGTCATACAGCTAGTACGCCATTACTGAATACCATCATGCAGTTGGACCTACAACAGTCATACAGCCAGTACGCCATTACTCAATACCATCATGCACTTGGACCTACAACAGTCATACAGCCAGTACGCCATTACTCAATATACCATCATGCACTTAGACCTACAACAGTCATACAGCCAGTACGCCATTACTCAATATACCATCATGCACTTAGACCTACAACAGTCATACAGCCAGTACGCCATTACTCAATACCATCATGCACTTAGACCTACAACAGTCATACAGCCAGTACACCATTACTCAATACCATCATGCAGTTGGACCTACAACAGTCATACAGCTAGTACGCCATTACTCAATACCATCATGCAGTTGGACCTACAACAGTCATACAGCCAGTACGCCATTACTCAATACCATCATACACTTGGACCTACAACAGTCATACAGCCAGTACGCCATTACTCAATATACCATCATGCACTTAGACCTAGAACAGTCATACAGCCAGTACGCCATTACTCAATATACCGTCATGCACTTAGACCTACAACAGTCATACAGCCAGTACGCCATTACTCAATACCATCATACACTTGGACCTACAACAGTCATACAGCCAGTACGCCATTACTCAATATACCGTCATGCACTTAGACCTACAACAGTCATACAGCCATTACGCCATTACTCAATATACTATGATGCACTTAGACCTACAACAGTCATACAGCCAGTACGCCATTACTCAATACCATCATGCACTTGGACCTACAACAGTCATACAGCCAGTACGCCATTACTCAATATACCATCATGCACTTGGACCTACAACAGTCATACAGCCAGTACGCCATTACTCAATATACCATCATGCACTTAGACCTACAACAGTCATACAGCCAGTACGCCATTACTCAATACCATCATACACTTGGACCTACAACAGTCATACAGCCAGTACGCCATTACTCAATATACCGTCATGCACTTAGACCTACAACAGTCATACAGCCATTACGCCATTTACTCAATATACTATTATGCACTTAGACCTACAACAGTCATACAGCCAGTACGCCATTACTCAATACCATCATGCACTTGGACCTACAACAGTCATACAGCCAGTACGCCATTACTCAATATACCATCATGCACTTGGACCTACAACAGTCATACAGCCAGTACGCCATTACTCAATATACCATCATGCACTTAGACCTACAACAGTCATACAGCCAGTACGCCATTACTCAATACCATCATGCACTTAGACCTACAACAGTCACATCGCACAGAAATTTGTGTCACATCCGGGATTTTATCCTAATTATATGCTAGACCCATTCCCATTACGGCACTCGGCCACTCGATCTTCGTAAAATTTACAGTAAAATTGAAGAAAGTCAATGTTTAGGCTGTCATTTACAAATGAACCAGTGATCTACGATACAAAACAACAACGGAATACAAAATACTTGCGACTAAAGTTTACTTGCCAAGTTATCGATTGTAAATATCCTTTCGGGAGCACTTGCAGAATACCCTACCACGACAAGCTACCCCCTGGAAACTTAATTGTACGCGTCTACCGGATGGAATGACGAAATATGTCAGACTAATAAAGTATTATTATAGGATAAACAGACTCTTTTCCTATCTATCTATCGTCTATCTATCTATCTATGGACTATCTATCTATCTATCTGGCGTGGCTACGCGTCAACTCGTCTACGCTTCAAACAAACAGTGGTACCGAGTGTAAGTCCGATGAAATGGTAATGAATAGAACGAAGCTTCTGATATTCGGCGTGGCTTCGCGTCAACTCGTCTACGCTTCAAACAAACAGGGGTATCGAGTGTAAGTCCGATGAAATGGTAATGAAAATGGTAATGAATAGAACGAAGCTTCTGATATTCGGCGATATTGGCTACGCGTCAACTCGTCTACGCTTCAAACAAACAGGGGTACCGAGTGTAAGTCCGATGAAATGGTAATGAATAGAACGAAGCTTCTGATATGAGATCATATTCAATGTAGATGTAGGTGTGCTTAAAACAAGAGGGAGGCTGAGTTTAAGAGTGCTATGTTTTTTACTGAATGTCAAAAAATATTGTGATCACTGTTAAAAAATGTTAGATGTTTACATGTGAAATAAATGATCACCTATCTAAACACTACCTTGAACTTTTTTTGCATGCATCAGTTATAAAACATTGAAATAAATCCTTCTCTTTATGAATATATCATCATGTTGTATACACCTGTTTTCAAAAACGTTGACCAAACAGAAATAGTGAAATAGCAAAATAGCAAAATAGGAATTTTAATTTTACCTTTAATATTAACATAGGAAACAAAGGTAAAGCATTCAAACAGAAAAAAACGGTGCAGACATGCCGAAAACATACTCGGAAGACCTTCGAAATAGAATTATATGGGCAAAATATCTGCTTCTGCAGAAAGATGAAGAAATTTTGCTGCAAATATTTTTATTTCTACAAGTACTGTTAGCAGAAATATGTCGACTCTTGTCAGGCCGGCCTAATGGCTGCACAAGTTGTTATCACGAGTTATTATTATTATTATTATTGCATCTCCACGACGAGTATCTTCTAATACATAGCATTTTAGAGAAACCCGATTTACGGCTTCATTAACTAGCTGGAGAAAAGAGAACAGACTGGATCGATATCAGAGATTGTAGGTAGAGGTAGAGGTAGCTTTCGGGTAGCCGTTACTTCGGGCAGCTAAAATACGTGAATAATTGAAGACCGATCGCGAAATTCGTCGTAAACACAACCGTGGAATAAGCATTATGTCACTTTAATAATTTTCATAAGACTTAAATAAGACTTCTGAATAAATGTTCCTGTTCGACTGAGTTATTGTACATACAGAGCTTTCATGAACTTAAATGCTTGTTCCTGTTCTTGTCATTACCAATATGTTTCTTTCGGGAATTACTAGAAATTTAAATTACTAGAAAGGTCTCAAAATTAACGTTACTTTCGGGTAGCCGTTACTTTCGTAATTCTACGGTATTCAGTTCAAATGCTTTCCCATTGTTTCCTATGTTAATAAGGTACCGTTAATTAAAATTCCTATTTTGCTATTATGCTATTTTGCTATTTCTGTTTGGTCAACGTTTTTGAAAACAGGTGTATATTTATATATAGCTAATTGCATAATCGTTAAATGATCAACTATAAGCACTTCCTTGAACTCGACATGTGATGATCCTCCCCTTTATGAATATATCGCCAAATAAATTCGGCGAGATAACTGGAGTACTGGTTTTGCTTTATTCCAAACTTGGGTAAATTGGCTTTCACCTGCCTCCAGTGTCCTTCTATTTTGTTCGTATGTTGCCCTTGCTCGTTGCATACTCAACTGAGTGATTCACAGTTGCGTGATGATAGCCATGCTTCTCTAGATTAATGTACGATTTCCAACAGTCGGAAATGACTAGTGTTCCTGGCTCAATCCATTTTTTAATCAGTGGCAGGAGCACTGGCTTCTGACCGGGCTGGAATTGGCACAAGGAAGCCGTTTGCGCGAGTCCTCTTCTATCCCTCCAAATACCCACTGCCCTTCTACATGATGGCCACGATGATATTTCCTTTTTCCAAATAGGCTTTCGTCGATTTGAACGACTTTTCCCTCCCCTCCAATTTTAATTAATCTTCGATTAATTAAAATCAGTGTGAGATAGACTATTCAGTTGTTGACTTGTATATAGAGTCAATAAATCATCAATTGTAACAGTTCAGTAGTTATGTATAGAAAAATAAGAAGAACTGGTCTGATGAGATAAAAATAAACACTCTTTATTACAAGAAGCCGTTTATATTGCTGCTTATAATGCCAATTTCCAATAAATATAATTTTACAAACTACAAGCGTTTTGCTTTGGGATATCTTCATGATTGATGTGAAGAACAGTATGGGATTTTATTCCCATACTGTTATGCTATATTACTTCGGTTTGAAACTACACATCAATCAAGAAAAAATATATTAACTAAAAGACTTCATATCCATTTGATGACTACATGAAACGTATTTGACGAGTTGACGCGTTGCACGCGTAGCCAAAAATAAAATACATTAATCTATCATGAATGACATTTCATGCAATATAGTTGACGCGTTGACGCGTTGCACGCGTAGCCAGTTCATATATGATATAGTCAAACAATACTGATATAGTATTAATTTATTCATGGTAAGACTTTATACGGAATGACGCGTATCCATTTGTGGCTACGCCAAACACAGTTAGCGTGGTAGGGTATTCTGCAATCTAGCCTCCTTTCGTCCTCTAGCGATTTTTTCAGGGTGAATGTCAGGTCTCCGTAGTGTTCGTATGTATGGGATTTCATCATGCCAGCAGTTCGATCGATTCCTGTTGCTCAGCCTTGCGAAATATAGTAAAAACAACACTTGAATTTTGGTGCCCCGACATAGCTCGATTGCTTCCAATATCAATCTTTCTTCCATACCAATGTTCTCTAGCGATTTTCCTTGATGTTCTGTTTCATACCAACGAATCGAAGCAGTCGAAAATGTCAAATTACGAGACGATTTTTAGCTTCAAAACACTTCCATCGGCTGCCATTTTTCTCTGACCTTGCAGCCTAGCCTCCATTGCTATAGCTACATAAATTTAAGCACCAGTTTCTTTTTTACCACGGACAAAATAAGCCGCGAAGTCAGGGGAGTTTATAACAATGGATCGAGCGTTTGGCCGGGCGGAAACTGGGTTCCAGTTTAAGAGAATAACCCGCGAATTTCATTGGATTAGCCCCTAAAAAAGTTTTCCCACCAAATTTTCGATATATTTTCTACTTTAGGGGAAAACTCTGAGATTTAAATAAGAATAGTTTATCGCTCCTTCAAATATAACGTATTTTAAGGATATGACCGATTTGTATGGGTAATTCTGTGCGATGATACAGCCAGTACGCCATTACTCAATATACCATCATGCACTTAGACCTACAACAGTCATACAGCCAGTACGCCATTACTCAATATACTATCATGCACTTAGACCTACAACAGTCATACAGCCAGTACGCCATTACTCAATATACTATCATGCACTTGGACCTACAACAGTCATACAGCCAGTACGCCATTACTCAATATACCATCATGCACTTAGACCTACAACAGTCATACAGCCAGTACGCCATTACTCAATATACCATCATGCGCTTAGACCTACAACAGTCATACAGCCAGTACGCCATTACTCAATATACCATCATGCACTTAGACCTACAACAGTCATACAGCCAGTACGCCATGACTCAATACCATCATGCACTTGGACCTACAACAGTCATACAGCCAGTACGCCATTACTCAATACCATAATGCATTTGGATCTTGTTTCAAAATGGCGTCCGTATAACAATAATGAGAAGTAGCTTTATATGAAAACTCTGTTTTTGAGTTTTTCTTTGTGATTTTGAATTGTAACCTTATTTTAGTCACGTCTTTAGCAATTGACTATGCTTAGGCTCTGTTTGTTTTGTTTGGTAGTAGAACTATTTATATAGTCATTCAGGTTTGATGATATTCTTTGTTGTAGGCGTGGCATCGTACAAATGGACGACGTTCCGGTATTCGGTACGTAATCCAAGCCTCGGTCAATCCAAGGTCATCACCGATGCTCCTTATGACCCTAATAAAGTCATCAAAGAACGGCCGTGTACCACTAGTCATGGCTCACAAATCATGGTGTCGTCATGGGGTTTGGTTCTTAGTCTTGCTTGGCTGCTTTTCTAGATAGTACAGCCATTTCTAGAAAGCCAGTCTATACGTTCTTCACCGACCGCCTACGTATAGAGTCGTTTTCGTATGAGTGGGAAACTTATGGCACGGAGTTACCGTCACGGTACGGAATCGAAGACATCTACTCAACCAATCACAGCGCGCAAAATCATTGCTCAACCAATCAGAATGCTTAGACACGGCACGGTCACCGTACGGTACCGTCACCGTAACTGCTACCGTTCCCACTCATACGAAAACGACTCTATCTTCTTTTCAAAAGTGAGGATCGTCACTAGGCCAAAATCAATCGAAAGAGGTTTTTAAATTGAAATACATTTCTACGATTGATTTAAGGTACCAGGGGACCTTCGTGACCACTGTTCACTGAAAGCCGCGTAGCGCACTAACCACTCGTCCAACATGTATAAAAGTATATATTTTCTTAAAGCTGAATAAATGCAGATTCTAAATATGCTGGAGATTATTTCCTATTTTGTAAATATTTTTTGTTATTGCACATTTTAGAAAATTCGACCAGCCTTGTTCAAAGGGATTTTGCACGCGGGAATTCAATCGATTTCTAAACGGAAAGTGCCATTGTAATGAGCACACTTTGTTCTAAAAAACTGTGTCTCCGATTTTTGATATGTTGCCTCGTTTAAAAGTTATTTGATGATTTATGTGTAAATCGCCTAAAAGCACATTAATGAACTTTGACAGCAAATATCTCCTCAACAAAAGCGTTTATCGGAAATCGGAGACACAGTTTTTTTGAACATTCATTACAATGGCACTTTCCGTTTAAAAATCGATTGAATTCCCGCGTGCAAAATTATCTTTGAACAAGGCCGGTCGAATTTTCTAAAATGTGCAATAACAAAAAATATTTACAAAATAGGAAATAATCTCCAGCATATTTAGAATCTGCATTTATTCAGCTTTAAGAAAATATATACTTTTATACATGTTGGACGAGTGGTTAGTGCGCTACGCGGCTTTCAGTGAACAGTGGTCACGAAGGTCCCCTGGTACCTTAAATTCTTAGACACGAAACTGGCAAATTATTATATTAACTGATCGGTAAAACAAGCCGCAGTAACTAGAACAAACTTTAAACTTTGGGATTTTTTTTGGCATAACGAGCCTCGATTCTGAGATAATTCGTTTGTTTAGCGGTTGCTAAGGGAGGGATCGACGGTCAAATTGTGATAGTGCAGCTTGACGATCGATAATTCAAAGGTCAGTTTTTTAGATTTAAAACTTCCCCGCGAAAAACAACCTTCAAAGGGCTTGTGTCACCTGTCACGTGACATTTCAAATTTTCAGCGAAGACAAACGAAAATATCATAACTTGAAAGAGCATACTAAAATTAGTAACAGTTGAAAATTTCAAAATAATCAAGCAAATATAAGATAAAAGTTAAAGGCTTTAAAAGTTTCTCGCCTTGACAAGGATTTGAGTGGATTTTTCGCTTAGGCCCTGTTTATAAGGAGGGAGGGTAACCCTACTAGGGTCAAAGATAGCCCGGGTTTACAAGCGAAATTTCTAGACCAATTGCTTGGTAACCGCGCAAGGCTTCGTCAGGCCCTTCGTCATAACAAACAAAATGGCGGAAATGAAAAAAGTCGAGGCTTTTAAAGTCGTACGACGACTTATATTCTTGTATAATACACAAAATGTCTTATGAAAAATGTCGCTCCACGTCTTTTTATCTTTTCGGGCTACTTTTACTTTTGTTTTTAGCTGTCACTGGCCCTACTTTTCGCTTTTCTAAACGCTTCTCGCCACTGCTTGATCAACCGCCAAATTGTACTCGTCGATTGAAAAGGCCTGGAAACTAGTAAAAAGTTGTCCCGGGTAGGCGAGTTATCTCGGCAAAACCGTTTACAAGGGAAAAAGATAACCCTAGCACTACGGTAACCCTACCAGCCTTGTAAACACGTACGCGAAACTGAATACAAGAAACGTACGAGAGCTAGGGTAACCCTAGTACGAGGGTAACCCGGTGCTAGGGTTACCCTCCCTCCTTGTAAACAGGGCTTTAATAGGCCATTTTCATGATGGCGTCATATACTACAACAGAATGCTTTGACCATTTTCTTTTGTTAGATAATTAGCACCAATTGTCTTACTATTCTCATGAGGGGATAAAAATCTGAATAAGAAAGAAAATTCCGAAATTCCCATTCTGGTACTTGTAGTAAAACAACGTCATCATGCAAGTCGCCTATTGGAGGGCAAGCATTGCCTTCCACTGATCATGACATACATTTCCATACAAAAAAGGCAAAGTTTGAATGCCTGTAACTATTGCCCTATTTACATACTTCCCTTCAAACTTTCCACTTTACTAACTTTAGCATCAGCTCTTTCCAGTTATGGTATTTTTACTGGCCTTCGGTAAAAAATTAAAATAGCACGTGACATGCAGGCCCATTAACAACTGAGCTTCCATCATAGAACATCATTTTGCAGGCATAAATTAGATGGTGTGATCAAATAAAGAATGATCGAAAAATTGAGTCCTTGATAAGTTTATCTCCCGACCCCTAAACTGATCCCCAGTTCTCCTCGCATCCACGGTATTCTAAAGAGTCAGGGTTCAGAAATGGTTCATAGTTCCGGGCGGCACATGTCACGTACCGTGTCACCCTAAATGTTGGTGTGTAAGCCCGTCGGGCTTGAAAATCGGCTGACTCCGCTGGCATAAATAAATTTAAAGTTCATGAAAATCTTGAACCTCCCTCTTACTTTGGCATCCCCGATACTCTATATACCGGTTACGGGAGTCCCATGCACCCGGTTGGCTAGTTCCCCGCGGGACCGCGCGCTTCTGTTGAGAGAACGTAAAATTGCTCAATGTGTCAGTCAGTTGTTTTAAAAAAGGCTTTGAATCTCGACTAAGGGGCTAACACTGCCCTCCATGTACCATTAATCACAAATCCTCAATTTCTTTCATGATGTACAGAGTGCACGTGGGATTCCTTTGTTGGCCGACCGAGAGCCTGGATATGAACATTAGTAACCAGGCCAAATTTCAGAACAATTAGTAACGCCTGACTGTTTTCGCATTATTGCTCGTCTGTTTTCACTATCACTTTCATGGTCGATCGTGCTATAAAATCACGATGCCTTTGCGTGTGCATGACTCGTACTTACTCTTCAAAGTATTTTTTAGCACATTAGTGTTTTATAAAGTACATAGGACAGTCGTAGCGTTAGATAAACCGCTACCTATTGTCATCAATACTTGGCCATTTACAAATGCTACGGAAAAAGGTAAAGTTTTTCTTAATCATCTCTTACTTCAATAATGTGTAGTGAAGCTCAACTTTAACACGACATTTCTGCTTACAAACACCCACGGTAAAGTAATTATTGGGCTAAGCGATCCATGTGGCCGGTGCTTAACGTTTTTTGTGGCATGAAGCGACTTAATTTATATACTTAAATTAAGTTCTTACATGTATATTTTTAGAAGCCTAAATTTGCTACTCGATCTCATGGACTGGATACTATTAAATCGCATGTTACCCCCCATAGTTAGATTTAATACTCAATGATACAATTCGTCGGTACCCATTTATATACCTGGGTGGAGTGAGGTAATGTGAAAGTAAAGTGTCTTGCCCATGACACAAATTACAAACATGTATGGGAGGTTTTATGGAATCTTTTTCTGACGTCAAAATCTGTCGCGAGTGGCCGTCAAACCGTCATTTTACTTGCTCAAAACTTCAATTTTAGATTGGTGAAGTCTAAATATCTGTCAAATATACCAAATATAATTTACTTATAAACAAACAAACAAATGTCAGCTAGTTGCTTGAAGAAAAACTAACAGACTTTGAAAGTTAAGTTCGAACATTTTGTAGATCTTGACGGCCACTACGTCACACGTAAAATCTCCCATATGTAATGTAACCTGTACATGTGATCGCTAGGGATCAAACCCAGGCATGTCGAACTCAGAGTCTGATGCACATATCACTAGCCCATCACACCTATCACCATAGCAGTGTATAGGAAGTCATTCATTGTCAATCGTGTTATTACAACTTGCTAATGTCGCTCTTTGAGTAACTGCAATACGTACATGTACATGTTATTCACATAATAAATGTGAATTATAAATGGTCTAACACTAGTACATGTCAACATATAGCATGGCAGGTTATCAATACTGAGGGTTCATCATCACTTGATGCTGTAGAAGCAGGATGTACAGTTTGTGAAGTTGAACAGTGTGATGGAACAGTTGGATATGGTGGAAGGTATGAAGTACAGCAGATGTTCCAGCAGTACAATTGATGTATAATTGTGACATGTACACACAAACCAAATGACATTGTCGGGAACCCAGGGGTGTATTCTGTCGCTCGTTTCTCTCTTTACGAGAGTAATTTTGACTTCCAGAACAAGTTCTAACAGACTTTGTTCCCAGGGGTATTTCTTCTGGGAGCGAGAAACGACGAGTGACAGAATATAGCCCTGGGTTCCCGAGGATGACACAAGACAAGATTAAGCTTACCCTCCACCCCTCCCCTCCCAAGACTGCTAGCACAACAGTGAAAATTATGATAATTAGATTACATACAAAGATGAGTCTTTTCTGTCTGTCGTCTGATTATTCTGTACTTAATTATCTCTGTCATAATCTTGCTTGCATAACAACCATAACAAACATTGATTTTTTAAAGCCCGAGTGAAGATGGTGAAACTACATTAGATGCAATGATTATGGATGGGTAAGATACATTTATCACATTACTTTTCTCAATGTCAGAAAAATTATCAAGATACTATTGCAAAAACAACAACAACAATAACACCTTTATTACTTAATTAATGACTGTCACAATTAAATTAATTATGTACAATATAGAAAATTATAACAGAATGAAAGGTAAAAGTACTGTAACTCAGAATAATGAATGTTTAGTATAGATTATGTTCATTAAGGTTTTTGATTTTTAGTGTAACTCATGATGTCGGAGCTGTTGGATGTTTAAAGAAAAAGTGCCATTAGTGTAGCAAGAAGTGTTATGGAACACAGTAAGGAAACATTTATTGTAGGAGAAGATGGTATGTCTCTCAACAATTGTGCTTTGTAAATATTTTAAGGTTTTTATTAAAAAAGAATTTCTCCAACAGCATATCTTTTTGATGGGTTTTCCTAAAGCGCATGTGCAGATCGCTATTAATGTTGTGCTCCCTGAAGCGCATCCCAGATATCAGTAGAATACTCAATATAAATATTTTGATTGACGTCTTCTGGAAGCACACAGAGAGCCCGCAAAATTTCTATGCACAGGCAGCCCAAAAAACAAACGCTCTCCACAGGAACCCATTCAAAAGAGACTACAAATATATTTTTATTTATTATTAATAGTAGAATTAAGAGTGCGATCGATTGAAGCGAATAGGAATACTTGGAATAATTGGCATTTCCGTTTTCACAAAACAAGAGTTCCCAAAACAGCAGGGTTTGCGCAAGCTATGCATGCCTGACCGCCTTTTCGATTTTTGGGGATATGTCTCGTAGCTTGGAAATTAACGATTGTATGTCAAACAATGTATGTGCGTTTCTTATATGGACGTGTTTTCGAAGGTCAAAAATGGAAATTTCAATAAAATCTAAATCAAGCATCTTTTTTTTCCCAAAAACTGCAGTAGTGCTCTACATTATCTAAAAGAGGAATGTCTCAGATAAGCATTTTTTAATTAAAATGTTCATCCAGCAAATTGTGCGGATATTTGCAGATTATGAGAAATAGTTGTGCGGGATTGAGGATAATGTGCGGGATTGTGCGAGGTTTGACCTAATTGTGCTTCGGGATCCGCAACCGTGTAATAATTTCTCTGTCACATCCAGCCCTGGCGATTTATTTGCCTGAGCAATCGGAGAAAAAGTTGTGTTGTCTTGGTAATATATTTCTCTAGTTGGTACATCCAGCGAAAGTCCTGGCGATTTATTTGCCTAAGCGCTTCAGAAATAATGAGTGTGTATTATGTGGTATATATTTCTTAGTTGGTACATCAGCGAGAAGTCCTTTTGATTTTTAGTGTAACTCATGATGTCGGAGCTGTTATATGTGGTAATATATTTCTTTAGTTGGAGAGTCAGCGAGAGTGGCATTATTTGCCTGAGCGCTTCGGAGAAAAGTGTTATGGAACACAGTAAGGAAACATTTCTTGTAGGAGAAGATGGTATGTCTCTCAACAATTGTGCTTTGTAAATATTAAACATTCTTATTATTTATTAAAAAAGAGCCGGTTTCGTTGCAACTGTAGATGTGCATATCTTTTTCGATGGGTTTCCTGTGGTAGAGCGCATGTGCACGCAATACCTATTATGTTGTGCTCCCTGTGCGCATCCCATTGGACTTGCCCGCACAAATGCAGTATTGAATACTCAATATTAAATACTGCATTTCTATGGGCACGTCTTACTGGAAGCACACAGAGAGCCCAACATAATGCATTTCTATGCACAGGCAGCCCAACATAATACTTATTGCATGCGCACGCTCTTCCACAGGATACCCATCAAAAAGAGATGTGTGCATACAAATATATTTTTATTTATGGGCAAATAGTATAATTAAGAGTGCGTTCGATTGACCTTATTCCGGAATAGGAATACTTGGAATAATACGGAATTTCCGTTCAATTCACAACGAGCCGCAGCCAAGAAAAGTTCCCAAAACAGCAGGGTTTCCGGTTGCTACTGCATGCCTGACCTTATAATCTCATTTCGATAAATGGGGATATGTCAACAGTAGCTTGGAAATTAACGAACATGCTGTAGGGGTACACACTGCAATAGTACAATGTATGGGCAATGTTGTGTGCAACATGCTGTAGGGGTGGACACACACTGCAATAGTACACGTGTGGGCAATGTTGTGTGCAACAAGCTGTAGCACACGCTGTAAAGCATTTATTTTGGCGCGAAATTATCATACGATTCCTTCAATCTAAACCTCAAGCCTCTTTTGATGTCGCATGCTGTAGGGGTCAACGAAGACTGCAGTAGACTGGCTCTACATTATGGACAAACAACTAAACAGACTACTGTGACTCAGATAAGCATTTTTTGCAAATTAATTTCTCTAGTTGGTATACATCCAGCGAGAAGTCCTGGCGCAATTTATTTGCCTGAGCGCTTCGGAGAAATAATAGTACATGTGTTGTCTGTGTGTGTATATTTCTCTAGTTGGTACATCCAGCGAGAAGTCCTGGCGATTTATTTGCCTGAGCGCTTAGGGGAGAAATAGTGCGAGTACATGTGATGTATATATGTGGTGCAAATATATTTCTCTAGTTGGTACATCCAGCGAGAAGTCCTGGCGATTTATTTGCCTGAGCGCTTCGGAGAAATAGTGCAGTATGTATATGTTGTGGGCAATGTTGTGTAAACACTGCTGTAGGGGTGGACACACACTGCAATAGTACATGTTGTGGGCAATGTTGTGTGCAACATGCCAGCGAGAAGTCCTGCGATTTATTTGCCTGAGCGCTTCGGACACACAGAAATAGTACATGAGTGATGTATATATGTGGTGCAATATATTTCTCTAGTTGTGTACATGCTGTAGGGAGAACACACTGCAATTTACATGTTGCTGGCAATGTTCGTGAAATATGTTAGGGGTGGTTTGTGGTTGCAATAGTACATTTTTATATGTTGACTGCTGTAATTTAAGAGCCGGTTTCGTTGTGGGCAATGTTGTATGTGTGTTAGAAGTAGCACCACTGCAATAGTCGTTCTCGACAGACCTTTACAAGCTGTAGTCCAGCAACACTGCAACAGATGCATGTGGGCAAACTATTGCAACATCTGTAGGGGGGACACACTTTGCAAACTAAGTGACTGCGGCTCGTAGGGGTATGGAATCTGTGTGCAACATTCCTGCAAATTAGCGGAATATATTCCAAACATTCTGCTCATCATAGCAGAATGCTTGGAATATTCCGGAATAATGACGTCATCCCCTCTGCCCCAGAATCTGGACACACACTGCAATAGTACATGTTGGCGGCAATGTTGTGTATGCTGTTGCAATAGTACATGTTGGCGGCAATGTTGTGTGCAACATGCTGTAGGGGCAGACACACACACACTGTATTACATGTTGCTGGCAATGTTAAGGTGCAATCGGACACACCCAATAGTACATGTTGTGGGCAATGTTGTGTGCAACATGCTGTAGGGGTGGACACACACTGCAATAGTACATGTTGTGGGCAATGTTGTGTGCAACATGCTGTAGGTTGTGCAGAACATTGCAATAGTACATGTTGGCGGCAATGTTGTGTGCAACATGCTGTAGGGGTGGACACACACTGTAATAGTACATGTTGTAGGCAATGTTGTGTGCAACATGCTGTAGGGGTGGACACACACTGCAATAGTACATGTTGCGGCAATGTTGTGTGCAACATGCTGTAGGGGTGGACACACACTGCAATAGTACATGTTGTGGGCAATGTTGTGTGCAACATGCTGTAGGGGTGGACACACACTGCAATAGTACATGTTGTGGGCAATGTTGTGTGCAACATGCTGTAGGGGTGGACACACACTGCAATAGTACATGTTGTGGGCAATGTTGTGTGCAACATGCTGTAGGGGTGGACACACTGCAATAGTACATGTTGGTGGCAATGTTGTGTGCAACATGCTGTAGGGGTGGACACACACTGCAATAGTACATGTTGTGGGCAATGTTGTGTGCAACATGCTGTAGGGGTGGACACACACTGCAATAGTACATGTTGTGGGCAATGTTGTGTGCAACTTGCTGTAGGGGTGGACACACACTGCAATAGTACATGTTGTGGGCAATGTTGTGTGCAACATGCTGTAGGGGCGGACACACACTGCAATAGTACATGTTGTGGGCAATGTTGTGTGCAACATGCTGTAGGGGCGGACACACACTGCAATAGTACATGTTGGCGGCAATGTTGTGTGCAACATGCTACATGGGCGGACACACGCTGCAATAGTACATGTTGTGGGCAATGTTGTGTGCAACATGCTGTAGGGGCAGACACACACTGCAATAGTACATGTTGGCGGCAATGTTGTGCACAATGTTGCACCATATGTGTCCATGCACACCCTAATAATGGCAAGATAAGTATGTACATGTACATTCATTAAAAATGGTCATACTTGCTCACGCAACACAGTAATTAACTCGGGCCCTTCCCCCATCACTGTAATAATGCAATGGAAACATCATTCTAACCACAACATGGAAGCATTGTCCATACATGTACACTCTACTCAGTGTCCATATAATTTAGGAGACTGTAAAAAGGTTACCGGTAACAGATATTAATACTAGACGCAATGGCAGGGTAGTATATTCATGATGACTAACTAGGATTACAAAAAAGTGTACACTATTGTTTTTATATTCAAGCTACCAAGTTTGCAATTGGCATGGGTTTTAAAGAAGAAAGTTTGAATACCAATCATTCAATGTAAGTGAGTTTGTCATTTATCTAACAATTATTGTACATTATTATATGGCACAAACTAATATTCCGTTTAAAATTGCACAATCTGATCAAATTGTTTGTTTAGTGGGCAAGATTCTACGGTACCGCCCATGGGCGATTACAGATTTTTTGCCACAATAAAAATAACCTCACCAAACAACTTTTAAAATAACCTTGCTTGCTGGACAGTACAGGAAAATATCAGACCTCCTCACCTACAGCTTGGTCTATACTAAATCAAGACCTACATGTAGCTCGGTCTGATATTTTTCTATATACTGATCTCATGCTCAGTGTTATTAGTAATCTACATGATATTTTATAGAGACATGTGGAAGAAATGGATAGAGAACAATTGTCAACCCAATTACAGACAAGTGAGTTACACTGTAATACATCACCAAGGGTTATATTCCTGGGGTTATATTATTTTAATAATAAAAGCCCAGAGGTGTCTAGTTCCATTTACATTGTAAGGTAGCACAATCTCAGCTTTGTGAGCATGGCAACAAATAATTTCTATCCCTAAAAGATAAATAATTTCTAAATGAAATTAAGGTAAAGTACACACATGTATGTACAATGTACATGAAGGTCATAAATGTACATGAAGGTCATAAATGTACATGAAGGTCATAAATGTACATGAAGGTCATAAATGTACATGAAGGTCATAAATGTACATGAAGGTCATAAATGTACATGAAGGTCATTAATGTATTTACATGGAATTGGGAGAGATTAAACTCTATATTTGTATACTATGGTAATCGTTTTATGTTTAAATGTAATATAAACACCCTAAATGGTGTCCTTAAAATTATTTTTTTACCCTTCCATTTCAAGAATACAATGTACATGTAGGGGTATCAAATGGTCAAGGCAAAACTTTGCGAGACTCCGAGACAGGACATATTTTCATGAGCCCGAGATGCTTTTTCACTGCAATATTTGACCAACATTTTGCAAGACTCTGTGACTTTTTGTGGGGACCATTCGACACCCCTACATGTGTATTGTCTGAACATTACTTGCCAAGGCAGCTTGTGAATTCTGTAATAACAATAATTATTAAATATTGATTTTTTTTCCTTTTAAAATCTCCATGGTTTGATTTCAAAATTTCAAAATAATAACATTATTTTGTGATCTATTCTTTGCTTGTCCTTGAATACTGTAGAATGTTATTCCAGATCCAACTAAATCATGTGGGCCTTATAAACCATTGAAAGAAAACAGGTAAGAAAGACATCATCTGGTTCACTCATTTGGTCGAAAATAACTGTTTTATAATAATAATAATAATACATTTTATATCGTGCTACTATCCATAACAATGACCAGATCGAGCACTTAAGAGAGGTTGACTGTAAACATCGAAGATTGAGCGGAAAATGGGGGTCTTCCAAACTTAACCACCTTTTTGCCATAGATAAAGTATTGATAGCAGATAACAGCTGTGGGGTTGGTTTTTGCCTCACCCCTCAAGGTATGGTAAAAAATGGGATTGGTATTTCCTATAGAGAGAGGGCCTGGGACGAGAGTAAAATAATTGCGAATTTATGCATTTTGTTAAGCAAGCCACAGCTGATTAAAATGAATTTAAAAAAAAGTTTAACAGCGTTTCGGAACATCTACATAAGGGCTTCTAATTTGTGGGATCTTTGTTAGTTGTCTGTTTTATATCGCTGATAAAAACGTTTGGCAAATATAGTCTTTTTGTATAAATCATTGAAGCTGATTTTAGTATCTGAAGTTAAACCGATTTTAGGAATATCTGACCAACTAGACTGACTGAATTAGTGTCCATTCACAAGAAGGGGTATCTACCTTTCACATGGACTGACGTTTTTGAAGGGTAAATGTACTCGTTTTGTTATTCACGTGAAGCAACTTTAGTTAATTATGCAAATTTGAGGAGAATAACAAGTAACAAGCAAGAGCTGGCGCACCTCACTAATTGATACATTTGAATAACTTTATTCGTCTAGTTGTTGTTTCTGATTCGCAATAATAGTTACTACTAAAAGGAAAAACTAACTTCAGATATTATCGTACTGGAAAACTAAAAACTTGATACGAAAGTTTTCGCTATTTCAGATCATCCCCGGCAAAATGTTAGTTTTAAAAATGTATACTTTAACAACTGAAATGCTTCAAGATACTGGTGATATATCGCACAATTAAATGATCAAAGTGAACTACCATGATACAAGCAGTTTTACAGCTTATTAGTTGCCTGCCGGCGGCGGAATAAAATCCCGAATAAACGTTGCAATCTACACGAGTCAGACATACATTGTGTGCGTTTGTTTGTTATGTCAATACGGAGCTAGCGTGAGCGCTGTCAATCGGCCATCATGTGGTGTTCTTTTACAAGATTTGAGTGGCTCAGAATGTGGAGACGTATCAGAAAGTGTAAATCTACCTCATCATGTAGTGCCTCTGGGGTCGTGTACCAGTCTACCAGAGATATAACGAGACATCTCAGTACTATTCGAGTATTAAAGTGACATTTAAACACTGAGGTCGAATTGATTTTAGCCAGAGTGGGTATTTTCTCTAACAACTTGGAATGCTTGCCATCATTTACTATTTGTGCCAAGCATCGCGACAGTCTTGGTGGTGTTCTTGCCGCTGTTATTGTTGTTGATGGTGGTGATGGTCATGATGATGGTCATGGTGTTTAATGATGATGACGATGATGCCTGGGTGGTACTAAGGGCGTATTTGGGTAGAGGTGTGCGACGGACGTCAAACCCCCGACCCTCTCCCAGACCTAAAATTGCGATTTTCCATACCCTATCCTAGAAATGTTAACGTTGTTTCTGCAGCTGTTTTATTTGGTAAAACTGTAAGTCGCAACAATGATAACGCTGGTAGCCTCCTTTGCAGCAGCTCTTTGTGTTGATCGCTTTCCGACACAAAGGTCGGACCGACACAAAGAGCGGTGTAATTGGGCGCGTCATTGCGAAAACCATACTATATCAGGCCAGACCGCAAAAGGTACGCTATATCCCGACCGCAAAAGGTACCCTATATCCCGACCGCAAAAGGTTCCCTATATCCCGACCGCAAAAGGTACCCTATATCCCGACCGTAAAAGGGACCCTATATCCCGACCACAAAAGGGACCCTATATCCCAACCGCAAAAGGGACCCTATATCCCGACCGCAAAAGGTACGCTATATCCCGACCGCAAAAGGTACCCTATATCCCGACCGCAAATGGTTCCCTATATCCCGACCGCAAAAGGTACCCTATATCCCGACCGTAAAAGGGACCCTATATCCCGACCGCAAAAGGGACCCTATATCCCAACCGCAAAAGGGACCCTATATCCCGACCGCAAAAGGTACGCTATACCCCGACCGCAAAAGGGACCCTATATTCCGACCGCAAAAGGTACCCTATATCTCGACCACAAAAGGTCCCTATATCCCGACCGCATAAGGTACCCTATATCCCGACCGCAAAAGATACCCTATATCCCGACCGCAAAAGGTACGCTATACCCCGACCGCAAAAGGTACCCTATATCCCGACCGCAAAAGGTACCCTATAGTCCCGACCGCAAAAGGTACCCTATATCCCGACCGCAAAAGGTACCCTATATCCCGACCGCAAACGGTACGCTATATCCCGACCGCAAACGGTACCCTATATCCCGACCGCAAAAGGTACGCTATATCCCGACCGCAAAAGGTACCCAATTAGCCATGTTGGAAATGAGTGAAGGACTGGGAACGAGTTTTTAGAATTAATCTAATTGAGAAATGATCGGCCCCATCACAAGAAAGAGCATATCAGAATTAGTAAGTTTCAGGAGTTTGATAGGGTTTGGACAAGTAGCAAATGAACTGCAGACATTCAAAAACTGCAAAGAAATGTATGGTTACAGCAGCCTCCTAATTCTGCTTTAAGCCCGGGTTAAACGTGAACGCAAGTGCCTGCAAGTTGCAGTAACTTGCATGTAGCCGGTCAAACGGTGAACGCAAGTTGATGCAAGTTCATATGTTTCTTTACCGATAATTGTTCTTAATTTGGGGCCTATTCTTTCTACTTTGTGAACGATCATCCGAACTATCGGACTAGCTAACTGTGGTTTATTCGTTCGGCTGAATTGCGAAGACACTTTCAGTGACTTGCGCATTGCGCATGCGTTCGCGTTTGCCGGTCAAACGGTGAAAAACTTGCAGCAACTTGCACGGACTTGCGCTCGAATGTGAGCGTGTTCAAACCCGCCCGGGGGGGGGGGGGGGGGGGGGGAGGTGGGGGGGATTGACCCATGTTTGGGGTGTTTCTTGGTGCTACAGTCTGCATTGTATTCTTGGTTAGGTTTCTTTGTATGCAGGGTATTGTTTTGGTTCAAGTTCATTCTTCTCGTTCTTTGTGTTCATTGTCTAACGTCATCTGGTGTTCTGCAACACCAAGAAACCTCCCATGTTTGGGTATAGGGGTGCCGCTGAGGGTTTGAAAGCCTCACCCTGTTTGGGACAAGATAATCTAAAATACCTACCCTGTCTAGGACAACACGTACCCTCTATTTTAGGACCCTGTTTAGGACGAAGGACAAAATACACACAATTCTAACGCGTTTTCATTGACTGATGACCTGCTAAAGACCGGCAAATCTCGGATCTCAGATATATGGCTAAATACCGGATAAAACCATATTTAACGACGACAATCGTGCATTACCATACCCTGTTTAGGACAGACTCACATAAAATCATATACCCTGTTCAGGACAGAGAGGCCAAAAATCATACCCTGTCCAGCGGTACGTCCCCGTATAGCGTCGATGCAAGTCCCTGCAAGTTTAATAGCGGTCAAACGTCTACGCAAGTCAAAACTTGCATGAACTTGCAGCGACTTGCGTTTACGTTTAACCGGGGCTTTAGGAGGCTATGGTTACAGGGGACACATACATTTCTTTGTAAATTTCGAGATGTTTGGAAAGCTGTTATTCGTTCAATATCTAACTGAACCTATCGAAACTTTGTAAACTTACTAATGCTGACATGCTCTTTCTTAATTAGATTAATTCTAAAAACTCGTTCCCAGTCCTTTACTCGTTTCCAAAGTGACTAATTGTGACACACAATTTCTTCAAAAACATTAATGTTCAATCTCCTTTATCCTCCTCAATAATAAACCAAGCATCACAACTGTCTTGTGATGTATTGTTATTAGTATTAGTATTAGTATTGTTATTCTTTGCTCAAATGTCAAATTTCCTTTATTTCCAGAATAAAATGCAAAAACAATATCTTTTGTGTGTGATTTTCAGAGAATTTGACTGGATTTTTCAAACTTTCTATGAAATTACCCAGGAAAAACTTGATTTCACAAGCTTTCTTATACTTCGAACTCTATAAATACTAAGAATCAAGTCCGCTAGATGATCAGACGTTTCGCTAAAACTTACTCTTCAAATACAATATTTTCATATTTTTTCTTAGACAAAAACCCTTTCTCAAAATAGAGCTGTATATTCTTCGAAAATTTAACGTTTTGAAGAAAATTGAGCTAGATTTATTAGAAATAGATCAAATATAATACTAAATGTGTTTTTTGTTCTAATATCCTTATTGCGTACGAGTAACGACCCTTGAAACATACCCTAATTTTCCTATTTTCACTTCTCGCCCCAGGCCTCCTCAATACACCAAATTTGCATGGCCTGTAGATTGCCGGCATTATGATATTTTAAGAAACTAATGCCGTGGATTTAATTTAGACCTCTAACACAAACTATGACCAAAACGTGATTGAAATCAGCTAATCCTCATTTTCCGTCTTTCTTTCATTTTCTTCGAATTTTGCAGTCAACCTCTCTTAAAATGCTAATTAAAACCTTAAAAAAATATGAGTACTTCTTGAAAATATATATAATGTATATATAGTGGTAACTGTAAAATGAAACTAATAAACAAATGCATGCAAAATGCAGCTGTTTCAACAAACATTCTAAAGCCTAAGAAAGCATTAATTCATCTATATTGTACATTGTATTGAGTTAATTTAGTAACTATTGTAAGATAGATGTAGCACACAAACTACAAATATCAAAATAATATGCAAATGTCGATAAAAAGAAATATAGTGTGATGAAATTATAAACATGGTGCTCATCATGATATGCATATACTGCATAACTCATATGGGCTTATGTATGTGTGATGACTGAAAGCTGGTATCACTATGGGTAACTTTGATTATTTGTCAGTTGTTTTCTACAAGAAAAAGGTTATAATTTATGCTAACTCCATAACCAACAAACATGTATTTAGCAGCAGTGTTAAATATTATTACGACACAAAAGGTACATGTATGTACTATGCTTTCACTAAATTAATGAAATTAATGTTTGCATTTTCTTTATGTTTTGACATGGATAGCATCCATAAAGACAAGTCTAATCAATATATTGATGACAAGAACCATGACACTATAGGTAAATGGCTGCGTGAGAGACTATGTAGCTGTAGAACTTGTTTCAATGATTAACCTGATCACATATATGTATCCTACTGTAGCAACATTTACAACTAATATACACCCCCCTGGGATGCAACCACTAGAGATGAAAGTTGGCACAACATTGATTTGCAAAGAAGCCACATTTGGCGACACACATTCGGCAAATTTGATGTCTATGATTGACAGGAACTTGTCAACTACATGACACACTTAATAAAGTTGTTTTACTCATCTGTTAGGCATGATAGTAATCGACAGAGATGGAAATATAGCCGGTGGAACATCTACCAATGGTGCCAGCTATAAAATCCCAGGGTAAGGTGACATGCACATTCATCATACATTCATGCATGCAACATGCTGCCTTTCCTGACACATACATTATTACAGGAATTTTACGCGACACTTTAATATCGCTTCTTCTTTTTTCAAAACATGAAATTCAAGTTTCGCGAAAAATGAGTTGAGTGTTACCGGTATACCAAAGCGAAAATGAAGTGGTTCTTATTATATATTGCAGCACCATTGAATTAAGTTTGATGCTATTTTGTTTTATTCAAACAACTATTGTTCTAGAGTCAGTTATAGCTTCGTTCCTTTGTAATGTACTTTGTCAAAAATCGCGATATTATGTGTGGCAAAAAATCCATGGTATGACTCACGTGTCATCTACTAGATGAAGACCAGCCAATTGTGGCTCTTTAAAAATACACGTTAGGGATTGGCTGGGGTGTGACACCCTGAGAGTAGAACTTTCCATGTCAAACTAATATCTTGCTGTTTGCTTTAGCCGTGTGGGAGATTCGCCGATTGCTGGAGCAGGTGCATATGTTGATAACGATGTCGGTGGTGCAGCAGCTACAGGTGACGGCGATGTCATGATGAGGTTTTTACCAAGGTAATAATAACAGTAAATACTTCATAGTTCATTGTCGCAGATAGAAGACAGTTATGTTGTTGATAGTCGATTACATATATGAATTCATTGCTATACGCGTACCCATTTTATACATCCAGTTTGGTGACCGTAGAATACATGAGACAAGGCAAGTCACCTGAGGAAGCAGCTCAGTTAGCACTGGCAAGGATTGTCAAGTATTACCCAGGATTCAATGGTGGTGTAGTCGCTGTAAACAAATCTGGCGAATATGGTATGGGTATAGCTTCCTTCATTTGATAGTTCAGTTTGGATAGTGATGTGCCCTGACCCTATGCAGACCCTAGCCCAGAGCTAAACTTATCCAATCACAGCCTCGTGATTCCACAACATTTTGACCATGTAATGACGTAATTTCGTGGTGAATAAATTAGAGTACATTCCACGGTTGACTATTCGTAAATTTGTTTAATTTTCCATCCCATTGTCCATCCCCTATACCAGTCCTAACCATGCTATTTTCCATCCCCTATACCAGTCCTAACCATGCTATTTTCCATCCCCAATCCCAGACCTGACCATGCTATTTTCCATCCCCTATACCAGTCCTAACCATGCTATTTTCCATCCCCTATACCAGTCCTAACCATGTCTCCCAACTAAAACGTCTGCAAAGGAGGCTAGCTGAGAGGCTGGTCATTCCAATAGGATTCAGCAAGACTGTTCAATGATCTGATTGTTAATGTTGAATGTTTGGATTTACTATCAGGTGCAGCAGCACATGGCTGGACGTTTTTCAAGTACTCTGTTGTTAGTCCTCAACTTGGTGGCAAAGTTCGAGTGATATCCGTGAAGCCCACACTAGTGTAGATGGTTTGCCTTGCTCTTTGCATGGTTTCCACGTTACTAGTATCACAAATAGAAATAGAACGGTAGCAAGCAAGCATATATTGGTATCTTCTTCTCTGAGCTTCTTTTCGTGCAGCTGATACTGAGAGAAGTTCGATTTGGAAACTGGCCAGCTAAACTGAGTAATATGTAGTGGAAGCTATTTTAATTCATACCATCGAGGTTATACATACCAATATTTAGTATTCATGTTCAGAATTTGTAACTATAGATATGTATTTTATCTAAGGAATAAAGACATTATTATTATTATTATTAATTAAATGTAAAGTGGTGCCGTTGCCTAGCATGTCCTTAAATACTACCACGCTGAAAACAATATCTGGTCATAGTGTACAAGCGTAGGTAGGTTTATTGAAACTCGAACTATATAATGAGCCAGAGACTCGTTTACAATATATTCGAGACTATCTATAGATAGAGTGATTCCAATAAACCTGGGCACTACTAATTGTGCGGGAGGTTCGTGGTTCAAGTCCCGGCCGGACCATTACTCACGGTCTTAAAATAAATGAGGAGAAGGTGCTGCCTTTGTAATTACATCTGCAAATGGTTAGACCTTCACGTCTTCTCGGATAAGGACGTTAAACCTGAGGTCCTGTCTCCCGACCCTAATCTAACCTGTTTCACGGGGGACATTAAAGAACATTTTGGACTCTTCGTAAGAGTAGGGGATTGTTACCCGCTTCAACAGCCTACTTCAAATCGGAGGCATAGCATACTAACATACTAACTCCTCATGATTGTAAGCTGCTCGGCTGCCGTAGGCGCCTTTCATATGCAGCGCGAAAAATTCCTCCATCGGTTGTAAAGCGCATTGGAACGAATGTGAAATGCGCTATATAAGAACGACCATTATTATTATTTAATATTAGTTGTCAGTGTTTATTAGATGCAAAGAAAGAAAATAAAAGAATGAGTGTCTAATAGTGTGTATTGGTGTAGTTAGTAATGCCCAGGTTTATTGAAAGTGTTGGCCAGCGGAGGCCAGTTCGTTTCCAGGCTCATTTTCCGAGTTATCGTGTTTTCTTTATATACGACGTCAATTCGATATTTTCGACGAAAACCACGACAAACAAGCAACATTTTAACATGCTCCCTTGCCGTAATATTTAGTTCCGTTCTAACTATTTTCTGAATTAGTTCCATAATTTTCGATTGTATTTTTGCTGTTTATACCCATTCTGAGCTGGTATTGTCGACTGTGGAAAGCGCTTGGCAAGGAGTTCCAGCACAGGTAACCCAGGCTGTATACTTGTGAAGAGAATGTATGTGAAGAATGCATCCCGAAAAATTATTCAGCAAAATATTGTCAATAAAGCTTGAAATGTTAAATAGCAATTTTGTCTTGATTTATTGCGATTTTAAGCGTTTTTTAGCGATTTTAGGTACCCCTCAAGCATGTTAAGGCCTGGGTTTTGCGTAAATCACTAAAATTTGCCTTACTTGCGTGAACAGAAAAATAAAACAATTTTCGGCTACATAACATATCTCATGAACCTTAACATCTTGGTGCGTATTTCATGGTTAAGGGATTGGTCACGTGACCTGTTACGTCACAAATCACGTTTTTCAATTTGGGGAGACGAGACAAAAGGTACCAAAGTTATTTTTGTGTTTTTACCTTTCCTTTAATGTCCTTATTATGAATCTGCCTTAACACCTGGACCATCATTCATTTTAAAGGAGATATTATGTAAAATAGGTCACGTGACTAGGTATTTTCTATTACGTAGGTTATAACAGCATTCAAATTCATGACTAAAATAAATAACCTGTTTCAGTTTGGTTTCGCCGATTTTGCTGAAACTTAGATAGGATATTCACCAAGTCAATTGAACACGATTTACAAACTTTTACGCAAAAATATCGGACAATTATTTTTTTGAGCGCATTTTAAGGTGGTTCCCGCATAATGAATGACCGGTTTGCCGTATTTTTTAACTCGCTCGCTCCGCGTCAATATTGCTTGGATTTTATTGTGATTAACACAAATACTAATTCAACCATTCTGCTTTTGGACGATGTATTCAAAATTATCATTGTAAGCCGCATTTGTGAATGCCAGCTGATATTCAAACGACACTATTTTCACTAAAACTGTTGCCAAACAGTTTTCCCTCGTACGATTTTTTTTAAACTTCGTGAACGACCATTTAAGGTCCCTAGTAATGTTCTGACGAGGTAAGAAGGAAATTGAAATTGAAATTGAAATTGAAATTGAAATTGACTCGACCCAGTAATTCAGGAGCGATACCTCCCAACTTTGAACCGAAAACGCTTGAAGATGAAGAATCCGATCGCAAATCAATTATTGGTTATTTATTACAGATAGACTGAAATGTAAGATAAAGTGAGTCGTATGGAGATCGGCGTCTCCATAGCAACGCCATGACGTCACTGCCATTTTTATGTGATGCCAATTTTTATCCCATATAGGCACTTTTTTAAACATCCCTCTTTCCTACTGGTTCCTTACTTACTTGTCTTCATGCCTTGGGAGTTTGAAAGATTTCTAAGAGAGCGTTTTCGAGATATTACATGCGATTCAAATACCCGCTGTAACGTGCAACGACATACAAACAAAATAATTCAGACCGATGAAATCCGTATTTCAAACGCACATAGAAAATGCATCTATAGCGCAAACTCTACCTATGTCATATATCTACTGTGGGCGAGAAACTCGATGAAATCGGTTTGCTCGATTTCGAATGATTGAAGTTGAAATTTGACGTGATGGAGACGCAATAATGTGCTCATTTGTCACAGTTGACATGTACTTTTGATAACAAAGGTAGAATTGGAAATCCGGTAGATGAATTTTAATATAATTACGTCTCCCTCGTGATTAGTTAACGTTGGACATTATCCCAAAATTTCACGTTCATTGAAATCTTTTTAGGCCCTCAAATGAATACGTCAATCTGAGTAAACTTTGCAGCTATTTACTAGTTGGTGACTAGCTTCACGCATTGTGACTTCCTATTGTCTGGAATTGTCATAATAGTGGCCAATTCCCATGGCACTATGCATTCGGAATAACGCTCGGGCTACCTTCCGTGTCATCTACGATATATGATAATGTTGGCTAGGCATTGTTTTACAATAACAATAGAAACCAGGAATAGCATTTTACACACCTGATTTTTTTGTGGCGTTAAAAATATACTCTGATAACTGATATACAATTTTATCAGAGTATATTTTTTAACATACTAAGCTAGTGAAATTTTATTAGCGAAATGCGTTAATTTAACTCTGAGTTCTAATGCATTCAGTAAATTTATATCATATATGTTATTACTGTAATTACTAATTACAAATGGTTTTTGAAACTGCCATGGAAAATTGGCCACTTTCCAAATATCATATATCGTAGATGACACGGAAGGTAGTCGAGCGTTATTCCGAAGTTTACTCAGATTGACGTATCCATTTGAGGGCCTAAAAAGATTTCAATGAACGTGAAATTTTGGGATAATGTCCAACGTTAACTAATCACGAGGGAGACGTAATTATATTAAAATTCATCTACCGGATTTCCAATTCTACCTTTGTTATCAAAAGTACATGTCAACTGTGACAAATGAGCACATTATTGCGTCTCCATCACGTCAAATTTCAACTTCAATCATTCGAAATCGAGCAAACCGATTTCATCGAGTTTCTCGCCCACAGTAGATATATGACATAGGTAGAGTTTGCGCTATAGATGCATTTTCTATGTGCGTTTGAAATACGGATTTCATCGGTCTGAATTATTTTGTTTGTATGTCGTTGCACGTTACAGCGGGTATTTGAATCGCATGTAATATCTCGAAAACGCTCTCTTAGAAATCTTTCAAACTCCCAAGGCATGAAGACAAGTAAGTAAGGAACCAGTAGGAAAGAGGGATGTTTAAAAAAGTGCCTATATGGGATAAAAATTGGCATCACATAAAAATGGCAGTGACGTCATGGCGTTGCTATGGAGACGCCGATCTCCATACGACTCACTTTATCTTACATTTCAGTCTATCTGTAATAAATAACCAATAATTGATTTGCGATCGGATTCTTCATCTTCAAGCGTTTTCGGTTCAAAGTTGGGAGGTATCGCTCCTGAATTACTGGGTCGAGTCGCCTTAAGTAGCGAGAACAAGGTCCATTGAAGCTCCGATATCACTAAGAATATTTGCGGCCAAGGGAAATCGAATTATGTTGTAATATTGTCAAATAATAGCTTCAACTTTCTCCAAGTCCAGTCTGATAGTCCATCACGCAAATATTAAAAAAGTTATGGCCGAAGTTTTATTTCAGACGAATGCGTCTGGAATTTCGACAGAGCTACCTTAATACAGCCGGTTCATTTCGCTGCGGTCAAACTGTGCCACTTGTCCTTATATTTCTAATGGTCTTCAACAATACACTTTTTTTGCCACTGGTGAAACTCACGCTATTAAATCCCACCTAACCTGCAACACTAAAAATCGGCTAATATATATGATCCAATGTAATCGCTGTAGATTACAGTAGAGTGCAAACCATATGTCCGTGAAACACATTAGTACTAAATAGCACTGATGAAACAATAGAAAACAATGGAGATAACACTATTTAGTACTATTTAGTAATAGTACTATTTCACGGACATATGGTTTGTACTCTATATTGGTGAAACAAAACGACGATTAAAAGGCATATGTTTAATGAACATAGACGTACCATTGACAAAACAAACACTAAATCTAAGCCTACTACAGCTGTAGCTGAGCACTTCTTAACCACCTCTAACCACTCCCCTAATGATATGCTGTGAATTCCTTTAGAAAAAATCCACTCTTCCCGGGATTCAATTCGTAAAGCCAGGGAAGCATTCCTTATTATCAAAGCCAACACTTTAGAGCCTCACGGACTAAATGTTCGTGATGAATCTTTAAAATCTCTCGCTTATCTATATTTACATTATAAAATGTTTTGTAATTTTTTTACCTTACATCATTTCCTTCTCATTTTACCTATATATTACAATTGCACTTGAGTCTCCATCATTGTACCTGAAGAAGGCTGGCATGTTTGGCCAGCCGAAATATCGTATACATAATAAACATATAACTTTACAGTGTGTCAGCTGTTCTTAGATTTTTCAAAAGCTTTAGCAATTCGAGGTGGCAAAATTTCTGGCAAAATTTGAAGGCCCTAGTTTTCAAGAATGTCTTCACGGACCTCACGTTTACTTCAGAATCGATGATAATAACAGTAGGGATAAGGCCAAAACTTAATTCGAGATTGTGTTTATTCGGTATTAATTATATTATCCCACAACATGAATGTTCAGTGTATATGATAAACAGTAGGGATAAGGCCAAAACTTAATTCGAGATTTTGTTTATTCGGCCGATTAATTATATTATCCCAACATGAATGTTCAGTGTATATGATGGAATTTCTTCAACCACGACACACGCTGCCAGAATTTTGAACAGATATTTGGAGTTTGTCGCTCAAAAAGGGCTTTACAAAGCAGATATAAAATTTGTCACGTTATTAAAGAAGCTGAACCATTCAGATTGCATACTGAAAGCTATGTTGTGGATGAAGTTCAAATAAAGTGGACGATGGTTCAGTTGTCTGATCTTTGTTCACATCAAAATTAACTGACTTCATTAAGAATGCGATTATTTTCATGAAACTCTAGTACCATCATCTAGGATTGCTAAGGCCAAAACTTAATTCGAGAATTCGGCCGATTAATTATATTATCATATGTTCAGTGACCATCTTACAGGGAATACTTTTGATAAAAATATATAACTTATAACTTATACATGTACTGGTTTGAATTCTACGAAGGAGGAAAAAGGAGGGAGGCGAGATCTCCGGAGAATTCGCCCCGGGAAGGACAAATGTTTTTTTTGGGGGGGGGGGGGGGACGAAATCCTCGTGACACCGGTCCCGGATTTCGTTTCCGGATTCTATTTTCCGGATTCCGGATTCCGGATTTTGGATTCCGGATTCCAACTTTTAGTCAGACCCGAGAAACGTAATATTTTCGCAGGGGTCATTTCGGGTCCTGTACAGATCACGTATCCCTACATGTGTCACGAGAAGTGTTTTCGCATCGTTGAAAGTAAAACAACCATGAAGGTAATCTGTGCAGGATTATTAAAAACAGGGACGAAATCTCTCGCATCAGCACTAAGAACTCTTGGCTACAATGTCCATGATCACGAGGAACATCGGATGAACAATTTAGATGAATATCTCCAGGCATTTGAAGTGAAACAAATGCCCGACTTTGCAGCCATGTATGCCGACGTAGACGCAGTCATTGCATCACCGGCTTGTTTCTTTTGGAAAGAGATTTTCAACGCTTTTCCCGATGCTAAAGTTGTCCTGATGGTTCGTGATAACGAAGAGGTATGGCGGGAAAGCTGTCGACGTTTGTTCAAAAATAAAGCCAGCCAAAATTCTTCGCAACCATTCTGGATGAAACTAGCCTATCGTGTGACACCAACAGGGCGAAAATGGCAAAGGCTCGTCCAGAATGTACGGAGCAGAGTCGGAATATTGAAAACAACAAACGTCTACTCTGAACACAACGCGCGGGTCCAGTCTTCAACCCCGCGGGATCAGCTTCTTGTTTACAACGTCAATCAAGGATGGCAACCACTGTGTGAGTTTCTGGGTGTTGAGGTCCCGGATGTGCCGTTCCCTCGTTTGAATGTGGACAATGCAGGTATTGCAGATTTGATCAATAAAACGCATTTGTGGGATCGAATGAAGAACGAGCTGGCTTTAATCCTGGCTTTAGTGGGATTGATTAGTGCAGCCGTGGTTTCTTATGTCGTCAGGTTGATCACGTGATTCAATTGAAGCTAAGGCCGCAAAGATGTCTGGGAAGGTTACGCAACGGCGGAGGGACTGACCCACACTGTAAAAACTGACCAGTTAAAATTCAGGTCTGCGAACAGTCCCTCCTTTTCCCTCCAGACAGTTCTCTGTCCCTAGTTCTACCGAGGACTGTGTGCCTCGATGTATACCTTCACGATATGGGTCAAGTGCCTTTACCAATCTTACCAATGTTCTAAACAGCGTGAAATATCACATCCAGCCGTCCACAGAACATATATGATCATGAATCTATGGAGACTGATGTGATGTTGCACCGCGGCTAGTAATTTCCCCTGACCGCGCTCTTTCTCAGGAAAATGATCATATACATCGATCGATCGCAAGATGGAGTAATGTTAACAAATTAAATGTCTACTTAATAGCATTACAGCCGTACGTTGTTCTCCACTAGGAACTCCACTGATTAAAGTTGAAGACAAGGATCGAGCGATAGTTGCAATAAAGATATTTTGTTTGATTTTAAATGATGGAATGTCGTGTTTTGAGTACCTAGTAAAGGTATTATTATATAGACCTACATCGGTATCAGAATGATGCTCATCTGTATAAAATTCTCTTATATAATTATGAATTAGAGAACTCTCGTCCATGCGCCCATCGCGGGCTACGCACGAGAGTAAAGAACTCTGGGAGTGGCACGAGGCGTATTTTTCCTTTCAAACTGACAGTCAATTCCCTCTTACTTACAGACAAGCTAGAGCTGTGATTCAAGCCGTTGTCATGGCGAGCCGCACTGCTTAGCTACGGCGTTTCCACCGCTAAAAAGTTGGTGGAAATCTCGGCAGGGAATCACGGTTTCTATTGTACTCGCAGCCTGATCCAATTATCACTTTCCTAGCGGCTTGTTATAAGGGGTGGACCATTAGACTACTGATGGGGGGGTTGCACGAATCCCAAAATAAATATCGAGCAAGCCTTTCCTAAGGAGAAAAAAAATCGCGCAACACATAAAGGAAGGAAAAAAAAAATCGAGCAAGCAATGTAGCCGATTTCAATATATAAATATTAAAAGACGATAAAGATCATTTGATTTTAATAATACACCAGACTCGTTCCTAGTCGTTACTTTAATACCGTGGAAAGGGAAGTAAACCGGACCGGAAAGAAACCGGAAAAAAACTGGAAAGTGCGCAAAGGCGCTTGGGAAGGTGGGGCGCAAAGGCGCACGGGAAGGAAGGAGAATTATGGAATTTTTAAGAAGAGTGAAGGTCGAAACGTCTATTTATTAAAGTTTTGTGGACATTAGAAGTTGGCTGCCTTCAACTCTCTCCTACATTATTTAAGATACAGCCATTCTGGCCATTCTGGCTGCTACGAAATATATCAAACTACTACAACGTTTCTGCAATCACTCAATTGCAGAAACGTTGTATAGTACATTTTGTATTTATATACTGAAATATCTAATAAGATGCAAAATGTTATTCATGCTAAAATACAACTGTTTCAACACAAAATAGTGCTGAAAACTATTGTGTTGCCCTTGCTGGATGCGATACTAATCTAAAATTGATGATTATGATATATTAGAAGATAATAAGTGATGTTTCACACTTTGTATCTCTGTCATTAGACTTGTATCTCATTAGATATTTGTATAAATGTATACTTACTTAACAACCTTTCTGCAATCGAGTGTATATAAAATATATACAAAATAGATAGATATAAATATATATATATATAAATCTTAAAAAGGAATCTTAGTTTCCTTTTAGAAACAGTAACAATCATATTTTCTTGATTGAACATAATTATTATTCAGTTATTGGCCATAAGACGGCACTATAAATTCTATGTTAATGCGAAATTTTTGTAAGGTAAACTTATAAATTTATAAACTTGAGGAAAAAAAATATCGTGCAAGGTCAAGGTCCTTGAAAAAAATAACGTGCAGAGCTAGGAGCAAAGAAAAAAAAATCGAGCAGCCAAAATTCATGCAACCCCCCCATCAATAATCTAATGGTCCACCCCTAATGAACATGTCTATAACTCATCACAGAGCATTCATGTTTCTCGTTATAATAAATTATTACGAAACCGAATTCCGTTGTTCAAAAACAAAAATTATATTGTTGTCGACTTATGAAATCGACAAGAAAACAGCGATTGATTTGATTTAGCTTTGCTGAATTTTCTTAATTAGTATTATCTTTATCAAATTTAAAAGCGAAAGTCATCCGAAATTCTGGCTAAATTCTCTTTACACTCACTGAGCAAAGGCGACACACCCGATTGCTCGTTCTTATCAGGCGACACACCCGGGATAAGAACACGTAAAGTAAAGAGAAGAGCCGGGCTTTTGTTGTCATTTCATACTTTGGTTAGATTTGTGAAAGAACCGCTCCTCAGTAGAGCTGGTACCGGGCGCTGCTTTTGGAAATACACTTACTTAGATCCTGTAGAGCAGTTACAACTGTGGACAACGATATAATTCTAAGCTCATAATTCTGATTGCGTAGTATTTATATGACTATAGGTTTTCTATTAACTAGAATGCCATATTCTGACATAATCCTTACTTATTATTGAGAAATTAGCTGTTGTCTTTTCAGTTAAATTGGAAATATGTCGATTTTTCTCACTATATATTAGATATCGATGTCTATAAAGTGACGGACTTATATGCGTCTTCTGAACTTAATTAAGTTTGCTGATGTTCACAGTCTTCGACTGAATCACAGACCATCGACCGGCAGGGGTCCTGCATGTAATAAATAAACACAACTTCTAGCTGTTAAAATTAAAGCAAATCGAGACTTCCCAAGGAAGCATCCAGATAATACAACAAACTCTATACTCACGGCGATACAGTTCTTGCGGGCCAAGTTTCTCTGCTGCTTCCAGGACAAAATAGAAGCCATTTCTTCCCGCCAAATTATATATCAATTCTTTCGTGTCAAAATGCAATTTCAAATCACATTGGGTACCAACAAAGATAGCTTGAACATGGAATATCTCTATTTGGGCAAAATCAACCAATATCGTGCAGAAAGTAAACCATAAATGGCAGATTTTAGAGAACGATATGTTGTCGTGCAGAGAAAGCGCGGGAATGTGATTGAGAAAGACTCATGACCGATGCTCAGCATGCATTATGACGATAATGCATTATCGTAGCTGTTGATAGCTACCTTTACTTAATCCTGTTGAATTAATCCTAGCAACTGTCGATCAACTATAATTGCCTTAAATTCTGTGCGGCTCGTACATGCACACATCCAATTAGTTGTTGCAAGAATGGTTTAGAACTAATACAGTTTTGTTTCAAAAACGCATGATAATAAGGTACGTTTCTCAGTATTATCAAGCCAAATATCCCATCATGCAATGCAGTCAGTTAGTATTGGAAACGAACTAGCAGAAGAAAATGGTTGGGCTTCCTGTGGTACAGTTTGCTATTTTTCGGTAGATATTGGACATATTGTTGTTAATTACAATCAGGAGCCTCCATGCATACCGTACTGGGTTTGTGAGACGACCTGTGACCGGATCAGGCTATTTTTAGAACACATTTTCCCGCGAACTAATCATCAATCAATAGGAATCCCCCATGGGAATTAAACATAGCCAATCAGCATCAATGAGGTAAATGATTTGTGTTTATTTGTGATATATGAACAAAGTGGCGGACGAAGAAATTGGCGAAATTGAAGAAACTGAAAGTGAAGAGAGCGAAAATGATAGTGATAGTTACAGTTACTCTTTTGCAGAGTGACCAAGAGTCTTCAAGTTCGTGTTCTGTTTCTCAAGCAACTAAAAAAACATCAAATAGTAAACCTACCAAGCCAAAAGCTAGAAATTAAAAATCCCTGGTGTTAAAATTTCGGGGAAAACTGGTGTTCTAAAAATAGCCTCATCCGGTCACATGCAGGTCGTCTCACGAATACATCCCAGATGGAGGCTCCTACTTATGGGCTCCTGTTACAATGTAATGTACCGGTCAAATCGAAGCTTCAACATCCCCCCCCCCCCCCCCCCCCCCCCCCCCCCCACCCCCGGGCAAACCCCGGGCATTTGACCGCTTGCCATGATGACCGGCAGGGAGGGAATTTGACAATCAAGGTCTTCCCGGGGGTGTGAAATTTGACCACCACATGGGAGGGGGTGGGGAATTTGAACAAGTTGCCTCGATTTCATGTTATGTGTTCTCGAGAGCTTTCAGCTGAAAATGGCAGACCTGATTGAGCTGGAAGTGAAATGTTTGGAAGACTTTAAAGGGGAAAAAGACGAGTTTGTTAGCAAGTGAGCTTTCAGAGAAAAATGGCATGGCTCTGCATTTGAAGGTATTTTAATCAGTTGTAAATATTAAATTTTGTTGGAAAGGCAAAGACCAGGTAGACCATAACGAGCCACAACTCCTTAGTTACCAGCCAAAGGCAGGAAAGTTTGCCGGCATACCATAGATTCCTTTCGACACCACAGATGTTAGCTAATATGATACCTTCCCTAAGTATATGGCGACAAGTGATTGATTGTTTATTGAATGTGGTAGATATACAAAAATGACTCTAAAGTCATTTTTATTCGTCCCATAATAAAAGGAAAATTGTAAAATTTCGGCCGTATATTACATCTGAGAATAAACTGGTTCCCAGCTCAGTAGAGATGCAGTTTGGTTTGACATGATTGTTAGGCTGATTTATCAGTACAGAGAAACAGTCAGAATTTGATCGGTGATTGTTAAGTATAAATTTTCGTAGAGATAAGTTTGGTTTGACATGATTATTAGCTAGGCTGATTTATCAGTATAAACTGATTCCCAGCTCAGTAGAAACATTTTGGTTTGAATGATTGTTAGACGATTGCTGCTAAACTGATTCCCGTTCAGTGGCTTATACTGATTGTTAGACTTGTAGATACTGATTCTAGAGATGGAAGTGTTCACAGAGATTTTTATAAAAACCAGTTCATTACAGCAGTTTTTGTGATTTCAGCAATCGGGTATATAAAGAAAATTAAATGCATGAGCGTGATCGGATGTGATCATTCGCATGATCACGAGTACTTGAGTACTCCCTTGCTTTCATCGTCATTTTGCATAATATAACTCATCAGTTATCATAGTCCCTGATTCGGATACGTTAAAAATAAGAATATGCTGCCTAAAAATCTTTTCTTGATACGGTATGACACATTCCAAAAAGTGGATGGAAAAGAGTCTTGTGAAAGGAAAAAAGACACAACTGTAGATCTTTCAAACACTAACCTGTTCAGTTCCTACCAATGGGGTGGGGAGTGAGTCGCATATCACGTGGATTGAAGGTGTCGTAAAAATTTGTAGAAATAAGAAAACTAAACGCATTCTAGATACCAAAAATATCATTAAATGAAGTGCAATAGTCTTCAAAATCTCCTCACCCACGTTAAAAATACGTTTTTCTTGAATATTTTTTATGTCTGGAAAGAATCACAGACTTTGTCACTTGAGTGTATAACTTAAATGCATGACGTGGGTCTCTAGTGTCATTACTCAAATAAGGATGCTAAAAATTTTTCAGACATTAAAAATAGCAAAGATGCACTGTGACAGGTCACAGGATATTCGTGAGCTGAAGTCGACACGGCAGAAATAAGAGACGCATTCTAGATACCAAAAATATCATTAAATGAATCGTCACCCACGTTAAAAATACGCTCTGGAAAGAATATGTCAGACTAGTTCAGGATATTTGCTGGTTTGCGATTATTTTCAAAGACTGCTCAAAACCACTATAAATCTTAAAGTGCGAAATTCGTCCCGTTGTGTATGCAGTTGTGGTTTAATATGAAGATGGAAGAAGACGCCAAGTTTGTCAATCTGATGCTGAATCAATGTGTAAACTTGGACAACTTTTAGAGAACTTACAAACCTACGACGTCAAACGATTGGAGAGAGAACCATCGTAGAAGGAACATTTGGGTGTTATTTTGCTGTGGAGTTTGAATTGATGAATTATGATAAATTGGCCATAAACTTTTAATACAGAAAATTATACATTCACCTTCAACTTGGATAAGCAAATTAAGTAAGCTTAACTGGTAAGTGAAGTTGCTTCATATAAAAGCGATAATAACAGACACTTCGAGATTGTTCGATAGTTGGTTTTGGGTACTGTGAAGTTTGTAAATCTAGTGAATCAAACTCTAAGTTAAGTTACTGCATGCAGAGTCAACGTTCCCTATAAAATCACAATCTCGATTTGTTTACATTTGACTGATGTAAATTTCTTTGATCATTCGTTCGATCTCTGTAGTATAAAGTACGTTCCGGTCGTACGTTCCATGTCATTGCGAAGTCATTCGAAAGATATAAGAACTCTAAGGTTAATCAGTGTAGTAAATTAACTGAATGTCATATGAATGTCTTAAAGGTCGAAAATGTTTCTACATCAGCTAGGTCAGACGTATACGTAACCGACATAAACTTTTAAGCTTATATTTTAAGAACTACGATGTAGAATTAACATAATTGTGCACGATGCTGGACTAGTGAAATTATATTTGATTTACTCCTCAATTCACTTCACATATATAAATTTATAATATTCTTGTGCAGCGATAAATGCAATTTAATTTTGGTGCTGTTGCGATGGGAACAGCTAGACCCAATCTATACCATGCACGATTGTTTGTACATCTTTATTTACTTGAGCATGTGTTTATATTATCATTGTGCTATATTGTCGTGTGTTCTCCACTGCACCGTGACATTTATCTGCTTTGATTACAGACTATAACCTGAGAACTTTCTAAAATATCAATCTATAGCAATCATGGCTGACAGAGGTTCCGGAATGAAATCTTCATTTTCAGCTGACGGTAAGAATAATATTAATGGCGTCAATGTTTACATGTCCAACCAAAAGGTATTTGTTGTCATGCATCGCTCTTTGTGATATCAAATGGATTTGTGGTGTTGTCTAAGGGTTTTGATTCATAAAGTTTAATCTTATTTCGATTGCAAACACTTGAAAACATGTCCTATATAGTACACATGTACAATATATTGTACATGTATATGGTAATTAATTCACAATATATGGCTTAATTACGAGCATTAATGCATAATTTTCACATACATGTACATGCAACTAAACCTTGTGCTAAAAAGCAGAAATACAGTACTGTATGTATACTACATGTAGGCTTATATATTAGTCTTTGTTCAATGAATTTAGATTGCATTAATAATTATGCTCACATTCAATTGTTGCTACATGTTTGTTGATAAGAATATATATATCTTTATTGTGTTGCAACATGTGCTCAGTGTAATTTATTATTCATACTATAAACATTAAGCTTAATTATGTAGCAAGCAGAATAAATAGTAAGTGTATGGGATGATGGCCGGTTCCATATTAAAGTTCTGTCTAGATACATGTACATGTAGATCATAAGGATATACTACTAAATATAATATATAATATAAAGAGTCTATAATTATTATAAATTTATGCCTCGTGGCATGTACATGTACATATATAGCTATTATACAATGTACATGTATATCTATTTAACAATGATAACACATACATGTAGCATAATAATGCTGTTAAAGTAACTCGATCCTGCTAAAGTTAATGAAGTACATGTACGTGTATATGTAAAGGTCAAAAGACTATAAACTAGTAGTTGGTTTAACCAATGAAGTGCCGTCGTATATTTTTGCATGGTGATAGTTAAAGAAAATGTGGTGTAGAGTCAAACAATTATATAACGTACACAACTTTTAACTTTATTTATAACGATATGTAACAAGATCAAGAACAGTGTAACAACTCAAAAGATGCAAAAACATTTTATTTATATTAGTTGTTCATATTAAGTTATATGAACAACTAAGCTTAATTAAGACTTATATCTTAAATATAAAATGTTTTTGTCCAAAGTGAACAAGAAAATACAAGTTTATGCTTAGTGGTTGGTCAGGTCTTCGTGTAGCTGGACAAAAGTCCTGGCTATTGTTCTATTGTCATTCTATGTATTGTTTTTACCTCAAACTACAATAACAAAGTGACGACTTTCCCTATTGCTATGCCAATGCCACGAGGAATCCAAAAATGTACGCTGTCGTTATACATACATGGCCAGCTTTCGCGGACATTGAGCCCGCGATGAAGCAGCGGTCTCCCCCAATCGAATAATCAAAATGGCGAATACAAATACAAAGGCTTGACTGCGAAGCGATCAAATCAAGGCAAATAAAAGTCTACGTTCTGAAGAACATTAATTTGCCGTGGTAGAATAGCATTCCACTACTCCTTATACTTTGTTCTGGCTAATAAAAATTACAAAAATATAATTTCCTATGTTTACTTTTTTAAATATTCGATGGCCTGTATATCGTACATAAGCTTACTGCCTCTGTAAATTTGGATAGAAACATGCGAAAGTGCGAAGTTCCAAGTCTAATTGTCGAATTTTTTTCAATTTGCCGTGGTGGATGATATAAATTAGACTTAAGCTTAACTTACTTGTATTAAGGCCATTCGCAAAAGCATGTCCAGATTGGAAATAATTCCATGTTTATTTGAGCGCTTGAAAATGCTCCATTATCACAAAATGAGAACACCAAATGTCCGCTTCCGGTGGACGAAGAATAGTGAAGTTTGAAGTCGAAACTTTACCGAAAATCATCATGTTTGGCATCAAAATAAACCTTAGATATCAAGCTTTCATTTGCCGTAAAGATCCATGGGATAGCTGTTAAAGCACAGGGATACCGTCGCAAGTAAGTTAGATTTATCCAAGTCCGGGCCTGAGGCGCTTGGGCTCCCTGTGCTATTGATCAAAAGGGGCCGAGTTAGTATTTCGCTTCTAAAATGTTTATTCGATAATATTGAGCTCTAAATATACCTAACACATACAGTTTGGTAGTTGTTTTCAATTCGAATGGTGTTTAATTCACTAAAGGAGCCTTATTGAATGTGTTTTGGAGCGAATTTGACTGATACTCAAGGTATATTTTCCAAATGAAAGTCGTTGCGTGACTTCCGGCTCAGGATGACCGGAATAGCTGGCCATGTGTACGGGCGAACATGTGATGTACACGTGATACATGCGATGTACACGTGATCTGCTGTCATCTGCAATGTTTACGTAACGTGAATATTGTTTCTCTTCCCAGTAAACTGCGACACTTTTCATAGCTTTTGAGATATGCACGTGATAGAGATTCTGATTCTTGAATTTTATTCACTCAGTGGTTTTACAATCTTCCATGCAAAACCTTTTGGATTGGGATTTCGCGCTGGTTTCTTGTCGGCCGTGGGAACGGTCCATTCTGATTGGTTGATTTGGGTTTAACATGTGATGTACACGTGATGTAATGTCCGCTGTCATACGTTATTGCAGGCGCGTGTACATAACCACCTCTGAACATTTTAGAAATGTATTGGCAAAGAATAGTAGGCCATCTCCGCTTCGCTCCGACGGCAATAATTCAAGGGCTCCCAACAACATTGAAGTGATCTTTGATCAAAATCTAAATTCTCCTTGAGATTCTTTGAATTTCAAAGGAGTATATGGGTTTTGATCACAAGTCACTTACTGGTACGTCTCCATTCTTACAGGGATCCTTCAATTTATTGCTTGCGTCAGGCTACAGGTCTATATTATTATTATTATATAAATTATTGTAGGTACATGTACCAATTAAGACATGTCACTGCATGAGGAATCATTAAGAACCGTGTATGTTTTATGAAAGGATCTACATGAGCCTTTAGAAGGAGAAACCCTGCTAACGGACCAATGTACGTACTGTATCCCATTATGGTAGACGACTGCATGTCTATTGGAACCTTGAGTTAAATATTGAAAGAAATCCCAGATTGTTTGTGTTCATTTATGGGAGGAGGTATATAATCACTAATAGAGGATAGGAGAGTTATGTCCATTAACAGACACCTGTGTGACTGCATGTAATATATATAGCTTTAGTATTGGTACTGGTGGCTAATAAACTCCAAACATGATGCAGGTGTTAGAAAACTAGCATTGTTGTCAACACATAATGTTAACAACACTGTATGGGCTATCAAAACACATCATGCCGTCATGTTTAACAATAGTTGAACTGCCTATACTGTTCAGCACGAGCCTGCCACCTACAGTGCATTTCACATCACAGTTGATGAGCGTTTGGAAGTTCCAAAGTTTGCCTTAATTGAACTTGCAAACTTTGAAATGGCAAATTTCAAACTTGCATCCCGTGTGAATTTGTGTGAATTCGCAAATTCTTGAAGTTTGAACTCAATTTGCAAAGTGAATATTAGTCAATCCTGTATAAAGTAGCCCTGCATTGAGCAGTCACCCTCTATCAGCAGAAACATACAGCTGTAGCATTATATAAGTTTGTGGCGCAATACAATTGTGTAATCTTGGTGACATGGGTTTTCCTGGAACCTGACTTAAGTGGTACCTATATAGCCATTCGCCGAGGTTGACTATATATGCAGGTTTGACTGTAGTATTGCAAAACAAGGTAGATCTCTCTCTAAAGAAGTACTAATTAAAGTATCCAATGAATTTATGAATTTATGTGGAAAGCAAATTCGAAGTCTGCCAACAAAGTTCATTTCCAAGTTCCCAAGTTCAAGGCAAGCTTCAAACTTCTTTGGAATGAACTTCAAAACCTGCTCATCAAAAGTGATGTGAAATGCACAGTTAATCCTACTGACATTACCCAGGAATTTGTATATGTAAAGCCCTGCTATTCTCGGTTTTCACATGACATCATCAAAATTAAGCTAAAATCCAAACTATTCACCTCACAAAACTGTTTGTTGGATATCTTGTTTATGTCGTTATAAGAAAAGTTTTACCAAAATAATTTGGTAATTTAGATGTTTTGTTTTCGATTTATTGCGAGTCAAATTCTGTCACACAATACTGTCACACGCATAAATAGGAAAATTCAATTTTAACTTAGTAGATGATGGGTAATGTTATTTTGATGAATGTAGCTGTTTAAAAATTGAAGTGTTTGCAATATAAACATGATTTTCAGTCTTCGTGACTTGGTCGCCATGTTGGTGTCCCTCGATGGGACACCAAGATGGCGGACCCATACATTTTAACTAAATTATGAGCATAAGCGATCGCTCATATATTCGTATCTAAAACTTCTTTTAACTAAAGCTTCGGCTGAGATATATGGTTTTGGCTGCTCTTTCGGCCTATGAAGGTTTTGTTCTATATAAGTCCTGGGAAAATTTTCAATGACATTAAGGTGAAAACCGAGAATAAAACTACCAATCAAAGAAGCTGCAGCTACATGCACTCACTCAAAGAGCAGTGAGCTCACTCGGCCCTACACAGCACAAGAAAAAGTACTAAGAACTGTAATTTTTTTATTATGTACAGGTGTAAAATACGTACTCCCCCCCCTTGAATTTTGGGTTATGTATGGCCCTGGTCAGCTACAAAATGTACATTGTATACAGTCATATGAAATCTTGTGACAGCCAGGTGTATACAGTCTGTGTATCGATGTTAATGTACAGGTGTAAATCTGATGTCAGCCAAGTCAATATTGTTTTCCTTAATTACTATTAGTATGAATAAATTATTAGTATTGTAATCAAAATAGTGTCAATGAAAATTAGCATTACTCTAACATAAGTCATAAATTCTCCCTACGTAACTCTTAAGAAAACTTGAAGCTTCAAGTTGTCTTATAGCAAGTTGTACTGACCCCATCAATTATCTTAATTTAGGAGTTCAGTGACTGATTAAATGTGCTCTCTTAAATATTCCATGTGGTCGATATGGTCATGTGATCAATCTATGAATGGTTCAGTGATTGTAACATTCAAACCAAAGAATAATCAGAATAAGTGAATCTCAGTGTGCATGCATCACACTGTCTAAACATTCAACACCTTTAAGCTTTACAATAAGCTTTTCTAGCATAGTCTTCACAGATATACAAAGGGATTAAGTCATTGTTGATGCTATTATACTATAGATATGGAAACTTTAGCAAAGCAAACAGTTGGTACTTGATACATTGTCAAATGATTCTTGTTTATATCCCCAATTGCTACGTTTCTACTACTACAGGGCGGGATGTTTCATTTACTAGGTATGTTTCTTCCATAATCATCCTTGCTTCTGTCTCTGTCTTCTGTCATTGTTATCTGAAAACAGCTAACTTTATTATACATCTAGTATATGTTTTATAAGGTGAGCTTAAAAGATCAAAGCAATTATTGCATTTATAAGGATACATGTACCTACAGATACCAATGTGCCAAATGTTGCATATATATGTACATTATTTTACTTGCTCAATAATCTATGAAAAAAGAACTGATTTGATAATATCTCCTAGTTTTTAATCGTACAGTTTTTGGTCTTAATTTGCTGCACTCTGTAATATATGTTTTAGACAGTAATGTTAACTAAACTTTAATGTATTATTTGCATTGCCCTGTCAGCCTGTATACACCTATTTCAAAAAACGTTGTCTGTGAACTTAACTCAAGCGTACATGACTTGACCGAAAGGGTGCATGGCCTCACATTTTTATCATCACATTGAGCAACATCTGAATGTCTATTTGTGCTTTTGTAACCATCAAGCGAGAGTACAACACAGAACTTAATTTGCGGCCATGTCAGAATTAAAATATGTTGACATACCCATGCTCCCTTTCGGTCTGGTCACATAGGCTTGATGGTCAAGTCACCAACAAGGTTTTTTGAAATAGATGTATATGAGGGAGTGTCTTGACAAATTTCTTTGTTTGTTTACTAAATAAATACCATATACCAATTTCTATAATATTGCCTTTTTCTAAGTCTTTTAGAAAATACAAATTAATATGTTTATAGTAACTATATAATAATGTTTAATAATTTGTGTTTCAGATGTTGGAACATCTAATAAAAAACCTGGGAAATTATCAGCCAATTTCATTGCTAAGTTTGAGTCTGACTCAGCCCTTAGTGGAAGTACAGGAGCCATACCACGGGCATACTCATCTGGACATGCATCGAGTTCAGGCTCAACATCAGCATCAAATGAACACATACAACCATGTAAACCACATTCTGTACAAATCCATGAACCCAGTGATGAAGAAATGCAAGCTGCTGGAGGCCCAAAGGAATTGGATGACAGGAATGAAAAGAAAAGAAAGTCAATCTGGAAATGGAACCCATTAAAGAAAGTGAGAAAGTTTTTCAGACGCAAGAAAAGTTCTGGGAGGACCAAGTCATGTGAAGATCTCCCCACTGCATCGTACAGGCCGAAAGACACAAGTAATGAAAGATTGGCTGAAGATCAATCCCGTCTATCTCCTGTTGTTCGCACAAGGACTATGCCTACAAGTAACAAGGTAGGTTGGAGGGGAAACTATTGTGAATTTTTTTATGGTAAATTAAAAATAGTGTTTTAGTTTGCTGTTGGTTGGCACCCTTCCTCTATTTATAACAAAGAGTGCCAAAATGTATGCAAGCTTGCTTGTGAACAAGGTTATGTTGGGTTATTTTTTGGGTGTGATTTGTTACAGTGAAATTCCTTGTGTCTCCACACCTCGTTTTGCAAACTTCAGTTGGATTTGTTTTTTCTCTGTTCTGCCAATCATGTGAGGGGGTGGAGCTTTATGCAAATAACCCATGATATATGCTTGCCTGGCTTTGCTTGCTCACCAACTCTTGAGGTTGTGATTGAGGCAAAAAGAACCTAGATGAAGACAGTATTGTTTTCTTGATGATGCTGTAACACTTAGCTTCCTCAATCTTCCCGGCCGCCATTGAAATTTAATTGAATGGATTGTTTCAAAAATTTGTTTCACATTCTTGACAAAAGTCTTTGCCACGTGGAGAATTTGATCGTTCCCTTCTAATTGCTTTATTGCCTTTCTTCCTTTCCACTTTTGTTCCTTCCTTTTTCTTACTTAGTTCTTTCTTTTCCTTTTGCATTCCCTCTCTCCCTTTCCTTCACTTCTTTGCTCTTCTTTTCCATCTACATTCCTCCAATATTCCTTCATTCCCCTCCTTATTGCCTTATAGCTATCACTAGACCTGAATGTAAATTACTTAGAGTGTAGCCTCATTCGCCGGCACTTCATGTTCAACTAGTTCAGTCATTTATTAAGAAAGAAATACTTACTGAAATACTTACATGTACTGAATGTTTGTCAACAAGAATTTGCTGAGACCGGAAGTTTTCGTCTTATTCAACTGCTTGTATAATTATTTAATTATTAATTCTGACTATTTTTAACGTCAAAAGTCTGTTTTCTCTACCAATTATAATCTGTAACCGTATTTTTGCCCATAAAAGCTTCGATAGTTAATTTTCTATGGCAGAAATATTGGACAATTGTATTTATAAATACACCAATACTGACTCTCTCAAGATAACACAGCAGAGGGTTGATTGGTGAGGACTTCGCCTTTAATTGGGGTGAATAATTTAGTACGCCAGCGTTGCAGACACCTGCCTTATATGGAAATAGATAGATATCGTGAATCAACTTTGTTATTAAGTCCAAAAGAAAAGAAAAGAAAAAAACTCAGTTGGATGAAGTATGGTCTCACCTGCATAACCTAGCATTGTTATGTTATGAACGGTAGTACGTAGATCAAGTACGACTTAGACTTTATTAGAATCAATTGCGGTTCAAATGACTTTCAATTAACTGTAATTCGCCAACATTCGAGCCTAAGTGTTGTGGTTTTTGCATGTAGTTTGATGTGTGTCGGTATTTAACCTCTAAAGCTAAGTACAAACCAGTTCATTATGGCTTCTAGAATCTTTACTTTAAATCCTTTTGGTCGCTACTCTTACGAGGTCACTAAGTCCACCATAATAGCGGTAAGTCATCCAATGTTTGAAAATATCTGAACGAACACAGTCATGCAATTTCTATACAAAAATAATAATATTATTATTTTCAGTTCAGTCTTAACAAAAAACTTTTTTTTTCCATTCTCAAGCTTTTTATCATTTTGAAAAGGGATTTTCTAATTCTCTGAAGGATATCGAATATATTATACAAATACAGGGAATAATTACTGGGGGGACATGGGGCCTCGCGGTATCCGTCGATTTTTAATTAGTGTGATATTACGGTATTTGTTATTTCGAGATGCAGTATTGCGGTATCGTCCTGGTATGCGGTATTTGGCAATTTTGGCCTATGGTATTCGGTGAAATTCAAATTTCTTTAGCGTATTTCGGTATTCCGTTGTTTCCAAAACATTACTACTGTTGTTTCAAGTTTAAATTTTAGATGCGGTATTACGGTATTTTTATTTCTTTGATGCGGTATTGCGGTATCAACTACCCCCCAACGTCCCCCTCATTACTAGATAAGTATACATGTGCAGTTTATTTTTTCTATTAGTGATTTATTTTCGTCCCCTTGGCTCGATTTCAAAATAAGTTACAGTTGATCTCCAACGTATTGCTGAAAGCTTTGAATTAATAACTCGGTGCGAAAACAGAGCCATGTAAATAAGAAATTTGAGAAGAAAAAAATACGTATGAAGAATACCAATAGAGTCGTTTTCGTATGAGTGGGAAAGTTACCGCACCGTCACCGCACCGCGCCTTGCCGTATTGAAAGAGTTTGATCGGATGAGATGCATATCAACGTTTTTTGATTGGTTCAGAAAGGAAGCCATTTGAGTGTCACGGTACCGTAGGTTTCCCAATAATAATAATAATAATAATAATAATAATAATAATATAATTTCTATTTGTCTGGTTTGCCAATTGTCAGTTCTTTATCGTCAGTATTTACTGTATTTGGTGGCTGTTCTACTTTCAATAGCAAATGTCTTTGCTTAGTTGCTGCTTTGTCCCCCTTCCACGACCATGATCCTTAGCGTTTAAACAATACATTACTTTGTTCTGTCACTTAATATTGTTGCAGAGTTCCAACGTGCTGCAAGAACTCAAGAAACGTCAAATAAGCAGCCATGAGGAATTACGTGACGAGTTGTCACCCAGGTTTGCCTCCAAGACGATGTCGTTACCTACACTCTCTTCATCTGGTGTTAATACGCTAAGAGACTATGCTTATACTGAAGAAGGTAATGTGGAAAGTATGGCCTATCAATGAACCGTCTAAAAAACGCGAAGTTAATCTTTTATATTCACCGTGCGACTATTGCAATATATAACACAGGCAGCCCAACCATTGCTTTTGAGGCTAAATAATCAAATAAAATGGGTTTTTGCGTCTTTTTTTATGGGTTTCCTGTGGTGGAGCGTGCGCACGCAATACGTATTATATTGGGCTTCCTGTGTTGAGTAAGATATAATGTTGGGATCCCTGTGTGCGTCCTGCGGGACGCGCCCGCAGCAATGTGTATATTGAATGTGTATATTCAATATACACATATACTGCGGGACGCGTGGGATGCGCACAGGGAGCCCAACATTATACCTTATTCAACACAGGAAGCCCAATATAATACGTATTGCGCGCGCGCGCGCTCTACCACAGGAAACCCATCAAAAAAAGACGCAAAAACCCATTTTATATGATTATTTAGCCTCAAAAGCAATGGTTGGGCTGCCTGTGTATATAGGGGTAATTCTTGACCAATCACAGCACGCATATCTTTATATTCACCGCGCGACCAGTGCAATATATAGGGGTAATTCTTGACCAATCACAGCACGCATATCTTTATATTCACCGTGCGACTATTGCAACATATAGGGGTAATTCTTGACCAATCACAGCACGCATATCTTTATACAGCACGCATATCTTTATATTCACCGTGCGACTATTGCAACATATAGGGGTAATTCTTGACCAATCACAGCACGCATATCTTTATATTCACCGTGCGACTATTGCAATATATAGGGGTAATTCTTGACCAATCACAGCACGCATATCTTTATACCGCGCACCAGTGCAATATATAGGGGCGACAATCACAGCACGCATATCTTTATATTCACCGTGCGACTATTGCAACATATAGGGGTAATTCTTGACCAATCACAGCACGCATATCTTTATATTCACCGTGCGACTATTGCAACATATAGGGGTAATTCTTGACCAATCACAGCACGCATATCTTTATATTCACCGTGCGACTATCTTTATATTCTTGACCATCACGCACGCGATCTTTATATTCACCGTGCGACTATTGCAATATATAGGGGTAATTCTTGACCAATCACAGCACGCATATCTTTATATTCACCGCGCGACCAGTGCAATATATAGGGGTAATTCTTGACCAATCACAGCACGCATATCTTTATATTCACCGTGCGACTATTGCAACATATAGGGGTAATTCTTGACCAATCACAGCACGCATATCTTTATATTCACCGTGCGACTATTGCAATATATAGGGCTAATTCTTAACCAATCACAGCACGCATATCTTTATATTCACCGTGCGACTATTGCAACATATAGGGGTAATTCTTGACCAATCACAGCACGCACGCATATCAACATATTATATTCACCGTGCAGCACGCATACTTTATATTCACCGTGCGACTATTGCAACATATAGGGGTAATTCTTAACCAATCACAGCACGCATATCTTTATATACCGTGCGACTTTATATCACCGTGCGACTCATTGCACGCAACTTTATATAGGGATAATTCTTAACCAATCACAGCACGCATATCTTTATATTCACCGTGCGACTATTGCAACATATAGGGGATAATTCTTAACCAATCACAGCACGCATATCTTTATATTCACCGTGCGACTATTGCAACATATAGGGGTAATTCTTGACCAATCACAGCACGCATATCTTTATATTCACCGTGCGACTATTGCAACATATAGGGGTAATTCTTGACCAATCACAGCACGCATATCTTTATATTCACCGCGCGACTATTGCGACTATGCATACTTTATATCACCGTGGACTATTGCAACATATTCTTGACCAATCACAGCACGCATATCTTTATATTCACCGTGCGACTATTGCAACATATAGGGGTAATTCTTAACCAATCACAGCACGCATATCTTTATATTCACGTGCGACTATTGCAACATATAGGGGTAATTCTTTCACAGCACGCATATATTCACGCGCGATATCTTTATATTCACCACGCGCATACTTTATATTCACCGCGCGACTATTGCACATATAGGGGTAATTCTTGACCAATCACAGCAACATATCTTTATATACCGCGCGACTATTGCAACATATAGGGGTAATTCTTGACCAATCACAGCACGCATATCTTTATATTCACCGTGCGACTATTGCAACATATAGGGGTAATTCTTGACCAATCACAGCACGCATATCTTTATATTCACCGCGCGACTATTGCAACATATAGGGCTAATTCTTGACCAATCACAGCACGCATATCTTTATATTCACCGCGCGACTATTGCAACATATAGGGGTAATTCTTGACCAATCACAGCACGCATATCTTTATATTCACCGCGCGACTATTGCAACATATAGGGGTAATTCTTGACCAATCACAGCACGCATATCTTTATATTCACCGCGCTACTTGCAACATATAGGGGTAATTCTTGACCAATCACAGCACGCATATCTTTATATTCACCGTGCGGCTATTGCAACATATAGGGGTAATTCTTGACCAATCACAGCACGCATATCTTTATATTCACCGCGCGGCTATTGCAACTATTGCAACATATCTTTATATTCACCGTGCGGCTATTGCAACATATAGGGGTAATTCTTGACCAATCACAGCACGCATATCTTTATATTCACCGTGCGACTATTGCAACATATAGGGCTAATTCTTGACCAATCACAGCACGCATATCTTTATATTCACCGTGCGACTATTGCAACATATAGGGCTATTCTTAACCAATCACAGCACGCATATCTTTATATTCACCGTGCGACTATTGCAACATATAGGGGTAATTCTTGACCAATCACAGCACGCATATCTTTATATTCACCGTGCGACTATTGCAACATATAGGGCTAATTCTTGACCAATCACAGCACGCATATCTTTATATTCACCGTGCGACTATTGCAACATATAGGGCTAATTCTTGACCAATCACAGCACGCATATCTTTATATTCACCGTGCGGCTATTGCAACATATAGGGGTAAATTCTTGACCAATCACAGCACGCATATTCTTCATATCTTTATATTCACCGTGCGGCTATTGCAACATATAGGGGTAATTCTTGACCAATCACAGCACGCATATCTTTATATTCACCGTGCGACTATTGCAACATATAGGGCTAATTCTTGACCAATCACAGCACGCATATCATTCAGCGACTATTGCATATTCTTGACCAATCACAGCACGCATATCTTTATATTCACCGTGCGACTATTGCAACATATAGGGATAATTCTTAACCAATCACAGCACGCATATCTTTATATTCACCGTGCGACTATTGCAACATATAGGGATAATTATTAACCAATCACAGCACGCATATCTTTATATTCACCTGCGCAATTTATACTAAATAAGCATGTCATCATTCATAACTTCATCACCATTATGATGCTGAAACGTCATGAATAACAGTATTTGTTCACGTTTCTAGCCTCTATCAGCTTTGACGACGATCCTAATTCATCATCCATCGGAGGCCTTCAAGCAGCGCATGATAAAATCAAGGCAGCTCCCAAGAGACGCAGGCCCCCTTCAAGAAACAGGTCTGGCAATGCTACTTCAACAAAGTCCTCTGATTCCCCATCGCGGAAAGAACAAAGAACGCCTCACAGACGTGCAAAAACAGACCCCAAGGACCTCACGAAGGATCGTTTGGACACTAGCTTTGAATCAAGCTCACTCACGGATATATTGAACAACACTATCTTTGAGGGAACTGAAGACGAGGATGAGCAGAATTCAAAGTCTCGTCCTTCTGCTGTGAAGGAAAAGGTTGTCGACAAAGACAAAGCAGCTATGGACGACATTATGGCTAGAGTCGATGAAATCATGGCCCGTACTTCTGGCCCGTATAAACTCGGCGGGGATCATGAAGAAGTCAAGGAAACAGAGAAACTAGATGGAACAAGCACGCCATCCCTGACAGCAGCAGAGAAGCATGTAGTCGTAACAAGCTACACAACAACGAACACATATCAAGTCAAGAAAGAATCCAAAAGATTTTCTTTGGACGAGAAAACTAAAAAGAGCTTCACCGACTCGGTTGTCACCTCTAAATCAGAGTCAGATATTCTGAAGGTAGATTCCACTTGCGTTCTTCACAGCAAACCTTCGGAAACACCGTGGCATGATAGCAAGACATCGGGTGAGCCTAGCTGGACAAGCATGCCAAAACAGTTGTCTGAGAACAGTAAGAAAAACACGGAAACTTACGAACAAAGAACTACTCAAGACAAGGCAACACAGATCACAACCAAGCCATTCAAACGAGGCAAGTCTTGGTCGAATAACTACAAGCCCAAAATGATCGAGTTTGACATGCAGCAAGACAACCAAGGCGTCATGAAGCAAGACAACCAAGGCGTCTTTACAGAGTCCAAGAAGGAGTCTAAGACTAACGGCAGTACTTCAGAACAGACGAACAAGGGAAGTGAAGAAAATACAAACTCGTCCGCGGGAAAGAAAGATTTTCGTTTTTTCAGAACCAAGTCTTGGTCGTACGGAATGAAGCCCGCAGACCCTGTGGACGCGAATGAAAGCTTGAAGACAAAAGAAAACAAGACACCCGCTTCGTCCGTTGGAGAAGCTGACAAAAAACACGAAGCGCCAACATGGGTTGCAAAGGCGAATCGAGTATCAAAGAGAGTTTCTCAGCTGCTGCAAGACGACGAGACCTCAGACAACAACCAGGTAAAAATATCACTGCTTACCAGTTGACGCCCAGATTCATTTGTTGAAAACGTTGCTGTGTGGTTTTTGTTTCTAGTTTAACATTTAAGCTGCATGTAGTAAGTTATGTTGTATTCTTTTCCACAGACACCAACTCTAAGGAAATCAATCAAGAACAATTTGGAACCGTCTAAACCGAGAACATCGCCTAAGCCTGTGATTAAGGACTCTATAGCACCAAAGCCTGTGGTTAAAGACGCTATAACACCAAAGCCTACAGTAATTAAAGACGCTATAACACCAAAGCCTACTATAACACCAAAGCCTACAGTAATTAAAGACGCTATAACACCAAAGCCTACAGTAATTAAAGACGCTATAACACCAAAGCCTGTGATTAAGGATTCTATAACACCAAAGCCTACAGTGGTTAAAAAATCTATAGCACCAAAGCCTGTAGTTCAAGACATTGTTAAACCAAAGCCTGTGGTTAAAGAATCTATAGCACCAAAGCCTGTGGTAGTTAAAGACTCTATAACACCAAAACCTGTGGTAGTTAAAGACTCTATAACGCCAAAGCCTGTGGTTAAGGAATCTATAACACCAAAGCCTGTGGTAGTTAAAGACGCTATAACACCAAAGCCTGTGGTTAAAGAATCTATAACACCAAAGCCTGTGGTTAAGGACACTATAACACCAAAGCCTGTGGTTAAGGACACTATAACACCAAAGCCTACAGTAGTTAAAGACTCTATAACACCAAAGCCTGTGGTAGTTAAAGACTCTATACCACCAAAGCCTGTGGTCAAAGACTCTATAACACCTAAGCCTGTAGTTCAAGACATTGTTAAACCCAAGCCTACGAATACAGTTGCAAAGGAAGCGGAGCCGACTCCAAAACTTTCAAAACCAAACCCCCGACCAAAACCCAGCAGCTTTGTTAGAAGTTCGGACTCAGTTCCGCGTATCATGGGGAGTGGTAGTTCCGAGGCCAGGTCCATGTCATCGTCATCACCTGGCAGTGCACGTAATGGGGTCACTAAGAAAACAACGCCGGATAAAACTGCAACTGAACCCAAGAAGACCGTGCAACAAATGGCCCGATCGTCATTTGGAAATGTCAAGATTGAAAAGTGTATTGTATGTGGTACAACTGTCTACCAAATGGAAAAGTGTAAGTTCGACGACTCTGTGCTGCATCGGAATTGTATTAAATGCTCTGTTTGCAAGCGACATTTGACTGTTGGCAACTTTGTGATGACTGAGAGTAAAATATATTGCAAACCTCACAGTCAGGCGGTCGTTGCCGTATCGACGTAGCCGACCTTTCAATGAACTATGATGTAGTGGTGCTTGGGACATCGATGCGAGACGCTTTCCTCTGTGGGGTATGTATCGACACGTGCTCAATCTTGGCCTTGCAAAAACGTTTTTCACACTCACGAAAAAAAACCATTCAAACAGTGTACGCGTACAGATATAGATATCATTGAAGAGATACTGTAATTTTTAATCATCGACACTGATATGATACGCCCATAAGCCATTGTAAAATATGATGTTTCTAATGCGTTTTATGCTACCACACTGAAGTGTTCCTATAGAAAGATAACCTTAGACGTACCGTAAGAGATTTCACATTAGAATCACGCAAAAAAATACTTTAAAAAATCCTGTGAGTAAGAGGCGGCAATTCAGTTCTCGTGTAGAAATCAAGGCTGCTTGCCTCTTCGTCAAAATTACTAGGAAAATTAAAATTTTAAATATTTTTCAAACAGTGCAAACTAATTTTTATTTTTCTAATTTATATAGTTTATTCATCTGGCGTTGGTAAGCCAAGCCGTTTTGTGATTCGTTAATTAGGGCCCTTCACAATCCTATACTCCGGTTTCCGAGATTTTCAGGTCTACCGCTGTACCGTATGATTACAGACGCATGCAGAATACGTGAGCTATTGGCCATTACAAAAAAGAGCAGGGGACTGGGACCAAGTCCGTAAAACTAATTCAATAAGAAACTAGCAAAAGTGGGCATCATTTTCTGACAGAGCAGATCAAACTTAGCTAATCTGGAAAGTTTGGTGAACTTTGGCTTAATATTGATGATGCTAGAGGGCATCAAATATGTACATTTTCCCATACAAACTCTTAATTTTTTTACGTTGTCTACCCAAACCATACATTCACTGTAAAATCTCAAAATTTCAAAAGTTTATAATTCCGACAGATCACTCAAATCACATCAAACTTTGCACATATGATAATTTCAACATGTTGTTTCATGTCATAAACTTAATTTCGTAATTACATTAATTCTAATAAACGCATTCCCAGTTCCCTGCTCTTTTTTGTAATGGCCAATTACACTTGTGCAGCGTAAATGCGTCCGTTGTCTCGTGGTACAGCGGTATTCATAGTAAGAAAACCAGGCCGAAAGAAAAAGATTCTTGAAAAAGCAGTGTAGTGACGTCATCACGTTATGAAATATGACGTCATGAACTCAGTCGCATTCTGTGACATAAAGGAAGGAAACCTTTACATTTACCTACTTTTTAAATCAGTGAAAAAATCGGGTTCCATGAGCCTTCGTAATTTTTGGTCAAAAAGGAACGAATACGGAGGCAAAGAGAATGATTTTAGTGTGTTCTTGCATTTTATAGAATCCATCCGTATACACAGAATAAAGTCAGTGTTTTTTGGAAAAATAAGTAATGAGACAACCGCAAAGGACCATGGGAATTAGTATTCTCAAGATAAATTAGATCGTGTGGTATTACAATAAAAATGACATTCTTGGTCGACCATAGCATATTCAAGTAAACCAATCATTGTGAAATGTACTCTGATTTGTTAATAAATGAAGAATATTTGTGGACTTTCTAATTTATGCATGCATACGCTCCAGTCCCCCAGTGTGACAGTTATTGACTACTAAACCTCGTCCCCAGGACTCTCATCTCGCTATCAGTTCCAAAATGGCGGAATCACAGCGAGATTAGCACTCTCACAGGCAAGGTCTTCGTGTAGCTGCATAAATTGTCCTGGTTATTGTTTTTTTATGTAAAAACAATACATAGAACGACAATAGAACAATAGCCAGGACTTTTGTGCAGCTACACGAAGACCTGACTGCCTGGGATGATGAAGCTATCGTCTACTTATCCATTTTGGTGTCAGCGGCTTCCTTTTCGTGCATGCGCAGTAGACGTTAGTTACCAAGCCCTCACCTAAATTCTTGGTTATTGACACTGCTGTGTGTAGTGTGTGCATAAGTTAATTTATCGCGCATTATTGCTGGGGCCTGGTTCTTAGTGTGAGGTAAGCACCAGCATGGGTGCGAGGCCGTTGTGCTCGCTTATTGCACAAATAATACTTATACAGTCAATATCATACGTTGTTCAGCTAAAAAGAGATTTTAACACTACAATAAATGTCACGTGTCTCATTCTATATTCATTTTGCACGCGCGATATGAGCAATTATTGAGCACGTGGAGCCGATATACTTCATACTTTGAATTCTATCAGCTCTATGTGCATGATAATTGCTTGTTTCGTGCATTACTGAATGACAGTAGCATTCTACGGATATTTCTGTGTAACATTTGTTTTTGGCGATCAGTTTTAATAAATAAATTATAAATCATTTTTGATAGAAACAAAACGAATGTCTCGTGAATCTAAGTGTGGAAAAAATACCTATGTAAAGTATTTTAGTTGAGTCAATCCGGCTGGCTCAATAGCTGGCATGGCATAGTGAGTACCATCGATGGTAACCTAAGTCATAAAAGAACCCCTCCCGTACCCCTCCCCCCTCCCGTACCCCTCTCCTCCATTTTCGTGTTGCAGGTTGCAAAACTTTGTTGCGCAAAGTAGAAGCTCTTTCTACTTCATGCAACAAAGTTTTGCAACCTGAAAAACCGAAAATTTAATTTGTTGCGCGACAAGTTGCACGAACGATGGTAATACGAGAAACATTGCTCTGCAACTTGCAACGCAACAATCTGAACAATGTTGCGCGACAAGTTGCACGATTTTGTTGCTCGTATTACCGCACCTTAATAGCGACGTGTGGCGGCAGCGGATGGAGAGAGGTTTTAGGGCTGAGTCAACATTAGTGCCTGGCTTATATGAATTTATATTCTAAAAGTGGCGTGTTGCGGCAAATAACTGTGAAATTCAAGCATCTATAGAAATGAAACTGATGGTCATTAATTCTCAAAAATGTTTTCCACTGCTGCAATGTACACGAATACTTAAAGAACTGTCACGTGATTAATCCATCAACAGCTTCACCTATAGCTATTTTCTGTTTCATTGCCATATATGTCACAATACAAGCATCAAGAATTCCGCCAGATTTCCGGTACGCACGCAATGCATTTTGAGATTATTACAAAGGAAAAGTGAGCACCAATTCTAGACACAGGGAGCCCAAGCTATGTTTTTTTCACTTGGTGCTCACTTTCATTTGTAATAATCTCACATTGCATTGCGCGCGTACCGGAAGTCTGGAGCTCTTGATGCTTGTATATAAATTTTTATCAATATTAAATATGAGAAAATAACTTATATAACTGTAATGTGTGAACAATCTTTTCTCGTGACAATTATTTCAGTATCAACTGATTAAATGATTCAGAGATGACATTTTTGAGAATCACTATTATTGTTATTATTATTATTAAGCGAGTTTGATTCAATGGTAGATACATTGGTTAGCGGGCATATGCTTTAGGGCGTGGTCCCTGTTCGTCTGGCGGTGTCTTCGTTGAGGTGCAGGTTGGACATCGCTGGAGACCATTTTCGTTGCACAGGGTACACTTGAGCACGCTCATCTCGCGCGAGATTCGCGTCTTCCTCGAGGCTTTACTGCCCTTACACGCTGTACAATTTATGAAGTTAAAGCCACCACACGTTGGACAGACTGTGGTACCGACGTTTAATTTCTAGAAACCAAAACAGCAATCACTTGATCAAACTTCCGTCTCTTTGACACAATGTAAAAACGCTGTCATTCAATGGTTTCCACGGTGAGTCGGTTACCTGTAGTCAGGGTGTTTGACCGAGAAGGTTTAAGTCGAGCGGAACGGATTTTAAAGTCATACTGAATCACTCTGGTCCAAACACCCTAACAACAGGTAACCCATTCGACGTAGAAACCCTAACCACAGGTAACCCACTCGGCGTAGAAACCCTGACCACAGGTAACCCACTCATAGTACAAACCTTGACCACAGGTAAACCACTCATAGTACAAACCCTGACCACAGGTAACCCACTCATAGTACAAACCCTGACCACAGGTAACCCACTCATAGTACAAAGCCTGACCACAGGTAACCCACTCATAGTACAAACCCTGACCACAGGTAACCCACTCATAGTACAAACCCTGACCACAGGTACCCACTCATAGTACAAACCCTGACCACAGGTAACCCACTCATAGTACAAACCCTGACCACAGGTAATCCACTCATAGTACAAACCACCCTAACCACAGGTAACCCACTCATAGTACAAACACTGACCACAGGTAACCCACTCATAGTACAAACCCTGACCACAGGTAACCCACTCATAGTACAAACCCTGACCACAGGTAATCCACTCATAGTACAAACCACCCTGACCACAGGTAACCCACTCATAGTACAAACACTGACCACAGGTAACCCACTCATAGTACAAAGCCTGACCACAGGTAAACCACTCATAGTACAAACCCTGACCACAGGTAACCCACTCATAGTAGTACAAACACTGACCACAGGTAACCCACTCATAGTACAAACACTGACCACAGGTAACCCACTCATAGTACAAACCCTGACCACAGGTAACCCACTCATAGTACAAAACCTGACCACAGGTAACCCACTCATAGTACAAACCCTGACCACAGGTAACCCACTCATAGTACAAACCCTGACCACAGGTAACCCACTCATAGTACAAAGCCTGACCACAGGTAATTCACTCATAGTACAAACCCTGACCACAGGTAACCCACTCATAGTACAAACCCTGACCACAGGTAACCCACTCATAGTACAAACCCTGACCACAGGTAACCCACTCATAGTACAAACCCTGACCACAGGTAACCCACTCATAGTACAAACCCTGACCACAGGTAACCCACTCATAGTACAAACCCTGACCACAGGTAACCCACTCATAGTACAAACCCTGACCACAGGTAACCCAGTCATAGTACAAACCCTGACCACAGGTAACCCAGTCATAGTACAAACCCTGACCACAGGTAACCCACTCATAGTACAAACCCTGACCACAGGTAACCCACTCATAGTACAAACCCTGACCACAGGTAACCCACTCATATTATTAACTATTAGTATTTCTATTAATTATTACCTCAAACTCTGCTAACAGCGTCATAAGTCGACCAGTTTCATTGAGCTGCATGATTTCTTTTTTCCCCTGAAACGATACAGAATACTTCATTAAAACACGTAACGAGCGATAGAACCATCAACACACTAGTGTAGCCGCGCATAAACGCGCGCATAAAAGAAAATATCATATTTTGTAACTGTACTCTTAATTCTTAACTTTATTATTTAATTAGATTATTTATACTGCACGTTCGTATTTTGAACGAGGTTCGCGCTCTTGGACGACACGTGTTTAAATAAACTTTTTTATTTTCAAGCGCACGGTATCCGAATCCTTCAATTTGATTGGTTCGCTGCGCGGGCCGTATTTTCCTATCTCTGCCCTAGGTCCACGGTATCCATTTTGTAAGTGCTTATTCAGTCAATGTTGTCGAGAGAAAAAAAAAATTATTTACCGACTTTAGGTCGGTCCGTATAGTGAAAAACTGTGCCCTCGGTCTTGAAAGGGCTACCTCGGGCCTTCGGCCTGAGGCAGCACTTTCAAGAGCTCGGGCACAGTTTCTCACTATACGGTCCGACCTAAAGTCGGTGAATAACCTATATGAATTAAGTCAAAGTTCGAGAGTGAGCGTAAAAAATCGAAAAACTACAAAAAATCGAATGAAGAAATATAAAACGCGCGCGCGATCGAGCTCTGCAGTGCACGCGCGGACTAATACGAGAAAAGAAGGAGAAGCACGACGCGTAGCTATTTCGACTTCCGTGACCCGCAGATCTCTTTTCCCTCGTGAATTCTTCAGATTAATAAAAGTGGGTGCAGTATGGACAAGGTCTTCACGGGCGATATTTTAGTTGCTAAAGTAACACAACAAAGTTAAATCGCACGTTATACGTGTGCTATACGCGTGCTATACGTGTGCTATACGCGTGCTATACGTGCTATACGCGTGCTATATACGCGTGCTATATACGCGTGCTATACTTGTGCTATACGCGTGCTATATACGCGTGCTATACGCGTGCTATACGCGTGCTATACGCGTGCTATACGCGTGCTATACGCGTGCTATACGTGTGCTATACGTGTGCTATACACGTGCTATACGTGTGCTATACGTGTGCTATATACGTGTGCTATATACGTGTGCTATATACGCGTGCTATAAACGCGTGCTATACGCTTGTGCTATACGCGTGCTATATACGCGTGCTATACGCGTGCTATACGCGTGCTATACGCGTGCTATACGCGTGCTATACGTGTGCTATACGTGTGCTATACGCGTACTATACGCGTGCTATACGTGTGCTATACGTGTGTTATATACGTGTGCTATACGCGTGCTATACGTGTGCTATACGTGTGCTATACGCGTGCTATACGCGTGCTATACGTGTGCTATACGTGTGCTATACGCGTGCTATACGTGCTATACGCGTGCTATATACGCGTGCTATACGCTTGCTATACGCGTGCTATACGCGTGCTATACATGTGCTATACGTGTGCTATACGCGTGCTATATACGCGTGCTATATACGTGTGATATACGCGTGCTATACTTGTGCTATACGCGTGCTATATACGCGTGCTATACGTGTGCTATACGTGTGCTATATACGTGTGCTATACTTGTGCTATACGTGTGCTATACGCGTGCTATACGCGTGCTATACGTGCTATACGCGTGCTATATACGCGTGCTATACGCTTGCTATACGCGTGCTATACGCGTGCTATACGTGTGCTATACGTGTGCTATACGCGTGCTATATACGCGTGCTATATACGTGTGATATACGCGTGCTATACGCGTGCTATACGCGTGCTATATACGCGTGCTATACGCGTGCTATATACGCGTGATATATACGCGTGCTATACGCGTGATATATACGCGTGCTATACGCGTGATATACGCGTGATATCGTGATATATACGCGTGCTATACGCGTGCTATACGTGTGCTATACGCGTGCTATACGCGTGCTATACGCGTGCTATACGCGTGCTATTGGTGTGATAAATCTTTACTACAAGTTGTAGTTTAATATTTTCCCACTGGTAAACATTTGTCTATAATGGAAGTGCTGTGGATATCAAAGTAGATAACATTACCAGTACTATCTCAAACCACAACATACAGAAGTGCGCAAATTATTCAACAATCCCACTTCGTCTTAGTTAACTATTTATATTAAGAACAGCTCTGGATAGAAATCCATCGATGTTACTCCAACACTTTCATAACTGACTGATATAATTATCAATGAAAGGGTCAACGGAAGTCCGTACCAAGATGACGCACAAGTGTTCAACACAGTAGTGTGGGTGAGTCTATAGTTAATCAGATATAATATGAACCGCGCCGTTGTCGCAAGCATAAAGTAATTTCTCTAAAAGAGGAGTTCTGCGAATTTTACGATAAAAATTAATAGGTCAATTACTTAAGAGATTAAAAACAAATCTCACTGCACCCATTGACGTCAAAGGCGAGCCTAACAGCGTCAGACCTATTGTATGTACATATATAATTCACGAGGTAAACACAATAGAAATCACAATCATAGCAGTTCGAATCATCTTCATTTGCATAGATTTTAACTTTGATTTTCTCGGGCTAACCTGCCTCAAATCATCAAATTTATAGTAAAAATCAAACTCCATCCAAATGTACCTTTATCTAACACAGTGTTACATGAATTCTCAACAAATATTGCCAGAAAATTACAAAAGTTACAGGCAATCAGTCTAGTGCAGTAATATAGAACTGATAAAATAAAACGTCAGACCTATTTCTTTTATTAAGTGAATCGAGTCCTATCATGATATACATGTGACCGATTCGACAAATCTGGTTGGGCCAATTGCTTATGAATTATTAATGAGTTTGATGATAATGTTTTGCGATAAATGTGTGTCGATGAATTATGTCATAGATAAAAATATTTGAGGTAAATCGATTGGATCCTTTTACATAAACATGATAACAATTTAATAGTGCTCGACTATTCTTGACCAAACGAGCTTTTTATGTGTTGTCTTATATTTATAGTGGTAAGTTTTCATAAACCAATGATATGTGTAGTCTAGTTAATAAGAAACTAAGGGAAAGTTGTAAGTGCTCTGAATTACCCATAAATATAAAATACTTCTGAGTGTATTTAAAAGCTCCGAGAAAGGAAATCTAGAAATAGACTTTATCCCTCCAAACACGAAGGCTTTTGTGGCTCCTGTTTCCTGTGATTAAAGGTTCAATATTTGCACAAAAGCTTTTTAAAATGTCTATTTTTATAACTTCCTCTTCAGTAAATGAGTAGATAAATCCTGTAGGAATTAATTGTACGCCAAGTATATCCTTGCCTCTAGATTTGCTTGACAAAAAGGGAAGAATCAAAGTTATATATAAATCCTGAAGAGAGACCGCAACTTGGAAACTGAGCGAGTTGACGTGCGCAAAAAAAAATAGACCGCATTTTAAGATGCTAACGCTTGAGCGTGGTAAAACTAGAAAACACAAACAAATATACGCAAGTTTTCGAGTCTCCATAACCAGACTGACTGCATGGCCCAGCTTGCGTTATCAACAACTGGGGTGCCTTTCAAAATGTCTAGAATCTTCCCATGCTATGTTGCAATCATTTTGATAGTATGGCATATACCAGGGTTAACCTATATATTGAACAAATACAGTATAGTATTGGACAAAAAATGAAAAAAATAAAAATTGTGCAGAAAGATTGTTATTTTCTTCCACTTTGAGATTGTACGAAAGAATTAAGACATTGGCATCACTGCGAAGTGCTACAAGAACTTCGCACAAGCATTCGTCGTATCGATCATCAACGCTAAAAATACATCTCCCACCTGCTCAAGGAACGTTTGGTCGATGATCTCAGCTCATATGCAAATTATATTACGACATATAATCTATCTACAAGTGTTAATCATAAATACATCTGCAGGTATTATTGCCTAATCTAGAAGCCAAAATAAAAAGGATTTTGTTTACATTCTTGCTGCAAGGGGCAGCGTTTTGCATGTAACTTGGTTTATTTAGGACTCAAGTAAAATATGTTTATTTGGAGTGCTAGAGTCATATATCGTTTCAAAGTCAAAGCAGGCTGAATTAAAATATTAACCAACAGCTTAATTCTAAACGTAGAGCAGAAATTTAGAAAATCGTTCTATTTTGAAAATATTTCATTGCCATGGCCGATATCGACGGGTATAAACACGTACTGAAGAATACAACTGAGATATAAACAATGACACAACTTAGCAACTGAGGTGTCCTACTTGGGATTAAGAGCTCACAAATTCAAATACTCTAGCTGGAATGTACAACTATTTCGTTCAACTTTAACGAAAGAGAGAGAGAAACTAGTTTTGAATATTATTTGCAGTGAAAACTCCAGAGTAACGGCAACTTTCAATTAACTATGCAAAAACAAACTTTATTGTTTGGCTGTATGTTCAGCGATGGACTATAACGTGGTTAAATTTATAGAATACTTATGTTGTTGGAGTAACTTTTAAAACTTTAAAAACAGTGTTTTCAACTCAACCGCAGTTGATAATTGCTAAGTGTGAAGCTCATAAGTATTTCTAACTGCATTCTTGTGGATCGAGTTCAAAAAGTTCTTGAGTGCTGAGACAACACACTACTTAACAATTGTTCGCTCCAAAAGACTTTAATGTTGCAGGGAAAGGAATTTGCATGTTAATGTGCAGATAACACTGGAACAGTGAACTTCAAGCCACGTACTGCGTCTGTGTTTAGACTAGTATTTATTATAACTTAATATTTAAAAATAAACTCGCTTGTGAAATGGTGCCGGTATGTATATGTTGTGGATAACATGACTTACTTACCCCAAGCCAAACACCATTCACGAATACTTGTGGGACTGGCGCTCCATCCATCTTCAAGCGACTGTCGAGTTCAGCTTGGAACTTTTTCTCCATAAAAATATCCCTTTCGTCGACTTTTAATCGATGATTTTCAAATATTCGCCTTACAAATCGGCATTCTTCTACTGTAGCCCTTATTCCCCCCATAGTCGTCGAATAAAATACTATTTTGTCCTCCAAACCTTCGTCTTCCTATGAATACGTTAGAGTACAAGATCACAGTCAGTTCTGACTTACTCTGAATTATTTACAACGTTACGAAGACACTAAACACTTCCAAAGTTTTGTGTAACTCACCTCAGTCAGTGCGGCTAAACTGTTTAACTTGTCAAAGTTCTTCTGTCGATCTTTGATGATATTTTTAAACCCTCTTACGGTTCCCGTCGGGCCAACAATTTCTTTTTGCTTAAGCTCCGCCGTTCGGCCGTTTAGTGATTCTCTCAGATTCGCATAATTTTGCTCGAAGTCAACAGATTGGACGTTTTTCAGTTCAACAGTGCCGTTCATTGCTGTGTGATTACTGATCGACTCAGCCATGTTATGATGTATTCTGAACTTTGACGACCTCACTCCAGTTAAAGGATTTTTTGAAACTTCAAATTCACACGGAGTCTGCCATTTCTGGGATTGCTATCCTTTAGCCGTGCTGTCAGTCGTTTATCCATAGTTCCACAGAGCTCTTTCTACTGGTTGGATGACCGAGTGTTTTGAAAAGGACACAGCGGGAAATGTCGACCAAATCTATGTTTGGATGAATTTTACTAATCTTCTTCTTTAGTCTGATTGTTGTGCAATAAATACACAGCTATACACAGCTACAATGCATGAAGTTTACTGAGTTGTTTTTAGTAGTGCCACGTTGTCCGCTAGCTGTTCGTTCAGTATATGTGATTCGTCTGCCGTTTACTATTTACTTCATGAAACCTAGCCGACACCGGCGAGCAGTCATGCATACGCGGCAGTGTTTTCACGGCATTAATTTGCTTGGTGCTCACGTACGACTCTCTCAAGGCGAAATGGTGCACGTATATTGATCGATTATACCAACACCAGTTTAACACCGACACTTGGCAAACAGGTGCAACGGCTGTACGAACTTGCAGATCATTCAAAGCTCACTGCACTCCCACCACGTCCGCAGATTCATTAACTTGAATTTAGATTCCAATTGAAATTGAAGGTTTTGTTCGTTTTAGACGTAAAAGCTATTTTGTTCCATCAAGTGACAAATATAAAACTGGATAGGACACTGAAGAGACTAGCTTGCCTTTTCCAAGAGAATTTCCTGCATGAACCACGTATATGGAGCGCTGTCATATACATATGGAAATTTCTGCTGATAACCGGTGTATTGTTTATAGCCGTGGTATAATTGCATTCATCTCGTAATTTGTATTTCATTGATGGCAAACGGTCTTAATGACGAAGTGTTTAAAAACTGTTCCTGTCAGACTAAAATAGGTTTTAAAGGCTTCCCGGCTGAGCGGTTAAAAGAAGGGGTATTCAATTGCGACATCTGAAAGACATCAAATGATTTGGGTAATATCATACATATTAGTAGAAACCAACTAGCATACTATCACGAATCCTGCAATCTGATTGGCTAACAACTCTTACTATCTATTTGTTTTATTATATAGACAACCACTGGATTGTGAGAAATATAACATTTGTTTTTATTTTTAGTTCGGCAAAACCGGTTTGCCATTGTTGAAAATCTCCAACTTTCTCTACTCGTGGTATATGAGCTGACAGCCTACTAGTAGAGTAGCCAACCAGAGCGCGCGCTTGCTCACTCCAATGGTTGTATGATAATGCGTGATAGATAGTGAGTAGCGAAAAAGCTGGCGTTTTGAACAAAAACAAAGCGAAAATCAATAAGTATTGGTATAATATCGAAGGTGGTATGCTAGTTGGTTTCTACTAAAACAATTAGACTACTCGTTCTCGTTTTCTATGAGTTCAAATAGTCAACTCCACGCTACGACGCTACGCGCCTCGTTCGGACTATTGACTCATAGAAAACTCGAACTCGTAGTCTAATTGTTAAATATAACTTATGATAATAAGTAAAAATAACAATAAGAAGAAGAAGAAGAAGTAATAATAATAAATATTCATGCAAATGCGGTAAAATAATAATAATAATAATAATAATAATAATGGAAACTTTATTTCATATATTTTTTACACAAACAATTGCAAATCTCACTACATGTAGGTAATTTACAATTGACTACTTGAACTCGAAAATATAATTAACAAAAAGAATAATAATAATAATAAATATAATAATAATAATAATAATAATAATAATAATAATAATAATAATAATAATGATAATGATAATGATAATAATAATAATAATAATAATAATAATAATAATAATAATAATAATAATAATAATAATAATAATAATAATAATAATAATAATAATAATGATGAATAACGCTTGATATGTAATGTATCTTCAACATGAAGTTTTATTTAAAAAACTCATGCCTTCTGCCTATCATCAGGATGTTTATAAAGCTTGGCAGTCTTTCATTACAACTTCGTGCGTGAAGTATTTTACCGAAGTAAAGATCAACTTGTTTCCAATCTGGCCCGTCATTTATTAACTATAATAAACTTATTAACTATAATAAACTATTACAATAGTGAATATTTTAAAAAGCCTATACATTTTAATATGTCACAGAGCTAAAATAGTGCAATGTATACAGCTAAATAAAAAAAAAACTTGTCCTAGGTTTTGTTACATATTGCATTCTCAGACCGAAGTGCACTGTGGATGTGTGTTTTCTTAAATTTCAGGGAAGCCCTGACGGTCAATCATGATCTCAGACGCAAACGAACACATATATTGATCTTCGGTCTAGGAATGCAATATGCAATATACAATTATTATTATTATTATTATATACAATATGCAAGAAAACCTATAGGACAACGGTTTTTTGAATTAGCTGTATTCACTAAATAAATTTATATACATTCCAGTAGAGACCAATAGAGCGTTCAAATATTCGGGCATTAATGTTTTTAATACATGTTTTGGAACATCGCAAAGCAAAACACCTGTATAACTAACTATAGATCAATGAATATTACGAGATGATATCCTGCCTCCTTGCGTCATCGTGACATGCTTAGCCATTATTACATTAGATTACTGCGGAAGGCAACAATGACTAGTGTGGACCACCCACGTACACCATAATCAATGTAGAATGGTTCTATATACACCTGTTTTCGTTGGCTATTTGAAATAGCATTATACAGTCGAACCTCTACTAACGGCCACCTCTCTATGACGGCCAGGGTTTTCTGTCCCAAACAACAGCCGCCCATACATTTATTCATTGTTCAAACCTCCCCACAACGGCCACCTCTACACAACGGCCACAAAATTTTTATCCCGAAGTGGCCGCTGTGTAGAGGTTCAACTGTATTTTATTATTCAGTATATTATTATTATTGAATGTAAAAAAGAATAATCATCACCATTTGCCTGTGATAGCAGAAACTTGGCAAATATAATTCAAATATTTTTCAGACATTTTAAATGTTATTTACTACTACTTCTACTACTAATCTGCTACAAGATGACTAACTATAAGTAAGCAAAATTCAATTAACAATTTGACTATATACAGATAAATATGCCTGCGTCTCTTCTTCTTCGTCACATTTAATCTACATATAAATATATGTGTATAAAAGTACAAAGCAATCAGGCATTAATAATAATGATCCGGCAGTAAACATTTTTACCAAATAGGCAAATTCCTTAGTAGACGCCATCAAATAACTCATAAACGCAAGGTTCAAATCACAAAATACTGAACCCACCAACTATATTGAATAGGTTTTTTAAACAATCTCATAGGGGTTAGTTGCACTTTAAGAATGTCAATATAATCGACGAAGATCGGGAGAGAGACCACAGAGTCGGTGTTGCACTACCACTTCGCCATTAAATATTGTGAATAATTCCTTGCCAAAATTGTCGGCAAAAACGGAGAGAAAAATATGCGTTTTAAGGTTAACGCTCGTTTTCTGATTTGTACCATGGTAAAGCTCACATGTCTTTGTACTTTAAATCTCCAGGGATTGATTGCAAACCAATAATGTTTAGCAGCGCAAATCAAAAACTGTACCGGTCGCGCCCTGAAAACCTGTAAGTGAGAGATAAATATACGGCCAACAGTACGGTACCGTACCTTTCCCACTCATACGAAAACCACTCTATTTCCCTTCCATTGGTGGTAATCTCGCAAGCAGTTACCACAGGGAGCCCACCCAATAACACCAGAAGCGCGCGGGAAAAAATGAAAGTGAAAAACGCAGAGACAGTGACGGGACTAAATAAATATTTTTTTCTGGAAAAGATACATCGATAGGGACTTGCGGCAAATCTATAATACTTTGCGCATTTGCAATTGAAATAAGTGCATAATTAAAAGTTATATCTGGAAATATCAGTAATTAGTAGAATATTAATGATCTTTCTTTCACAAACACGTGAGCTTGACGTGCTGTCGCAATGTATCGTGAAATTCACTCATTCATATATATGTATTTATTCAGAAAACCATATGACTGATACAGTTACTGGTTATTTACATGACTATTGCTACATATTCAAATATAATCCTGATTGTCCAATCTGCGCCCTCCGCCCAAGAATTGAAGGAATTATTGAAGGTTAATTGAAGATTGATTCCCGATCTGAAAGGAAAACGAGGTGTCCCGCGTGTCGTCGCGCGTGTTGTCCCGCGTGTCGTCCCGCGTGTCGTCCCGCGTGTCGTCCCGCGTGTATCGATCATAAAGTTGGATAAATGACGATCACCAATCCCAAGCAAGTAATGACAGATACAGAGACACGCTTGCGTACGAGTGAAGTGTGAACGAAGCATCAGAAAAGCTTCAGGGGATGCTGACAGTTGCTCGAAGGCTCCCCTCCCCTCCCCTCCCCTCCCCTCCCCTCCCCTCCCCTCCTTACCCCTCCCCTCCCCTCCCTCTTTACAATGTTGGTCTGCTCGAGCTTTCACTGTAATGCAGCTACGAAGAGTCTTGAATGAATTATAATACATTATCTAGTACATGACGGCTGAATAATTTAGTAGATATATATATATAATTTATATATAGACTGCTCATTTATGAGTCCAATCTCGTTCCTAGAGTCGTCCGCAGCTTTCTGGCTTGCGGTTGGACACCACATGGGTAAGTACTCTATTATATAGAGTCGTTTTCGTATGAGTGGGAAACCTATAGGGAACGGAGTTACGGTCACGTGACGGAATCGAAGGCATTCTCAACCATTCAGAATGCTTGGATCGACAAGGCACGGTCACCGTCACCGCACGAACTGTACCGTAACTACTTCCCACTCATGCGAAAACGACTCTATGGTACATTGTAATGCTACAATACGATATAAATATGATATAACAAGGCATAATGGTTATTGTATTTTGAGGACGATGGCTACAGCTCAGTAATAACCTTGCTTTTGACTTTATATGGTCAACGTGTCCTTATATGGTGAATGAAAGGGTGACGTCGCCATACGGACGTCTTCGATGAAAAGCCAAAATTGAGCGAAGTGAGCGAAGCAAACTTTAACTTCGAATATCCAATAAAGGATTTGACCAAATTATCCTTTGTGGATTTGACTGAAATTATTGTGAATTTGGACACTTGAGACAGCTTGAAAACAGCTTCAGTTTGCCCTGTCCTTCAACAGAGAAAACCGGCGATAAGTTGCAAGGAGTTTTGTTGTAGTGTTGTAGAACGGAAAATGGAGACGTGTACTTCCCCTGCTTGAATAATGTCCACAATATGGCTGGTGCTTCAAGGTTTTGGTGATGTTGGTTCTTGTACATTCTTTAGCTTTTGTTTCGCTCAGTTTTGTACTTTTATTCAGTTCGTTTGCATGTAAACATCGTAGAAATCGTCTGCCCACTGCTTTGCTATCTTGGAGCAGAAGCTGTGTAGTCTTTTGCTTTTCTTAATGGCAAAAAATAAACATTTTATCAAATGAAACACCGAGGTTGAGCTAGTATTTAAGGTAATTCCTCAGTATATCTTCCCCCAATTGAAAAATCGCTGAAATTTTGCAGGTGAATTATTTTTGAGTTTTTATTGTCAGAAAAGTAAAAAAAAAATGGGGGTCACCGCGCTTGTTTCAGTAATATTCGTCAGAATAGACCATGCGGTATAAGCAAAATCGACTCAAAACAATCGAATATCGTGTCACGGTGTTAAAATGGCTCAAAAAAATTGTGGAAGTGCTTTTCTGCAACCGATTTACCATTTTTTCAATCACACCATTTCAACAAAGGTGATGTACCAAAAATAGCATAACAATTTTGCCAATTGAGTCATTTACAAGCCGGGTTTTGACAAAGGAATGACCGAATTTCCTTCCATTTTCGTATGCAAATCGAGAATTTGACACGGAAAACGCGAAAAAAATTTGACTTCCCCAATTGAATTTTTTTTTATTTTTTTTACAAAAGATGTGAAATCGGTAGTGAAAATAAAATATACAATAAAAGTTGATGGTCACCGTGCTTCGTTCGGAGAAAAATCGGTTTGAAGACTTTTCCTGAATGATCCTTAACAAATTTGTTTAACTAAAACCCAGCGCGCGCTCGATGACGTAAGTTAGCGCGCGCTCTTCAACTAAATATAAAACAGTTATTCCATTCGCGCTTATTGGATATCGTTACCGTCACCGTGGTAACGAACGGTGACCATTACTCGTCACTATGGTAACAGTCACGGTCACTGCCTCGTTATCATGGTGACGGTCATTAGCTTATATTATATATATTCATATATTTGATCAAGAGACCATAAGGGACAGAGAGGGAGTCTCGCGCTATTCTTGGGATATCTTAATTTCAAACAAGACGCTCAATGAGCGTTCACTCGGGCATTGTGAAAAGGAAAATGTCAGTTGTTCGAGGAAGTACTTGAAAATGAATGCCAGTTGGTTGAAGAACAAGGACAATGTCAGCTGCGCGAGGAGAGACCTGACAATGACTGACAGTTGCGTGACGAGGGAGACTATGTATATACATGTATGTGTCGAGTTCATTTGATTTGCCTTTGAGTTCATTTGATTATACCTTTTGACTTTGAGTTCAATTGATTTGATTTTGATGAGTTTGTGTAAAGGCCCCCTCTCTAGCTTCAGATCCCGAAACGTCGAGTTTGGAATCGAGTTCGGGTTCGAGTTACGGTTCGAACGTCGAATAAAACAAGGACATCTTCTTCAATACAATATAATTTCTCTGACGTCATGACAATCAGTGACAGTTGAGTGACGAGGGAGACTATTAGTCCGGTGAGTACGAACATGATACGTCTTGAGGTTGCATAGGTCAGATGGTTCCGATAACGGCCTCGCGTTTGTAAAAAAATATATATTTTAAGCGAGCTTCTAGTCCTTTTACCACTTCTAGTCATTGAACGATGAACTAGAATCCTGACCTTTTAATAGCTTGAAGATCTACAGCTGCTTTCAAAACTAAGATTCAAAATCTACTTGAGTCCTGTTTCTCGTTTATCTTTTCAAATCTGCTGAGTAATCTTGAAACTCCGGATACGATTAAATACGTCGCATACTCGTCATTTTGGAGCCGAACAAAACTACTACTACTACTACTACAACCGAAATCCGCATTTTCTAACTCGGGCGGCCTGCGGCCTGGGCCCGAGTAAAAATCTATTTTTAGAGTGCGGACGTCTGAGGAAATTAACTTCCGGTTCAAAGTAGATCTATCTTACTCTATCCCGGCGAAATAAAACCATGTTTTTGTTTTGTTTTTTGAATTTGATTACTTTTTATAAATGGCTCGGATAATTTACAGATTATTAGACTTTTGAGACGGCAGTAATGAGTCAGATGATAACAAAGAAAATGTAAATGTCCCGCGGAAAGAAACTAGTGAATGCTTTTTGTCAACAACTGCTTCTTTCATGCATCTGCACCAAAATGTCTAATTCTTCTTCCATTTGAGACCTGCTTTCTGATCAGTGTTATTTTTCGTTTCCCTTTCTTTGCTGACAGAGTATCTTTCCCAAGTTTAATTTGGCAAAGTGCTCACTAGCCTCCCTCGCATCCGTTTTTAGTTCCAGCATCAACTGATTTGAGAAATAATATTACTTGATTCTGACTGAGCAAAGTCATAAACAAGGGAATACAATATACCGGTGATGCGGCCTCTATTTTAAATGGTACTCGATGGATAACAAAGTAATTTTGAACGGTTTTGCGCTCAACTTTTTATTTTCACTGAAGCGGCCATAAAAGCCAACTTGTAGACTCGAGCAGTGAATCCAGTAAACGTTGAATCAAAACTTGAATGAAGTAAACCGTAGTATTTGCAGAGATTTCAAGTCATTCAGATGCCGTTATACACACAAAAAATATTCACAATCCATTTTTAAGTCATTTTAGGTAAAGAAAATACACAAGCACACAACAAACACGCTTACTTTCACTGCTTGTTTGATTCACTCGTGACTCGTCTTGTCGCTCATCATCACGTTTCACGGCAAATTTGTTTTTGAATAGCCTTGTGAAAACTCTTCAAACGCCACAACGATAATTACAAGATACCACTAAACCACATCCAAGAATAAATTGAAGTCACTTTCTGACGAAATAGTTTGACGAAAGAGACGAAAATACATCTTTGAAAGTCTTCGGCTCGACAGCTTTGCATCCACACGCTACAACCGAATCAACAGCTTTTTTGGAAAACCAGCAATTTTCACGACTTTATCCTTAGATTTTCCATCGGATTTAGTCTTTAATGCACTTTCAAATCGATTACATCTATTCTTGGGAATGTTTTTCTTAATTGTTCAAGGCAGAACACCAAGAAGAAAGTACAAACAGCGACCTTCTTCATGCAGCGACCTTCTTGTTGAGTTGGCAGTAGTTTTCGGCGTTTAGTTTTTGTTGTTCATTCAATCCTACAGACCACAACACAAGGCGACTTTTGGACTCTGTTCGAACTTAAACAACTCCTTTCCATATAAAATAAATTCTTGCGATGCTTTTCTGATGATTTCAGTCAAAATCAGAGTCAAAATACTCGGCCTAAAAAAACAATTTTTACATCTGCTTGAACCGGAAGTTAATTTCCTCAGACGTCCGCATTCTAAAAATAGATTTTTTGAAATTAAGATATCCCAGACCCTATACTGGAAGACTCCCTCTCTGTCCCTCATGGTCTCTTGATTTGATACATTAGAACGAGCTGGAAGCCAGTAGATATATATATTAGCATTCTCTCGAACGGTGTTTTGAGGCTATTTGTGGGACCAGAGAATAAAATCAAGATAGTTCGATTCTGAAAAAGAATAAAGTAAATAGACTGAGTTAGTTCTGTGGGTCGACACTGAATAAGTTTGACTAGCAGTTTATTGATCGTAACTATACAGTATATTCTCTCCACGACCTTCGTGGTGGTCTTAGAATGAAAAATTAGGAAACTGAATACTGCGTCCACACTAGACATGTGATATGTTGATAGTAAACATGTCTCCCAATAGCTATGTCATACACAGATAATGGTTGTACTGAGATGATTCTGCTGGTGTTTATCATCGGGTAGTTTCAAACATCAGAATGTTTGTATAACATGCATGATGCATTGTCTGATATGAATGAACGATCCAATGCGGTAAAAGTTCTCACACGCGATGTGTTGTAGCCGCCTTGTGATACAGTGTTGAAGCAGCGAACTAAATACATCACCTGTTTGAGGGTTGACTTCACCGTGGCGAATCAAGAAATCAAGGACAACCAAAGCACAGTTGGGTTTGAATTCTTTCAAAACGATCTTTTCTTTGACCTGAAGGATTAGACAACTCAGAGTGTTACACAAGCGGCACTTTTATATTGTATTAGAAAATATATTCGATGATTTTGAGCGAGTGTCTCTGTCCTCTGATATATAAACACGGTAGCCAGCCAATCAGAGCGCGCGTACTATCGCAAATATTTTATAATTATACTTATAATTGTTGCGCATGTATGTTGAAGAAATAGAAAACGAGCGCGCGTACTATGTGCAGATTTATAGCACGTGGAGACTGATCAGAACACGAGAGAAGTGTTAGGAGAAGCACGACGCGTAGCGGAATGATTCTCAACACTTCACGAGTGTTCTGATCAGTCCCAAAGTGCTATAAATCTTTACACAGCACAGCGGACAAGTTTTCTATTTCTTTTATAAAATACAATTGTGATTTTAAGTTTTGAATTTTGTTCGTTACAATGTTTGAATATCTGCGCGCGTGTGCTGTGTGCTCTCATAAAGCACGCGGAATATGCATCCTTTGGCCAATCAGAGCGCGCGTTATATCATAGTTATTTCATAATTTCCTATACACGGCCCATGCACGGCTGCGGGGACTGAGAGAAGTGAAAAGTACTCCTAGAATTTCCCAAATATTTCCAGTTAATACTTCATGACGGTATGTGCGCATTCATTCTTCACAGTGTCAGTCTAGCTAGTTCTTTTCTCATTACGATAACTGGAATTGGAAGATACAAATTCTCATGCATGATAACTAAGCCACATACTCTCGCGCGATCTTACCTTATGTATCGGCCAGCAGTAAAACTCACTAACTTCGCCATCGTTGACTTGAGGTTTAAAGTCTTCAGGAAGACAGAGGTCATAAACGAACTGGACTCCTGGGAATATCCCTCTACTGTCTTCAAATATAAAGCTATGGAAATAATAGAAGACATTCACGTTACATTAGTGCATTGGCATTCATATTGGCATGTAGTAGCTTATTATTATTATTATTATTATTATTATTATCATCATCATCATCATCATCATTATTATTATTATCATCATTATTATTATTATTATTATTATTATTATTATCATTATTATTATTATTATTATTATTATTATTATCATTATTATTATTATTATTATTATTATTATTATCATCATCATCATTATTATTATTATTATTATTATTATTATCATCATCATCATCATTATTATTATTATTATTATTATATTATTATTATTATTATTATTATTATTATTATTGAATTGAAAGTATTTAACTTCGTCAGGCAAAAGAAATAGACGACAAGCGTATATAGACGTTTCGCCGGTGAAGGCTTCATCAGTTGTATATTTTAAACTGAAAATCACTCTCTAAATAACTTACATTTGAATAGTGAAATACCCAGTGGTATAGGTTGATTAAACAATGCTTAATAATTACAATACAGTAAATAGATATAGTGTCCTGGGAATAGTAATAACAATGTACTGTGTTATATGCAGAGAAACCTGCCTACACAGCCATTCATAAGAGTTATTCCGCATAAGAACACTAAATATGGAAATGTGCACTTTTAGACCGTAGGCATGCAAATTATAGTTGATAATGTAAAAAAGCGTGCAACTTTCATTAACAGCTCCATTGTGCAAGATCTCACAACTCATGAAATTCGAAAGCGCGTATTCAAGAGCCCTGTTTGATTGTTTATTTGATTTATATTATATATACAGTGGATTCACGATTTTGTAGGCTATATGGGAAAATATTTGATAGAAATCACATGTGAAAATGGATAGAAATCACAATTGCTCAACCAAAGCAATTCTGCGCTCGGTCAAAAATGTGCATAGTTCTATCACAGTGGGAAGCAGCCATCTGGGATGGCGCCGGGGATGGCGCCATAAGTTCCAGTTGTACATTTGTAGTCCTTTAGATGCTTAAATATATGTTCGATTTGTACACGTTTGCGGGAGTGTTCAATATTGAATTTTCTAGCCAATCCAGCTCCTTGCTCTGTAGTTTCCTAATCTCCTTATTTGCACTTGTCTGAACGGAGTAAGCAGGGGTGGTGTAACTCGTTGCCTTTGATTGCCACATCTTGTTATCGTGAAAAATCGTGGGGCAGCTCGACAAACAATATCCAAAAACGTTTCTGGAGTTTCACCTGTATTTAGCCAGAAGAGGTACCGCTGTTGACAGATAAGGGTAAACAGGTCTCTCCCATAAAAGTTATGATCATGAAAATCATAAAATAGTCTATCTCTAAGTGTTAATTCTGCTTCATTATTATTATTATTACTTGGAGGAGCTAAAGAAGTGATTAAGCACATGAACTGATGCAAGACATTCAACAGCATGGGTATTCGTTGGCATATCTCAATGGGCCCCATGATAGCTACAGGTGGTGGTACCAGTATTAGTGCACGAATTGCTTCGGTTGAAACCATAATGCATAGGAGGCACATACGTAATTCTTCGCGATCCATCTGTGTTCTCTAAAGTTAGAAGCGTGAACTCAAGAACTGAAGAGAATTGGACAAGAATCATCCATATCGTAATAGGGTTTGTAGAAGCCCCAAACAAAAGATAGTCGATGGAAAACATGACAACGTGCATATTTATGAAAACCTGATAAAAACCTTTTCCAAAAACTAGATGAGTTTTAGAGTATCGGAAGAAATCGCGCGGTGTCCAATAAATATTTTCTTCTAATATATCAGTGCTGTCTTGCTTAGTCTAAATGATACACAGAATGGAAATAACGATACGCGATAGCAGTAAAGTGAATAGCCCGACGTAGAAAGTGAATATAGCAGCCGACGTTTCTAGCGATAGCTTATATAGGGGGTACTCCCCTATATAAGCTATACGGGTATGGACCGCCCGATAGGGTATGGCTTTCGAGCTTCTCAGGTCTGGGATAGGGTATATATTTTGCCCATTTGCACTGGGATAGGGTATGTTTTTTTACAGCGAACCTAGTATATTTGTCATTCTTTTTTGCATTTTTACGAGCATTTGAAGATCTCTAATGTTTAGAAATGATCGTAGCGGCAAAAATAAAAATTCTTAACTTCAAATTGGTCACGAATTTTCAAATTTAGGTCTGGGATAGGGTATTGATTTTCAAGCTTAGGTCTGGCATAGGGTATGGAAAATTTCCGTCTTTAGGTCTGGGATAGGGTAAGGTTTTTGGGATCATGGCGCCAGGCACACCTACCCCAAAAATGCCCGAGTACCCCCGGCAACCGGGCTAAAAACCAAACAAACAATCAAACACGGCTCTTGAATACGCGCTTTCGAACTTCACAAGTTGTGAGATCTTGCACAATGGAGCTGTTAATGAAAGCTGCACGCTTTTTTACATCAGCTATAATTTGCATGCCTACGGTCTAAAAGTGCACATTTCCATATTTAGTGTTCTTATGCGGAATAACTCTATAATGTTTGTTGATTGTTTTCTTATTTCGAGTGCTTCAATTACTTTACGCTCTTTGGGGAATTTGATGTTAGGGTGCAGTATTTTCCATCTAATTGGGGATTCTTTCAGGAAGTTGGCAGAGTGTGATTGCAAATGTGTGAACACGGTCTGGCCACGGAGGTGTTCTTTTATCCGTGAACCAATGGTGCGTCCTGTTTCTCCAATGTAGACTGCTTGACAGTAAGAACACTTAATGTGGTAGATGGTGTTCTTAGTTAGGCATTTGTTTTCCCTTTCAGCCAGCACACATGTTTCACATTCGCGAGGACAATTTTGCTTGACTTTGGGCGCTGCGAATATCTTTGAGAGTGGTCGTCCGTTCATAAAGTGTATCTTGATTCTATCGGCCATACCAGATCGTCGTACAACAGACAGTGTGCGTCGTTTCAGTTCTTCGTTGATGAATGGCATTTTTAGATAGATATCTCTTTGATGATCTTCTGTTGTCGGTGCATTCCGCAGCGTGCGCTTGATGGTTGTTTTGACAAACTTCTTAGGGTAACCACGTCTGTCTAAATTCATGGCGAATTCACTAAATACACTCTTAAGACATGTACCGGCCCATCTTAAGAACACAGAAGAATTTATCAAGTTCTTAACTGATATTGACGGAGAAGTTAAAGGTTTTTGCAGCCTTGATGTCTGTAATTTGTATGGCTCCATTCCACTGGAGGATATCGACACAACCACACCCAGTGTTTTTTCTGTGGCTAAACACTTCTTTTCAAAGTATAAATCGGATTGCGAACTGAAAGGTTTAAACGATGACGATTTTGAATCACTTCTCCGACTCTGTTTAACGAGCGACGTAATCCTGATCGGAGACAAAGGCTATACCCAGAAGACTGGACTCGCCATGGGGAACAACCTTGCCCCTGCACTAGCAATCATTTACATGAACGAGATCGACATACAGATACTATGCCAATTTCAAGACAAAGCCTTGATGTCACTCAAACGCTACATTGACGATATCTTCATCGCATGGATGTCTGATGGAATCACTACAGATGAAATACTATCTACAGCTAATAGCTTGAATACTGCACTGAAATTCACCATTGAGATACCACAAGACAACCAACTACCATTTCTGGACACCATGGTTTCTCTGGACCATGACGAGCGATCATTCTCCACCACACTGTATGTCAAGCCCATACATAGCCAGTGTATTGTACCGTGGGATAGTCATGGCCCCATATCATCCAAGAGAGCTATCTTGATTGGAGAGACGAGGAGAGCTATTTCTCGTTCAACAGACCCCCCGTCCAGAACATTGTCACTACGCAAAATTGCATCAATATTCATCCATAATGGTTACCCTAAGAAGTGTTCTTACTGTCAAGCAGTCTACATTGGAGAAACAGGACGCACCATTGGTTCACGGATAAAAGAACACCTCCGTGCCAGACCGTGTTCACACATTTGCAATCACACTCTGCCAACTTCCTGAAAGAATCCCCAATTAGATGGAAAATACTGCACCCTAACATCAAATTCCCCAAAGAGCGTAAAGTAATTGAAGCACTCGAAATAAGAAAACAATCAACAAACATTATGAATGGCTGTGTAGGCAGGTTTCTCTGCATATAACACAGTACATTGTTATTACTATTCCCAGGACACTATATCTATTTACTGTATTGTAATTATTAAGCATTGTTTAATCAACCTATACCACTGGGTATTTCACTATTCAAATGTAAGTTATTTAGAGAGTGATTTTCAGTTTAAAATATACAACTGATGAAGCCTTCACCGGCGAAACGTCTATATACGCTTGTCGTCTATTTCTTTTGCCTGACGAAGTTAAATACTTTCAATTCATTTATTACCAGGCATGGCATCCAATAACTGTTCTTCACATTATTATTATTATTATTATTATCATCATCATCATCATCATCATCATTATTATTATTATTATTATTATTATTATTATTATTATTATTATTATTATTATCATCATCATCATTATTATTATTATTATTATTATATTAATATAATTATTATTATTATTATTATTATTATTATTATTATTATCATCATCATCATCATCATCATTATTATTATTATTATTATTATTATTATTATTATATTATTATTATCATCATCATCATCATCATTATTATTATTATTATTATTATTATTATTATTATTATTATTATTATTATTATTATTATCATCATCATCATCATCATTATTATTATTATTATTATTATTATTATTATTATTATTATTATTATCATCATCATCATTATTATTATTATTATTATATTATTATTATTATTATTATTATTATTATTATTATTATTATTATTATTATTATCATCATCATCATCATCATTATTATTATTATTATTATTATTATTATTATTATTATTATTATCATGATCATGATCATTATTATTTCTGCATTATATATCCATCCATCCATCCCACTACACCACGTATCCCGTGCACCACTGTAGTATCACGCTGCTGCAATCAGTGTTACTCAGTACTAGGCATGAGAATTATATTCATTCGATATGTCCAAAAGTGCTGAGAAATCATTTAGAATAACAATCATTATTTATTAACTTATATTGCGAAGATACATATCAATCGATACAATTTTCATCTGTATTACAATATCAAGTGATAATAACCAGAATAAATAAAAGTGTTAAGATATAGATTAATGGTAAAATAATGTCAGAATCTTATACTACGGATACCAACGTTTCTCTAAAAGCGCGCGTTAGTTGCTAGTAGTGAATTGACAATGACGCAACGGAACCACCGGCCAACACATGCACAATGGCTGCAAGATGCAATGAACTTCTTGGTTACCTGACTGCTCCTACAGGGACTGCGTTTTGTACAAGGTCTTCAGGGATTAGTGCTTCCTCTTTACATTCCTTCAGCAATGTTTCTGTGATACTTGATCGCCAAGTTATCCCCCCAGCAGCCTGCAGCGATAGTATATAGGAATTAAGTAACTGACAAAACATATAGTACATAGGTTTTGAAAACGCTCTCGAGTAAATCTGTGGGATATATGTTTCCTCATTCCATTCCATGTACTTCTTGTCAAAAATCGCATTTACTCAGCATTAGCTTCGCGGTGCTGAAGTATGGTAGTGACAATACAACACTAATGGTATCACCTGTGTTACTTACAATCTGGTTCAGTTAAGGTATGGTAGTGACAGTACAACTCTAATGGTATCACCTGTGTTACTTACAATCTGGTCTAGTTAAGGTATGGTAGTGACAATACAACCCTAATGGTATCACCTGTGTTACTTACAATCTGGTCTAGTTAAGGTATGGTAGTGACAATACAACTCTAATGGTATCACCTGTGTTACTTACAATCTGGTCTAGTTAAGGTATGGTAGTGACAATACAACTCTATGGTATCACCTGTGTTACTTACAATCTGGTCCAGTTAAGGTATGGTAGTGACAATACAACTCTAATGGTATCACCTGTGTTACTTACAATCTGGTCCAGTTTTCCTGGTCCTGTAGGTTTTGTAGGACTTCGTCTCGCGATCCACATGTACAGTGTACCATTCGATTTACAGCGAAAATAACCATTGACATGAACGCCGTACTGCGTAATACCAAACAAACCTTGAAACAACAATCAGATAATAATAACAATAATAATAATAATAATAATAATGATGATGATGATAATAATAATAATAATAATAATAATAATAATAATAATAATAATAATAATAATAATAATAATAATAATAATAATGATAATAATAATGATAATAATAATAATAATAGTAATAGTAATAATAATAATAATAATAATAATAATAATAATAATAATAATAATAATAATAATGATGATAATAATATAATAATAATGATAATAATAATAGTAATAATAATAATAATAATAATAATAATAATAATAATAATAATAATAATAATGATAATAATAATAATAATAATACTAATACTAATAATAATAATAATAATGATGATAATAATATAATAATAATAATAATAATAGTAATAATAATAATAATAATAATAGTAATAATAATAATAATCAAATGTACTATCAATATTATCAATACTGCATTAGAAGGTGTGTAAGTACATTTGTTTAATTGTTATATACCGACTGTTGAACTGGTTCAACCGCTAGTCCATGACTCCATTTCATGCAGTAAAGAATAGGATGATGATGACAATGATGATGACGATGATGATGGTGATGATGATGACGATGATGACGATGATGATGACTATGATGATGACGATGATGACGATGATGACGATGATGATGGTGATGATGATGATGATGATGATGATGATGACGATGATGATGATGATGATGATGATGATGATGATGATGATGATGATGATGATGATGATGATGATGATGATGATGACGATGATGATAATGAAGTTGCTGCATAGGAGTAAACAGTCGCCAAATTTTGAAATGAAGAAAAGACAGTAGATGAAGAACTAACGAAACACACTCAAATACAATTTCGCCTTCGTGTGACGTGGTTGGACAACAATGTTTTCGTTTTTGAAAACGCATCCATGTGGACTGGTGACTAGATTTAACTGGCAAGAGCTGATTGGTTGGTATCGACGTATAAACTATATACTCACATGCTGCTGCACGCTCGATTTTGAAGAACTTCTTCTGGTTGAAAGTTTGAGATACAGCAAAGCACTATGAAGTAATGAGTATATTTACAAGCGTCAATCGAGGAAATAACGTTTTACACTATATCAAGCGCGACTGAATCGCAGTCTTAATCATGCATGACACATGGTGCAAGATGATGTAGTACATGAGATGAATTTATAGTAGTGCATGTATGGCCCGGGGGGACTCCCATATTGAAAGGGACGGAGATGATCGCCGTCTCTTTTAGGGGTGTAAATTACGGTTTTTGGTATCACTTGGGGTGTTCGGAACGCCAATATTTTAGCCAGGTATTGTTTAGGGTTGATCGCGAAGAAATATAAACGACATATATTGTGTTGGTGGTCTAGACCGATCAGGAAAGAAATCTGTAATATTTCTGGTTTAGAATGGTATCTTTTAGGGGTCAAATAACGCTTGAGCCACGCCCAGATTGGTCGCCTAAGGGGTTTTTAAAATTCAGATTTTCCGACGACCATCCCTGCCCCTTTCACATGGGAGTCCCCCACCCGGGTAGCGGGTTCCCCCCGGGTAGCTTCTATCGACAGCGCTGAATATAAACGTGTGCGCATGCGTGATTATTTAGGCTAAAGAAAGATGGCGGCATTTTTAAGATACCATATCAAACTTATGTTATACAAAAGGTCATTGTTTCACATATGCAGATGAGGCGAGTCTTGTTTAGGCGAAAAACAGCATGATTTTGATACATTTTTGCTTTTTACTGCATTGTTAAAATACAAATCATAAACCTACCAACGGAATATAAAAGACGAATATGTAACGAATGAATAAGCTGGCAATTCAAGCACAAATAAAGAGGTTTGAAGGTGGCATTTTCCGTTTCTTCAAAGTCAATCGAACTGAAATCTCTGAAGAGATATAGGAGAGCGTGACATACGCTGCACACAAAATCCCTCTGAATTCTTTGGGAACTATGTGTCAATCAAAAACCTACCGCCGGATTCTAATGCTCTGTAATTTTACGCGCATTTTGATATAAAATACATGTATATTAAACTTAATTAAGCGGTGGCAAAATGAAATCTAAAACTCTTTGTTTGGTAATTGTGAACATCATATTGGTGCTCTGTATCGCGATCTGTATGTAGAAGCTACATAGGCCGGCGAATTCGCAAATAAATTATGGCTCGGAAAGAACGTTTTTTGAAGGCAATTTCCAATATTTACACGCACGAGATCAATAAGTTAGTTCGAATTTGTGATATATTTTCCCGTTGAGGAAACATATGCAGCTTTTCCATCCTCTCTTATATTTTAGCTACCTGATTTACACATTGTCAAAGGAAAAATATGAATTCAGAAATGATAAACCAGTCACGTACGAATCTGCTTTATTTAGCGGTCATAGTGAACAAATTGCTGGATCAATCGGGCCTCACGTGCATTAGTAAACAAAGCATTAACAAAAAACGTTGTCCGCGTGATACTGGATCCCAACAGGAGCAAATGTTCAATGATGCAGGACATAAGCCACTTCACGCTGTCGTCCGCCATTTTGAATTGGGACAAACGCGGCAAAATTTATAGAAATCTGGATCACTTTGATTTGCCGTAACTCCGCTCGTAAAGGATTGGTGAACCCTAGCGTGCATCTGTCGAGTTTTAGATGCACGCGGGAGGTTGCTAAGCACGAAAGAAGCGAAAGAGTCGTACGAGGCGAAGCCGAGTGCGACTCTAGCTTCTTGAGTGCTTAGCAACCGACCAAGTACATCTAAAACTCGACAGATGCACGCTAGGCGTTCACCAATCCTTTTATAACATAGCCACAATCAAATGTTAGATAATTATTTGTTTATTTTATTTTAGAAAACTAACACTCTTGGCCGATCGCGCGATGAGTTAAGACTTACATACCGACGTAAAGAAAACGCTCAATAATCGTCATTAGCGTGCATCCATGGAGAATTGGTGCACGCTCTATTAGCCAATCAGAGCGCGCGTTATATGTTAGATATGTTATAAATTTCGTTGGATTTTCAAAATTTAAACTTATATAATCAGCAGGCATGTATGCCCGTTATCGGACAGAAAATAAGACCAATGTAGGTGTTTTAACTACTTTTTACGAGTCAATCTTCTTTTCACGAATGGATCTTAAAATTTCGAGCTAATTTGCATATTCATGTGCCGAACGTTTTATTTTGAAAACAAAAATGATTTTTTTCTCGATTTGTAGCCTTTCAATACCCATCATATTATAGGTCATAAATAACAAAAAAAACATATTTTCTAAAATGATAAGTTTTTGAAAATCCAACGAAATCGAGCGGAGTTACGGCAAGTCAAAGTGATCCAGATTTCTATAAATTTTGCCGCGTTTGTCCCAATTCAAAATGGCGGACGACAGCGTGAAGTGGCCGTTATTACAACTGAAACATCGAAAATTTTATCTCTGAACTTTTCTTGAAAATTGCAGACATTTTCCTCAGAAGCAAAAAATATAAACAACATACTTATATAGTGTGGTTTTGGGCTTCCTGTTGTCTCATAGTAACGTCCTTCCCTGGGAACGAGATTTATTGATTCAGCGCTCGAAATTGCTTCTGGGAGCTCGAGCACTGTAGAAAATTAGTTCGCGCAAAAATTGCACAGATTTCTACACGGCAGTCGACATCATATCTGGCAAAATTGCATGCATATTGCTGATTTGCAATCAATCCCTGGAGATTTAAAATACAAAGACGCAGCGGCCATGTTGGTTGAACAAACAAGAAAAGCCAGTGAGGAATGCTTATGGGGAACCAACATGGCCGCCATGACGTCACGTTCGTACAATCCAGCAATTGTACCGATAGTATCTCAGGGCCGTAGCTACGGTTGGTCCGGTTTCAACCGGACCACTTTTCGAATCATGGAAGATGATTCGAAAGATGATGGAAGATGATGTATGTCTTGAGTGATTGTATTATTTTTTTCCCCGATTTTGAAAACCTGACCACTCAAGAACTGGCGGCCGGCTACGACCCTGTATCTGTTCCCTATACCTCATTTCTCCAGCCTCTGAGAGTCACAAACAAATCGTTCTTTCTGAAGTCTTGCATCACTTCTCCTACTCTTCTGGATCTGTCTTCAAAAGTCTTCAATTCTGTTGTGAATGTCACGTGATCAACGTTCCCATCGTGTTTGGTGACTACTTTGAATACATCAGGATGACTGCGCAGATGTGACAGCACAAATGGAGGAATAGTTCCCACTCGTACTCCATCGACAAGAAACGGTCGACTGTCCTTCTCAGATGATCCTGCGAACACAGAAAATCGTTTATTTGATGGAACCTTAGGCATCAGGAAGACCTCAAGTAATAATAATAATAATAATTTATTTTATTATTTGTTTAATAATAAGTACTTTTAATAATAATAACAATAATAATAATAATAATGAAATAAAAATTGAATCACTTACTGGAATATTTATCAATTGCAACAAGCTACGTTGCGACCGAAACCATCGGTCTTCATCAGGCAACTGTCGGTGAGTTGTTATTGTTATTCCAGTAAGTGATTCAATGTTTATTTCATTTTACCGACTGGATGACTAATAATATTCAATAATAATAATAATAATAATAATAATAATAATAATAATAATAATAATAATAATAATAATAATAATAATAATAATAATAATAATAAAAACAACAACAAATAATAATAATAATAATAATAATAATAATAATAATAATAATAATAATAAAAAAAAACAACAATAATAATAATAATAATAATAATAATGATAATAATAATAATAATAATAATAGTAGTAGTAATAATAATAGTAATAAAATTTATCTATAGATTTATAGCTGATTAGATTAGCTGTTTCATTGTAAATAAGATTTAGTTTTTAAACTTTCATATCTGTAAATGTATTTATTATATATCTGTGACGTAATTTTACCAAATTTGGTCATTTTTGAGGGCCGATATGAGACGTTAATGCCCTGTAGAAATCCGTAATGCCCTGTTCACAACTCAAAAAACTCAAAAAACAATATTCAGATAAAATTACGTCACAGTTATATAATAAATCCCTCATTAGATGTTTTCTCGGGTATTACGGGCTGACATTTTACTCGTTGCTCGCATTTTTCCTCGCCCTGCGGGCTCGGAAAAATACGTTCGCAACTCGTAAAATATCAGCCCGTAATATCAGCTCGTTGCTCGCATTTTTCCTCGCCCTGCGGGCTCGGAAAAATACGTTCGCAACTCGTAAAATATCAGCCCGTAATACCCGGCGAGAAAACATCTAATAAGCTGTATGTATGTACTTGATATTTTTTTAATAATAATAATAACTCTTTATTTAATACTGGCTTCGTTTACTTAAACGATGAAAAAGAAATTGGATAAAGCTCAAATCTTACATTGGGCCATCAAGCTTTAATAGATACAGTCAAAATAAAATCTAGAACAATAATAATAATCAAGAAATAATATATCAAAAATTAACAAAATAGAACAAAAAATTAACTCTAAAATCCTTATACAATCAAAAAAGTTTAGCAAATTTATGTTAGAAAATATATCAATAAACTGTTTATTCGTCCACTGAAGTCATAAATGTCTCTTGTTTCTTGCATTATCCGGTTTATATTCAAACTTCGTTCACTGTCCAAAATCCAAGGTTTCTATTGGTTATCCATATCACGTGATGCCGACTCATTAGTCGGGCTTCCTGTGGAAGCGCCGACTCTAAAAATGAGATTCGTTCTTCGTTGACCTCAAATCACTAATTGGGTTCTACAGCGCATGCGCCCTGTGCCGGCCGCTAAGATAATCACCGAAGGCTCTAACAACATGATTTATCAATACGAGACTGGTCGAGTCTGAATTCACAAACCTTGTTGGAGGAAGTTTTATATGTCGTCTTGTTTTCAAAATAACCACAATAATTCATAGAGATATGGATTTATCAATCCAGTACTAGTACTGCAAAGGGTTTAGAGATCTTTAGAACTTAAAACGAATCGAAGTGAGTTGATACACGCAGCCGGCGGTGAGGTCGCGGTGAGGAGAACAGTTGTAAGGTTTTCAGCCGACCGATAACCGTCGAGGTAAACCCATATTTACACTTCATCCAAACATTATTTAATCACTCTGCGATGTCTAGTTTATGTATGCGGTATTAAAGGATTGGTGAACGCCTAGCGTGCATGCATCTGTCGAGTTTTAGATGCACGCGGAAGGTTGCTAAGCACGAAACAAGCGAAAGAGTTGCACGATCGAGGCGAAGCCGAGTGCGACTCTAGCTTCTTGAGTGCTTAGCAACCGACCAAGTGCATCTAAAACTCGACAGATGCACGCTAGGCGTTCACCAATCCTTTTATAACATAGCCACAATCAAATGTTAGATAATTATTTGTTTATTTTATTTTAGAAAACTAACTTTCTTGGCCGATCGCGCGATGAGTTAAGACTTACATACCGACGTAAAGAAAAAGCTCAATAAGTTAATTATAAAACGGCAAATTAACACCACATGTTCGGTCATTTTCATACTAGTTCGAGCTCTGAATGACATCGAAATAAGTACAAGGTTTTTAAAGTAAGCTTACATTACAAAAGTTTTTGAAAACATCTGATTGTTGTACTTGACCGTTGAGTACTTGCGATTTGAGCTAAAATCCTTTGCAAGTTTTCGGCAAAGAAACAGGTTGTTTTTGAACGATGGGACGTATTGAATCCTCTTTGAAAACCCATTAACATTTCTTGTAGATGTTTTGAGATCCCTTTTTCATTTGCTAGTGTGGAGATGGTTGAGAATTCGACGTTTGCACGTTTCCCAAGCTTCAATCATCGACTGAACTTACAGTTACAGTTGTGTAGTTTGGACTCAGTCGAAGAACGAGTGTTGTAGTCTTGTAGTCGATCTCAGTTCATTTCAATGGCCACATTGAGCTGTAGCGAATCAGACTATGGTGATTTTGAGCCAGTGTTTCTACACTACAGATTGATTTTGGTAAACCCTGCAGCTTCACTCGAGTCTTGTTGAATCACAACGAAGCGACATTACAAACACCAAAACTTCAGAATTTACACATCTTTTTCTCCGATATTTGAAATATGCCGTGGCACTTGACTTCTTCTTAGAATGATAAAGCGTAATTCCTTTAAATGCATTGTTTTCCTGTCTTTTTTTAGGTTCATTTCGCTCTTTGAAGCGTCTTTCAGTTCATGAAACTATTTGAACAACAAAGTTGGCAAGTGATTTTCCATGACGTCATTAGCGTGCATCCATGGAGCACGCTCTATTAGCCAATCAGAGCGCGCGTTATATGTTAGATATGTTATAATTGTATTTGTATGGATATATTTATGGTAACAAATAAACTATGTCATTGTCATTCATGATTCGCTGAGTTTGTGAAATCGCAGTACTGAAATTGCAAGGAAAGCATGTTCTATCGAGCTCGAGTCACGCAACGAGCTCGAGTCACGCAACGAGCAACCAAACACTGTTTTAATCGCACTATAAGATATCTATATTTAGTTCAAATAGGCTACCTTTCATTTAGAAGCCCGACTTCACGCTAGAAGAGCGTCTAGTTACTCGGGCTCTTCCGAAGGAAGCCCGAGTTATAAAATGCGAATTTCGGTAGTAGTAGTAGTTTTGTTCGGCTCAAGAATGACGAAAGTATGCGACGTATTTAATCGTATCGAGTTTCAAGATTACTCAGCAGATAAGAAAAGACAAACGACACACAGTACTCAAGTAGATTATGAATCTTAGTTTTGAAAGCAACATGTCGTTAATAATCCGTTACTGAGCAGCTTCGTATTATGTCTCTGAAGCTAGAGAGCAAGGGTTTGATTTTTCAGTAGATTTTGTTTAGATATAATATCGCTTTGCTTGCTGCCTGACTGTCGTCACGCGCCGTGAATAACCGTTTAAAAAGTATCCGGCAATAAAACGAAACACATTTCTCAGATTTATAATGATGGATGTTTATTCGATTCGACGTTTGAAAAATTCAGAAGGAAAAGAAATCGTAGAAATCATACTTCAAAACTTCATCAATTAAAGCAAAGCTAAACAAGGTCAATGTCCGAAATTTGGGGTCATGCCAAAGTAGTTTTAATAGCCTATATTCATGGCGCCACAAACATGTAAAATAGAAGTATTGTTCGCTCAGGGCAGATACTGATAGTGCTAAGTGATCGTATTCGACGACTAGAAGTGAAAGAAGCAGTTGACCTGTGCAGAAGAGAAATTATGTTGTATCCAAGGCAAGCCATCCATCAGTTCCTCTTAAATACGCTCTCACATACAAACGCATACGCCGATTCGTGTGGACCCACTCTAAAAGATGTTGAGCGTTTTCGACAGGGCTTTTACATGAACTCATCAAAAGCAAATCAAATGAACTCAAGAACTATAATACAAATGAACTCTAATGTTGACTTAAATGTGAACTCAACTGAGTACTGCCTAGCCAACTGTATACCACAATTACTTGAAGCCAGATGTACTGATTCAGAAGTGTGATTCCAACATGGACAAATCCAAAGGTGAGAAAACAACTTTGAAATCGCATCAAGAAGAACACGGCAAATCTGAGGCGAAAATGAAGTCGACAATCCTTGTTTACATTCTGTTTATATTTTTTATTGTGTTAATGCTGTTAAAAATAGAATTTTTCTATATCAAAGAGAGAGTTTTAAGTATAACACTTTTATGTTTCCAACTTGAAGGAAAGAAACGCTCCTCTCACATATGTCACACGCTGTGACTAAAGATTAAAGCCCATACTAGTTACTCGCTAGTTTAAATTCTCTCTCCTTTGCTTCGTTTGCTTCGCGATAAATACGCTAAAGTTACACCATACCAGAAGTACATAATAGACACAGGAGATACATACAGTACAACACTGAGGAACCTAGCTACACGAATATTGTACTGTATGTATCTCCTGTGTCTATTATGTACTTCTGGTATGGTGTAACTTTAGCGTATTTATCGCGAAGCAAACGAAGCAAAGGAGAGAGAATTTAAACTAGCGAGTAACTAGTATGGGCTTTAATCTTTAGTCACAGCGTGTGACATATGTGAGAGGAGCGTTTCTTTCCTTCAAGTTGGAAACATAAAAGTGTTATATACGTTCGACTCGGAGTTAACCCCGAATTTCGTACATTGAACTTGCTTAGTCCGTGGCGTTGATGATGGCCTATTTGCTTTGATGAAGTTTTGAAGTACGATTTTTACGATTCCTTTTCCTTCTCAATTTGTCATAATGCCCGAGTGTACGCTCATTGAGCGTCTTGTTACTCGGGCCCAGGCCGCAGGCCGCCCGAGTTAGAAAATGCGGATTTCGGTAGTAGTAGTAGTAGTAGTAGTAGTTTTGTTCGGCTTCAAAATGACGAGTATGCGACGTATTTAATCGTATCCGGAGTTTCAAGATTACTCCGCAGATTTGAAAAGATAAAGGAGACACAGGACTCAAGTAGATTATGAATCTTAGTTTTGAAAGCAGCTGTAGATCTTCAAGCTATTAAAAGGTCAGGATTCTAGTTCATCGTTCAATGACTAGAAGTGGTAAAAGGACTAGAAGCTCGCTTAAAAATATATATTTTTTTAAACAAACGCGAGGCCGTTATCGGAACCATCTGACCTATGCAACCTCAAGACGTATCATGTTCGTACTCACCGGACTAATAGTCTCCCTCGTCACTCAACTGTCACTGATTGTCATGACGTCAGAGAAATTATATTGTATTGAAGAAGATGTCCTTGTTTTATTCGACGTTCGAACCGTAACTCGAACCCGAACTCGATTCCAAACTCGACGTTTCGGGATCTGAAGCTAGAGAGGGGGCCTTTACACAAACTCATCAAAATCAAATCAATTGAACTCAAAGTCAAAAGGTAATCAAATGAACTCAAAGGCAAATCAAATGAACTCGACACATACATGTATATACATAGTCTCCCTCGTCACGCAACTGTCAGTCATTGTCAGGTCTCTCCTCGCGCAGCTGACATTGTCCTTGTTCTTCAACCAACTGGCATTCATTTTCAAGTACTTCCTCGAACAACTGACATTTTCCTTTTCACAATGCCCGAGTGAACGCTCATTGAGCGTCTTGTTATTTATGAAGAACGTTCCGTTACACTGTAACCGCACGATTCCAATATGCGGTCATTCAAACGGACCGAAGATTAAAAAAAACTATCGGTAACCCGCATACAAGGCTTGACTGGCTCCATTCGCTCCTTTATAGATTGTCATTAAAATTGATGTGAGAGATTTTTGGAATTTGTTTCCAGATTCGTTTAAAAAGACCAAAACGACTCCGGGGAACTGAAATCACCCACAGAAATTAAAGACGAGATCAAATGCGCCCATTGGCCAATTCGTGGATAAATGAATTTGCTAATGACTAAGAAAAAAGGTTCTTCAAACTTTCAACGATTGTTAGTTTGTATACAAAGGCACTGCAGGGACTAAGTATTGCTTTGTTCGCCAAACCTTTGTGAAATACTCAATCACAACATTTCACTCACTTGAACTTGAACTTGAATTTCAGCTTTGGACAGAATAGGGCCATTTATACGAGCGAAAATAGGACGCGTCTTATCTAAGACGCGTCTTAAATAAGACGCGAACTATCCGTATAAACGGCACTTTTTGTCGTGTTCTTAACTAAGACGCGACTTACCGAAGAACAGCGTTTTGAGCTATTCTTATTTTGCTCGCGACTTAATTAAGAATACGACAAAAAGTGCCGTTTATACGGATAGTTCGCGTCTTATTTAAGACGCGTCCGGCTATTTTCGCTCGTATAAATGGCCCTAATAAGTCGACCGGAGAATACGCTTTGGAAACCATATGACCGTTCTCAAATTCTCTTTTGAGATTCAGAAAAAATCAACCATTTAAATTTGCCGAATTGAGATGTTAACTAACTCTAGTTCGTTCTGCGGCGACATACGTAAACACTTTTTTGGAGACATATTCCACTGACAGCGCACCATACAGCATTCCCGGCCCGTTGCCAGTCACTGTATTTAAGACAAACACTGTCTAGAGTTCCTTCCACAGAACTTCCAAGACGAAGTCCCAGATAGAGAGTTCCTTTGACTTTCTCTTCGAAGGATCTTTTACTTCCAAAGTGTTTACGTATAACCTGTTGACTTTGTTTAATTTGTACGGCAAAGTTTCAGCGATTTACCTCTCACTCTTAACATTACAAATATCCTCCATCTGAGCGAGTTAGAAAAAGACTTTGCCATGTTGAATAGAGACGATTTTCAGGGAATTTTCTCCTTTGCGATGCAGCCCGATTATAAATCAAAATTAAACTACCCAAATCAATCAAATCAAACACTTCACAAGTCTCAATGTTTTATAACTTGGCACTTACTGCATTGTGTCCTACTAATCGACGTGTTGTACCGCTTAGTAAATAAAGTTGGTTGGTTGTTGTTAATATTGTTGTAAATAAAGCTCAGCATTTAGTTCGGTGTAAAATATATACATCTGTTTTGTTTGGATGGAATAAAAGGCTAAACGTAAACTATATATCCGTGTGGACAAGGCAGCTTGATGAGCAGCTAAGGCTATGTAACAGTAATGATGCAAATGAATAAGAAAGGTGGTCCACGTGTTAATTTGAATCCAATTCTAATTGAATTCCATTCCGGATGTTTTTAATGACTAGTAAATCAGTGAATAACATACATTGAACAACGTGTGGAATTGTTATTGTAAAGTGGGAAATGAAATCTTTTGCGAGTTAATTATTCGACTCCTTATTGAAAATTCCTTCTAATTGTACAAAAGAAAGCGCAGTTCATATAAAACTAAACATTGGAAGCAGATTTGATACCTCGCTAGTGACAGAACCGAATCCGGAATCACCCCAAAAAGAATCACTCACATTAGTTACCCAAACACAACTCGACAATTTCCTTTTTATGCAGTTAGGCTCTGAATCCGTTACGTGTGTTGCGTGCACCGTTACACGTTGTTATCACGTCGTAATTGGCTTAAATGACGGACAATGACGGACGATTCAGCTGATCGCGAATATAGCTTCACCGCGATTCGCAATTCATGATCCATGCACTAGTTTGGTTAAAGAACGGTCATAGTTTGATACTAATTACATCGGGCCTTTGAGTTCCTCTTAGGTGGATAATCCGGCGCTGTCAAAATCAATCATAATTTGTCCGCGAAAATTGCTAAATCAGTTCAATAGATGGAATTTTCATCAGCGAGAAAAATAAAATCTGATAATGAAGCCTGATTCAACAACCCAACTGCTGATTAAATATTTTGGTGTCAGCGCGCTGCTGTATCGAACAAAGAACAATAATTCAAGAAAATAAACTTCATCTACGCTGTTTTTTGACGGATTTATTCCGAGCCTTGCTTTGTACCATCATTTCCCTGACACGATGGGTCTGGAACCAGAAAGCTCGGAATTAATCCGTCAAAAAAGATGAAGCTTATTTTCTTGAATTTAAAATGAATCCTACGCACAAACAATAATCTTAAAATAATATAATATTGAAATCCCGAGAACCGTCCATTGATTGGGTTGCTATTTCGATTATCCGACAACTGAATTATGTTGTCTTTCTTTGTTTCGGTCAGTAAGCTTTTCTACAGAATGTTTAAACGCTTATTCAATCACGTCCCGATAACTGACGACACTCAACTACTGACCAAACACAGCATGTCAGCCAGTTGTTTTAAAAAGTTGTAAAAAAGGAAAAGAGTATTTTTACATAAATAAGATCTACTACTTTAAGCTCATAAATGATGGCTTCTATTTTATAACAACCGCTTTACCCGTTTGTCCGCCAGTTTCTTTGCATTTTATTCCAGCAATTTCCTCGATGGACTGAATCGTTATCTTATAACTTTACCAAGAATATAGAAATTTCTAACTAAGCACAAATAATTTAAGCCCAGTCTTCAGCAAAGTGAACACTTAACGCCGGATTTTTACAAAGACCTTTAGTCAATTACTCGCCTAACGCTGGTAGGATAACTGAGCGCTCAGGGAAGTTGAATTTGAGGCCACGGGAGGTCAAAAACAGCCATACAGTGATTCTATATGTCATTATCACTATCAATGAATGACTCGGCAACTGAACAAAACGACGTTCTTACACTGTTACAAATCGGCTACAAAATGTAACCTTTCAAAATTCAACCACCAAGGTCAACTGATTCGAACATTTAGTATTACTGATACGTACGATTTTTTCATTGATAAAACCACTGACATATTCCTTTTTGCTATATACTTACATTTTCCTTGCAATTTCACAACAGAACACTCCAATTTTCTCAAAACTATTATTGCTTTTGCACGTACTTGTGGAGTGATTTTCGTACTAATACCATGCTACTGTGTTAGAATAGGTTTGCTAAAGCCCAATTGAATAGTAGGCATACCTACCCAAATCCTATTTACACAACGATGCAAACAGAAAGGCATATGGAAAATCAAATGTTTGTTTCGATTCAGGTAGGGGGTTGAGATATGCTGGTCAAAAAAACGCTTACAACGTTCCGTACTTGATTGTCTATTAAAGCTACAAGCTAGAATACTGAGTTACCTTTTGTGTTGCGAAAGTTATTTAATTTTGTATGCAACATATTGAGGATGTTGTTAGACCAAGCAGACGTTGCTGTTGATGGTTGAGAATTGCTGGATTTTTCGCTCGTCTCTTCATCGTCATTGCAATCTGCAGGCTGGATTGTTTTCGGTATGGCTAGGTCCCGCTTGTGCTGTGTTTGCAGTGCTAGGTCTGATTTAGGGACAAGTCGCAAACCCGACTTTTCAAAGCTGGGTATGAAATTCATTTGCAAGATGGTCCAAAATGGATCCAACCTAGAAACGATTGCGCAATGAGTTTCAACTAAGGCTTTCAAGTTTCCGCGTCTCTTGTTGTAGAGTTTAGAAAGAACGCCCGTATAGTTGGCCTGCGTTCGTTTTTTGTTCAACGATGACCACAATTATTACAAAGAGTAAATATTGACGGTATTATTACAAACCGTTGTAAGCAGATGGCGTCGACCAATAGGGACCCTCGTACGAATACACTAGCTAAGTAAATACGTCCCACTGTCACTAAACAGCCCGGGAAATCCGCAGAACGGATTTGGGTAAATTTCTGACGTCTTGAATCCATTGTTCTCAGGTCTACCGCGAAGCACTCTCGAACAACGTGATCAATATCCTGGACTGTTCTAACATCTATTTCTATATCATTTCATTTCTAACATCTATTTCTATATCATTTCGTGACCTTGGTATAAAATGGGATTCCAGAGCGTTAACAACAACCTTTCTTCCAGCGTCACAAATGACCCAAATCCCGATGCCCCGGACTGTAAAAGAGGTGATAATTTCCCATGGTACTTAGAAGTCTGAATGACGTAATTACAGAGCCAGCTAGCACACTCACGAACACTAGCCTAGCTGTATTAAGTATATAAAAAACATCGCAATCGCAGCCTTCGTTTCCTCTTTTATAGAGGACTTTGAACAACTTCAAAAATCTTTATTTTTGAAGTGCGCCAAACCAAATCTCTCAATTGACGTCCAGTCTCACCATTGAGAAATGTTTTCCAAGTTTTGACCAATCATGGCAAACTAGAATCCTTTGATTGACAAGGACCGCCTAGCCTTAGATTACAGGGGGCTGTACGTTGGGATAACTATCTAGTCAGTAACTAGACACAATATCCGGCGTTGTAGACTGTCTCTGTGTTTATCCGATAGTCCGTTTGGGGCCATCGTTATGCATTAGCTGTAGCCATCGCTGTTTTCCTTGTAGATTGAAGCACTGAGTCGATGCCAGACTGTGCTTTCATTGCCGGACCGCAACTGCTACTAGTCTAGATATGACCATATTACTTCCTTTGCACATTGCGGTTAAGTTGCGACGTCTAGCTAGCTAAGAAGCTCACAAAACAAATATTAGGGGGTCGAAATATAAATACGACAAAGCAACAAAGAACACTTATTTCCAATCTTTCTTCCCAAGAACTATTAGACTTTGGAATAGTCTCCCAAATGACATTATTGAAAGTATTTATTAGTCGGGCTTCCTGTGGAAGCTCCGACTCTAAAAATGAGAAGCGTTCTTTGTCGTCGTTGACCTCAAATCCAGCGCATGCGCCCTGTGCCGGCCGAAGGAGACATGAAGTCCGGCCAAGAAAGATTAGAAAGCACAAACCAATCAGGGAAAGCACCGGAGGTCAAGGGGCCAACATATAAGTCTTTTGTCGTCTAAGTCTAAATTTAGATTGAAACAGGACGCTCTAGTAGCGTGAAGCCGGGCTATTTTAATACTGATATACTGTAAAGTTCGCAGTACTGAAATTGCAAGGAAAGCATGTTCTATCGAGCTCGAGTCACGCAACGACGAGCAACCAAACACTGTTTTAATCGCACTATAAGATATCTATATTTAGTTCAAATAGGTTACATTTCATTTAGAAGCCCGACTTCACGCTAGAAGAGCGTCTAGTTTATATATGCAAGCAAAAGTCATTAATTTATTAATAATTATTGATTTCACAGATGTATTTATGTATATGATCATATCATTGATCCTGATATATAATCTTAATTTTTCTAGTTATATACATATTCAAGTATTATGTTAATCATAATCAGTATTAATTTTATAGATATTTATATTTGTCACATTTTAGTTTAATTATTTTATAGTTGCATGGTGTATGATGTCTAACGGTAATGGTAACAGCTTGAATAGCCAAAAATAGCACTTCCTGTATGAAAAGCTGTATGATGTTATAACTATTTGATTTCAAACAGGACAAGACAAATTTTGAATCGAATTTTCTCTGGCATACCGTAAATGCTCGATTAAACGCCCTGCTTCCAATAAGCGCCCCCTCCTTCCAATAAGCGCCCCCTCTAGAGGTCTAAAAAATTTATAAGCGCCCCCCTCCTTCCAATAAGCGCCCCCTCCCCCTAAAAGAAATGCAGAAACAACGCTCTTGTATTATTTAATAGCATTAAACTTTACGATAAATAAACATATGACAATACCGTATATTTACAGTATACCAGTATATACAGTATACATCAGTTTACCAAGTACCGCACAGTACATGTTTACTATTTTTATTCACTGTATATGTATGCTACAGTACCGTATATAGCTAATTGCATAATCGTTGTCGGGTCGAAAATCATAAATCACAGAAGCTGAGACCGCAAGGATGGATGGGAAATCAGTTCATGAGCCACATTACATGCAGCCATATTCAATGTTCTCTTAGTTTTGAAGGTATATGAGCTATTTAACTAAGATCCTACAAGTCTGGATAAAAAGGTCGATGATTTGTCGATGTTATTTGAGGGTTTTAAATTCCCAGAATTCCTTTTGGTCATAGCTTTCATGATTTTCGACCCGACAACGATTATGCAATTAGCTATATAAGAAAACATTGAGTTCAACAACTGAGAAAAGAAATAACCGCCCTGCTTCCAATAAGCGCCCCCCTCGATTAAGCGCCAACCCCTAGAGCACAGGTAGCCCAAGGTATCTATATGAGAGGCTTGTTATCGAGCTGTATATAAGGCTTTGTATGGGACCTTATGCATGGATCAATTCCAGCTGTTACCATCCCCCCCCCCCCCCCCCCCCGGGCATACCCCAGGGATTTGTAAGGACCTGTGTCCCAGGGGCGGGGATTTTGTACAACAACGTGATTGCCCCGGGGGTGGGGGGCGGGGATAACTTGACCGAGCGTATAATCAATGGAGGAATTCATTATAATGGAATTTGTCGGTAAAGAGACTACTTTTGTCGCCGATTGGCTTGAAAAACAAGGTCTTGCAAAGTTAAAGGCTTTCTTTGAAAAAAAAGGCAGTGTTTAACGGCACAGATGACTTCTTATCTCTCGGTTATGGTCAATAATTATTTCTAAAAGGTGTCTAGCTTTATTGTTAAACATGCCGAATATTATTCAATTGTTGGTTGCTTTTCCGTTGCCCTGGGGCGGGGAATTTGTTATTTCTGGCGGCTCAGGGGCAGGGAATTTGTAGTCCCAAGGAAAAAAAATTACAAATCCCCGGGGTCAGGGGGGGGGGGGGGGGGGGGGGGGGGGGGGGGGATGGTAACAGCTGGAATTGATCCATGCATTAGGCTCTGGTCGATAACTCCGTAAATAATAAAGCCAATAAACTCTAACCTTCCTGTAGTGTTGTTTGTGTCGTTGTTGATCTCTGGTAGCGATTTCAGGTCATTCCTGATTTTTAGCTGAGCTCTCCCCCCACAGAAGAAGTACTAAGAAGAAGTAGTAGTGGGGGGAGAGCTCAGCTAAAAATGACCTGAAATCGCTACCAGAGATCAACAACGACACAAGCAACACTTCATGAAGGTTAGAGTTCATTGGCTTTATTATTTACGGAGTTATCGACCAGAGCCTAAGGTCCCATACAAAGCCTTATACAGCTCGATAACAAGCCTCTCATAGATACCTTGGGCTACCTGTGCCTAGAGGTCAAAAAAAATTATAAGCGCCCGGGAAGCTAAATCGAGCATTTACGGTAAACAGATAAAGCAAACGAAACAGATAAAGCAAACGAAACAGATAAAGCAAACAAAACAGATAAAGCAAACGAAACAGATAAAGCAAACGAAACAGATCAAGCAAACGAAACAGTCAGAGAACAAATCGCGTAACCAGCCCCTTTTCAAACCTTTCTCCTCCCCAGTCCCCCGCCCCCACCCTCTCCGTTCCCCAGTACGAGTCCCTTGCTCTCTCCGCTACACAACCGCTACTATGCGAATATGTCTGACAGTAAAACTGCTTCCACGAGTGACTCGACAGAAACTAAACTGATCGAGGCATGTGTTCAAGCCAAAGAGTTTGCATATTCACGACACAGTAAGTTCCGTGTTGGCGCCGCTTTGCTGACCGATGATGGCACAGTATTTACTGGTTGTAGTGTGGATAATGCCTGCTATGGACTGAGTATTTGTGCAGAGAGAACTGCCATCGTCAAGGCTGTTAGCACGGGCTACACTAGATTCAAAGCTATCGCCATTACCTCTGACATGGAAACATTTATATCTCCTTGTGGAGCTTGCCGTCAGTTTATCGTCGAGTTTGGCTTGGATATCGTTGTACATTTAGTGAGCAATGATTTAAGGTGTCAAACGACTACCTCTGGTGCGTTACTACCTCAAGCTTGTACTTTAGCCCCGGGACTTTAGCACACAGTTCTCTAGAATGCGTAGTTGGCTTAATATTAATCCATTTTTACATTGTATTTTATAATTATTTTATTTTCATTCTATTGTATATTATTTGAGGACCTCCCTGAAAACCACGTTATGTGATGGGCGCTTCCGGGTGTCTAGAAAACTAAGACCTAGAAAACTAAGACCTAAGACCTAAGACCTAGAAAACTAAGACCTAGAAAACTAAGACCTAGAAAACTAAGACCTAGAAAACTAAGACCTAGAAAACTAAGACCTAGAAAACTAAGACCTAGAAAACTAAGACCCTGAAATTTTATATACGCTGTACACATAATAATACACAGACAGAATTATAAAATGCAGCTTTTCGTCTTGAGCGGTTAAATCGAATTTCGACAGCAAAGGAAATCCGAAATGGAAACTTAAACAGCCAAAATATAAACTTACACCATAACGGAGAGCTTGGACTATAAAATGAAATCCCTGTAGTTGTGAATGGACTTTACGATGGGCCAGCGTGATGGTCAACGAACACTGCCGCCGCCTGTATAATTTAAGCGTGTCGTGTGACATAACGAAGCAGCCAGAAATAATACGTAAACATTTTATTTTATTTTGGCTGTTAAAGTTTCAAGGTTATTACAAAAGTTTTTATGCATACAGTGTATATAAAATTCAGTTCTACTCTTTTTTCAGTTTCTAAATTTTTAGTTTCTAAATTTTCAGGGTCTTAGTTTTCTAGACACCAGGGAAAACTAAGACCTAGAAAACTAAGACCTAGAAAACTAAGACCTAGAAAACTAAGACCTAGAAAACTAAGACCTAGAAAACTAAGACCTAGAAAACTAAGACCCTGAAAACATAAAAAAATTCATGAATGGCAAAAATGAATTAATCAGGAAAAAACATAAACAAATTTACCTCACTCTTTTAAAACGATAAAGCTAACATAGCGATCAAACACTAAAATCTTTGATCAGACCAAAATTACAAGTAAAAAATTTATTATATACGATGTACACATAATAATACACATAGACAGAATTATTAATAAACGTGACTGCGCTCCATGTTACTCATAATTTTTGATCGAGTCGTGAAGCGTACCTGTTGTGTGACATAACGTGACAGCCAGAAATTACGTAGACATCCATTTTTTGTTTTATTTAGTATTATTAATACTACAAACAATGACGCATGGGGTCTACAAGATAAGGTCAGATGAACAAGAATATCATGGGCTATGCATCGACAGATAATCTAAATATTTTCAGTGTGTAAATATGCATATGATCTTAATTTTTGACCTATACATAATTTGTACATTTTGAACTAATTTCCCTGGGATTGGCAGCTATTGCTGGTCAGCCCGTGTATCAGCTGAATACTGCATTTTGCATTTAGTTCAACTTGTTTTTTTAACAACTAAATAATAATAAAAATGAAGGTTTGAAGCTAAAATAAAGGTATTCCATCGTTATGGCATACGGTTTATAGCTCACTGAACTAATTTCCCTGGGATTGGCAGCTATACTTTTTGCTGGTCAGCCCGTGTATCAGCTGAATACTGCATTTTGCATTTAGTTCAACTTGTTTTTTTTAACAACTAAATAATAATAAAAATGAAGGTTTGAAGGTTTGAAGCTAAAATAAAGGTATTCCATCGTTATGGCATACGGTTTATAGCTCACTGCTTTCAACTTCACGATATTGCCATGATTAAGCTCATTCAAAAGAGCTACTTCTTTTAGAAATAATTTTCTATCTTCGGCATCCAAGGCTTGAATTGCTTTCTTGATCACAACTGTCTCTGTTTTGTACACCGTTGAATATACTTCACCAAAACTTCCCTGTCCTATTCTTTCTTTTATCTGGAGTTGACCACAGTCAAACTCAGGAACTCCTTGAATACGTACTTGATTCCGATTTCGAAATGTTGGGATCTTGAACTCCGCCATGATATTTCGAGAAAGCCGGTCAGAGCCGGCACAAGATCAAAGCACATGTACACAAATTTTCGCGCCAAAGTGGATGAAATACTCTGATTGGTTCACTGGCTGTCACGTTATGTCACACAACAGGTACGCTTCACGACTCGATCAAAAATTATGAGTAACATGGAGCGCAGTCACGTTTATTACTCGGGCACTTCCGGAGGAAGCCCGAGTTAGAAAATACACTTTCTTTTTTTTATTTTTCGTCGGACACAAAATGCCAAGTATTTGATCGTATCGAGTTTCAAGATAACTCAGCAGATAAGGGAGCAAGCTACTCTCCGGTCCCTGAATTCGCGGAAAACCGCTCTAATCGCTAAACAAACGACACACAGGACTCAAGTAGTTATTTAATCTTAGATTATTTGAAAGCAGTTTGAGATCTTCAAGATATTGAAAGGTCAGGATTCTAGTTATAATCAAACTCACGACCAGCGATGTAACTACATCTATTGACAGAAAGCTATATGTACATGTACAGAAGTCATGCAAACAGTCAGGCCAGTCGAGACTGAAAAGCAACTGAAATGAACTCAAAAACTATCATGACCTCGCTATGCCATGTTTGTTGCTAATTGTAATAGTACGTGTACAGTTATGTCCTTGAGTATTTATAATTAAACTCACGACCAGCGATGTAACTACATCTATTACAGAAGTCATGCAAACAATCGAACCAGTCGAGTTATTTTCAGTAACTCACGATGGATGTTTATTTTATTCCACGTTTGAAAAATTCAGTACGATTACAGTTGTGTGATCCTTGTGCGAGTCATACATCTATTATGACTTGAGGTCACTTGAGGTTGTATATTCATGTTCGCCACAAACGGGTCGAATAGTTTCAGTACGCAGTTCTGTCCTTGAGTATTTATAATTGAACTCACGACCAGCGATGTAACTACATCTATTATGGAAAGCTATATGTACAGAAGTCATGCAAACAGTCGAGCCAGTCGAGACTGAAAAGCAAATGACTGATGAACTCAAAAACTATCATGACCTCGCTATGCCATGTTTGTTGCTAATTGTAATAGTACGTGTACAGTTATGTCCTTGAGTATTTATAATTAAACTCACGACCAACGATGTATAACTCCATCTATTGACAGAAAGCTATATGTACAGAAGTCATGCAAACATGCAGTCGAGCCAGTCGAGTTATTTTCAGTAACTCATGATGGATGTTTATTTTATTCCACGTTTGAAAAATTCAGAAGGCGAGCAAGGTCAATGTTCGTAAATCGAGATCGTACATAGCCCTTCATCAGACATATAGTCTCCCTCGTCACGCAACTGTCAGTCATTGTCAGGTCCGTTCCTCACGCAACTGACATTGTCCTTTTCATAAGCCCGAGTGTACGCTCATTGAGCGTCTTGTTAATAATTCTGTCTATGTGTATTATCATGTGTACATCGTATATAAAATTTCAGGGTCTTAGTTTTCTAGGTCTTAGTTTTCTAGGTCTTAGTTTTCTAGGTCTTAGTTTTCTAGGTCTTAGTTTTCTAGGTCTTAGTTTTCTAGGTCTTAGTTTTCTAGGTCTTAGTTTTCTAGGTCTTAGTTTTCCCTGGTGTCTAGAAAACTAAGACCCTGAAAATTTAGAAACTAAAAATTTAGAAACTGAAAATTTAGAACTGAATTTTATATACACTGTATGCATAAAAACTTTTGTAATAACCTTGAAACTTTAACAGCCAAAATAAAATAAAATGTTTACGTATTATTTCTGGCTGCTTCGTTATGTCACACGACACGCTTAAATTATACAGGCGGCGGCAGTGTTCGTTGACCATCACGCTGGCCCATCGTAAAGTCCATTCACAACTACAGGGATTTCATTTTATAGTCCAAGCTCTCCGTTATGGTGTAAGTTTATATTTTGGCTGTTTAAGTTTCCATTTCGGATTTCCTTTGCTGTCGAAATTCGATTTAACCGCTCAAGACGAAAAGCTGCATTTTATAATTCTGTCTGTGTATTATTATGTGTACAGCGTATATAAAATTTCAGGGTCTTAGTTTTCTAGTCTTTTCTAGGTCTTAGTTTTCTAGGTCTTAGTTTTCTAGACACCCGGGCGCTTCCTTTAACTCTTTGCCGTACATCCCTATAAATATCCGACACTCAAGTCTGATTAAAAATTCGATTGGTCCCGCATTTCAGGGAAAACCCCTGAAAATTGCTGTGGACAAAGGTCTAAGCCAATCACTGAGCGAGTTTCATTGAATTTGAATGTATGAGTCGATTCTCACATTTCGTCACAGAAAGGGCTCAATAAAGTTAGTAATTTTACAATTTGGATGAAGTTTTATTCAAGTATTGGAGATGATAGGCATTTCAAGCAAAGAAGAGTTGGAATTATGACTCAGACAACGTTCCTGGAGGCATTTCAAGCAAAGAAGAGTTGGAATTAGACAGAAATCTTCAAAATTCTAGCGACTGAAGCGAGGTGAAAATTTCGAACCACGAGGTCAAAATTGTTGACTGCTTGAAAGGCTCTGAATGTTTATTTATTCGCTTTTTATATCTGAAACCTTGCTTATTGGACCAAGGGAATGTCTGGATATATCTTAGAGAACATATTTGTAGAATAGAATTGTTATCTGAGAGAATTATGGAACCAAATTGAGCTAACATGTAGGGACGCTGAAACATGATATTCGATCGGTATTTAAATCGAAATACTTCGGCTTGATAAATAAAACTATATATTCTATGTTATTCAGCCATAACCAAGGTAACTTTTTGTTGTTAACTTTTTATTATGCGTTCTTATGCAAATTTAGTAGCCATTTTTAGAACATTTATGCTAATTTTGCTAATTTATGCAAAATTATTATGGTATATTTCAGAAAGTTACATAAAATGTTGAAAGATTATTTACTGCCCTTTCATATGAGATATAGCTTTTCATATAATTGTGAATAACTGTTGAGAAAAATAATAATAAAGAAATGTTGTCAATTTTCACCCTTTTGGACAAGTACGGTAAAGAGTTAAAGATTAAATATTATTATTATTATTATTAGCTCGGGAGAGGGTGAAAATTTCTCTCGCCATTTTAATGCCCAGTGTACGCAATCGATGAAAATCGATGATATATCAATCACCAATCGATAGTCACACAAGAAAAATGAGAATCGATGAAAATCGATCATCGATCGATTGTTATCAGGTTCAGTACAAGATTTCGTGACGTAGTCCTATCGACCTCCCTCTGTACGTTGCCGCTAAAAATGTCGTCTATGGAAAGCCGCTGTACTGGGAAAGCCACGAAGTCAGTCTAAAAGTGCGATCTATTGAACATTGAACACTATCTGTTACTCATTATCCATCTCACTTTACTTGATAATGATGACAGACCATGACAGGATGTCATCAAAACGTAGTAGATATCACTAGTGTTTCTCCTTAAAATATATATGTAATAAAAACTCCCTACTCTAGTTTCTTCAGCCTTACTTCTAACTATAGAACTTAATATCAATCGATAACAAAACAAAACAATCGATGAAAATCGATCTATTTTAGGGCAATCGATAACAATCGATCAATCATAAGGCAATCGATGAAAATCGATCAAAGGACACAGATTTTTGTTTCATCGATTGGTCATCGATTTCCAATATCAATCGATTAATTGATATCGATTGATATCGATTTTCATCGATTATCGATTTCATCGATTGCGTACACCGGGTTTAATGACAACTAATATATTCAACTAATGATAGATTCGAAGGGGGCGGGTTGGAGGCATATCTGTTCCGTAGAATAATCTGGACAATATAAAATTCACATTTTGGCATTATTATTTGTAGTAGTAGTACGAGTTCGGGCTTCCTGTGTTGATGAGTCACGTGACTATCTGTCGTTACGTAACTACACGTGTCACTTGTACACATCGATCGAAGTGTTGCGTAAAAAGCCATTCAAGTGTACTCATTCAAGTGTTGCAGTATTAAATGGCATCAGTAAATAACGTTTCAGCAATGAACGGCCCAACAGGGCACATTGACATGCTTATTAAAGAAAGTACAACTGCTAAGGGCTTCTCATACTCGCCTTACAGCAAGTTTCGCGTTGGTGCTGCTTTGATGACCGATGACAACACACTGTTCACTGGCTGCAACGTGGAAAATGCGAGCTACGGACTGAGCATCTGTGCCGAGAGAACTGCTATTGTCAAGGCTGTTAGCTCAGGCTACACCAAGTTCAAGGAGATAGCTATATCTACCGACATGAATGAGTTTACATCTCCTTGTGGAGCTTGTCGTCAGTTTATCGTCGAGTTTGGCTTGGATATCGTTGTACATCTAGTGACCAATGATTTAAGGTGTCAAACGACTACCTCTGGTGCGTTACTACCTCAAGCATTCACACCACAAGACTTGGAGAGACATTCTAAACTTAATCAACAAAAAGGCCAATAGAACTCGTTTTGTAGCAACAATAGAGTACCGAAGTGTGACGTCACGAAAACAATAATTTTCGTTTTATCAACTTTCGATCCACGATTTCGAAAGAAGATCAAGAAAGAAGCTTACATGCCAAATTTGAGAGCAATAGGTTAAATAGCGGCTGAGATATGCCCAGTTGAATATATAATTTCCCCACACAAATCACTGTAATTTCGGCCTGGATCATAAAGTTATTGATGTTCTTTCAAAATCGGGGATCAAAAGTTGATAAAGCGAAAATTATTGTTTTCGTGACGTCACGCTTCGGTACTCTATTACTAAAGGTACAAATGACATGGGTTGTAGCAACTTTATATTTAAATTTTACATTTTACTTTGTATCCCATGTTATGATATTTATATTCGCCAGTGGTTTTTAGTTTATTGCTTGTGTGGTATTTACATGTATATTTTGCATAATACGGTATGCATTAAGTAAGGCAACATCAGGTTTCCATGGCAATGTAAATGATTGCAAGATATGATTATATAAAATGTTGTAATGACTGGAGTCATTATAGTCCTTATGCACAAGACACACACACACAATGTGCTGTACCTCGCTGGTTGTACTTTATAGAATAGTTTTCATATGAGTGGGAAACCTACAGCACAGAGTTATGGCTATGGTACGGAATCGAAGACATCTATTCAACCAATCACAGTGCGCAAAATCATTGCTCGACCAATCAGAATGCTTGGACACGGCACGGTCACCACATGGCACCGACATGATCAACCATAACGTAACTACATTGTATTTCCCACTCACACAAAAACGACTATTGACAACTACTCTCCTTTCCTTACAATGAGGGCAACTTATTGGCTGAAGTTTAATTTATTGTTCGACACGCAGTGCTTTACAGTATGGGCACTCGAACTGTGAACACTTTTTTTTTCTAACACATACAGTCGATGTCATTAAGGTTGTCCACCTCGGAAAAACACATTTACACATTCGCACATTTGCAACATCACGTGTATATTCGTTTTGCACACGTGGAACCCAGAGTCAATAGATTCAGTAGAAGTATACTGCCATAAGAATGCCGCTGCCTTATACAGAAGATTTCAGGTGGAGAGTTGTATTTCAGCGCTTGTATACGTAATAGTGCAAATGTCTAAATGTGCTTTTCCGAGGTGGACAACCTTAATGACATTGACTGTATATATAAATTATCGATTGAGCAAATTGATCAGAAAAATGATTTATTTTGATCACCCATTTGAGAGGCTATGAGGCAATAGAAAGTTTGAAAAAAAAAGTTTGAAAAAACTCGAAGTGTTCACGGTTCGAGTGTTCACACTGTAAAGACTTTGGTCCTTGAAAGTGCTGTTGCACATACCAACATGTGATGTTTGTAATACTAGGAACTTGAACTCGTCACCAGTAGATGAGCTTGGGATTAGGTGCTGTAATGTTGATGTGGTGCACCGCATGTCCAAGCACATCGAGGTAACCATGGCAACCCTGTCACAGTCTACTATATAGGAAGGGGTGGTGAGTGAAATGACCCGCAACTATCAGCTAACTGCACAAGTAGTGTTTTACATCTGCAATGATCAACAAATGCGATTGCACAAGCACATGGAGCCCCTGCAACTCAATGAGAGGTGCCCCACATACATGGCTACAAGGAGACTGCTGACCAGCACTGTCTAGATTTGAACTTTGCCTAAATTACATTTAACCACATAGACCGAATTCATAATGGCTGCTTCTAATTGCATAAAAGCCAAAAAATCATTTTGGGAAAAGTAAATCTTTGAGATGATAGAATGTGATTATCTAAATACCGGTACTATGTGTGTGTTTAGAAACCAAATAATGAATCCTTAAGGGGGGTCGGTACTATCTCGTTGCCAGGTAACACGGTTGCTATGTCGCGAGACCGGAAGTGATATTTTCTTTCCGAACTGACTTACGCAAACATTGTTTTGTTTTGTTTTACTTTTGTTTCATTCAGGAAAATACATGATATAATAATTTTGTAGCAGGTTTTATTAATTATATTCACTAAGTATACTTTTATTAGAAGTGACATTGTTTTTCAGAACTGAAAACTCGCCGAGATTTTCAATATTTTAGACTCAAGTTCAACACAACAACAAATTTTCACTGAAAAAAAAGAGGAAGTTGACTCGCTAAAGATAGAAAACAAAGAGCAAAAGAATAAGCGAATAATCGTTGGACATACACTACTCACTAGCCGAGACTTCCCAGTGCGACTGAAGTGAATGTCAAAACACAAACCGGCGAAATCCTGTGTACCTGTACTCCCGGCGTGGGCAATCGATAAAAATCGATATCGGAAAACCGATCGATAAATCGATATTAATCGATAAAATTAAGTTAAACGTTATCGATTGTATCGATCAATCGATAAAAATCGATACTCACAACTTTTCTCGGAATTAACTTTATCGATTTTATCGATTTTTAAAATTAAGTTTCTTTTAACTTATCTATGTTTATCATTAACTAGAACCAGAAAGATGTGACTTTCACTAATCGAAAAACCCAAGACAGAGTCAAACTAATTTTAAACACAAACTTACCGCGACGCGTTCCCGGGACGCGTTACGTGAAATCGACTGATCCGGTTTTCGGTTCCACAAAACTTCCTAATCAAATTCCATTTCCGATACACAAGTTGCACAAATTTTCTGAGTTATCGTTATTGAGCAATTATTGTAACATTCTCGTACCCAGAGCCCACTCCTCATTTGGTTTGTCGCTGGCTCTGGGAAACCCTGTTGCTCGGTCGTCAAATTTTGACGACCAAGTCGTCAGAGCGCATGCTCATACTAAAGACCGCTGAGAGCGGGTACTGTGGAAGAGTCTACTGGCTACGTAGTGTTCACGTTGGTTTGAATATTCAAACAATGTAACAAGTACACAAGTTTGTACATTTATCTTCGTGTAGCCGTTTAAAATCACTTCGACGTTCATCACTGGTTCTTCTCTGGCTCTGTTGCGATAAAGGCTGGACGATAAATACATGTTCTAATATAATCTTGCATGTGAACCTTCCTGTCTTCCGCTTTGTTATTGTTTCGGCTTGAATTATAAAAATATTCCTTTGAATACTCAAAGCGAGTACGATCGATTGTGTCTGTAGCCGTTACTTTACTTTTATAATTTATGTATTGTTAGATCTCCCTTTACGAATTTATGTCTACACAGTCAATGAGTCACTCATTTCCATTGATTTATTATTCAAAAAAGGTATATAGTTTTTGAAAATAATATTGTATGAAATTACTACAACCGTCGCTGTCATTCGCTTCGTTCGCTTTGCAAGTTTGAATCTTTGTTTATCTCATGGACCAATCAAATACGATCATCCATTGTTGATTTCAACAGCCAATGAAATTCGCTAAAATTTCAGGGTATCCCAGAGCCAGCGACGAACCAAATGAGGAGTGGGCTCTGGGTACGAGAATGTTATTGTAATTGAAAAGCAATTCACAACATGTACAGCACACATTTGTTTAACAACTTCATTCAATTACAATGTTGCGCCGGGTAGGCTTGTGCGGACTTCTTCAGTGACACCATCTTCTCAGTCCGGCTTCTCCTTATATGCTACTATACTTATCTAAATATTCAACAGTCTTCAACAGGCGTACAATATATCAAGTAAATATCTTATCGATAAAATCGATAATTATCGATTAAATTATCGATAAAATCGATATTGTCAAATGGAGAATCGATAATTATCGATTACTCACAACAAATACTTTTATCGATTTTTATCGATTACCGATAATTTTAGCTAATTTTCATCGATGTTATCGATTATTATCGATTATCGATTTTATCGATTGCCCACGCCTGGTGTACTTAACCATCATTTCCAAAGTTTTGCGTTGGAGAAACATGTTCGACATCAATTCAGGAGTCTCCAGTACTTCAGTGTCTGGGCAGAAGCAGCTTAAACTACGCAATTCAAGGAATATTTGAGCCGCTTTTGCAAGATATAAAGACATGTACAGCGACTTGCCACTTGCCACTTTTGTCGAGTTTCAGTCTGCTTGTTACAATGCATTCTGGGTAATTTTAAAGATGGCGGAGGAGCTAAGTGACCTGGCTGCTTGTAGCCTCCCCCGCAGACTATTACTTCCGGTCTGCAAAATCAAGTTTTTCTCGTCGGAAAAAAAGTTTATATGCGGTTTTTCGATATTTTAATAAATAAACGTGAATTATCTAAAACTTAGCGCATGGGATTTGTTATATTTTAAAAACTAAGAAAGTTACAAGCAAATACGTGGTTTTGTAAACACGAATTTTAGCGTCATTTTCTTATTTTTCCGAAATTCAAAAAACGCATGCGTGAATGCTTTGGAAACGTTCTTAAAAACATACTGATAACAATAATTTTTGAAAAAAAATCGAAACTACCTTGAAAAACGTGTTTTTCTGCTTTGGGTCACGTGACAATGTGCATGGCCCAGTGACGTCATCATTACATTCCCACTTACACTGAATGACTATGTTCCAAATTTCACGGCTGTAAACCAAATATTAATTGACTTATGGCAATTTCACTTTCCCTAGCAACGAGCATCAAAAGATAGTACCGACCCCCCTTAAGTATATGAACATTTGAAATTGTAAAATTGCACCAAAACGAGGCTGGTGTGGACTCACTTGAAAAATACATACAAAACTCTCTATTTATGATCTGTCATAACTCCAATGATATTTCCGGCTTCTCCTTATATGCTTATCCTTATACTTATCTAACTTCAACAGTCGATAATTTCGATTAAATTATTGTTTACAGCAAAGAAGCTTTCCAAGAATGTTTATTTCTAGGTACTCTTTTAGATGACAGTGATCATTAATGTACCAAAAACGTATCATATCGCCAAACTAAAAATACGCCATTATGAATTCGGCATATATATATCCAAAAGGAAACTTGGCACAATACATTTCTTTGTTGCCACCTGCGAATACCCTTTTACTGATTGCAGATAGAGTTAGCCTTGAGTTAGTGTATAAAATTTAATACAAACGAGAAAATGAAAAATTGTTGACATCAATAGAAATTATTTTTACAGCGTGAAGCTCTCAACTATGACCGCCTTTAATGTATTCGCATACTTTTGTCTCGCCATCCTCCAATTAGCCATTAGATCAGAGATAAGATAAGACAATCCTGCAAAGCTGATTGGATAATGGAAGATACGAAAGTATGTGAATGCACTATAGGTGGTCATACATTAAATGTTGTGCTTCGTGCTGTAATTCCACAGCTTATTCTCTAAATTGACTGACTGACCATGAGTAAATGCAATTTTAACACTTTTAATTTGGAAAGGAAACTTAAACTAATTTGCCCATATATGTATATTCTTTGTAATTCAGTTGTTGTTTATATCTGTAGTGAGTTTGAAGCCATTTCATTTGAAGTTGAGAGTCAGGGTAATATATTACAGTGACTACATGTACATGTAGTTGAATTTGTAAATAACACTCCAACTGCCAGAAAATATTAGTCCTAAATAAACACTCGTGAAATCTCTCCAAGTTCAGATCATGGCACATTTCTTTTGGTTCAATGTTTGTCCAATACATGTATGATAAATGACTCCAGTACTTTCTTTGATCATAAGTGATTGGCTATAAAGTTCATCTTCAGGTTATACCATGTTTTCATTTTAAAATATTACTGATTGATCAGTAATATATTAAAATGAAAACATGGTATAACCTGAAGATGAACTTTATAGCCAATCAGATTCTCTTCAATGGCATGTGGTATATTGTATGTTTTTTGTGGTAAATCCTACATACAATAAAAAACACAGGCAGTCCAAGCAATGGTCTTGTAACGATTACAGTGAATCAAAATACATTACCGGCATTTAAATTTTAACATACCTATATCCAACGACATGTAGCCTCCTTAGCAGCCATTTTTCGTATCGGTCACCAGAATCCCGAAAATGGTTGCTTAGGAGACTATATTCAACATTGTTTTTAGTGTTTTGTAGACTGCATTGGGCTAGGTTTTAGCCTTTTTGTGTATTTTTTTCATTTTTTTCCCCTAATGCAGTCTACAAAACACCAAAAAACAACGTTGGATATAGACCCTTTTAATAAATCCCACAATGCATGATTTTCCGCGCTTGACATCAAACTTATTCTTTTGAATCCTATTCAAAATATACAAAAACTGAAAACAATGAAGGAAAATGAATGGAATTCAAAAGAATAAATTTGACGTCAAGCATGGAAAATCGTGCATTGTGGTATTTATTAAAAGGGTCTATATACATGAGGTATGTTTAAAATTTATTATATTTTGATTTTTACAATAATATTCTTGCAGACCCCGTTCTTTCACTGTAATCATACAAGACCATTGCTTGGGCTGCCTGTGTAAAAAACATGTACAAATAAATTAAATATGTTATCAATCTTTTCTTTTTGACTTGTGTTTCTTTTTGTGCTTTGACTTTGTTGGATTTCTTTTGTCATCATACTTGCTTTTTCTTGAAGACTTTTTATCTTGCTTGTTTGACTTCTTGGATTTCTTATGGGATACATTATGTACATGTACTTCACTGTCATGGTGAGAATCTATAAAACAGGAACAACAATGTACATGTACGTGTAGCTGACATACCGGTATACAGGTTATTCAATAGTTTGCCACTGAGATATGAGTGGATATATTTCACAGATTGCGTTGTACATGTTTTTATCATAAACTGTAACAATCGGTGGTATACTGGCTGATAGCTGCACTGACACTCGTGATATATATTTCTCAACACTCGAACATTAATTCTATATCTCCGTGTGGCCATGTACATGTAATATCCTCTGTATATTACATGTATGTCCCAATTTTGTATTTTAATAATAATAATAATAATAATAATATTTTATTTATATAGCGCACTCTCCAGAAATGCACAAGTGCGCTTTACATATATACAATTCAAAAAAATCTAAAACTAAGTATTTTTCTTATTATGAGAAAGAAAATATATATATATATAAAAAAAATTATATACATCAAGATGTTAAAATACAGTCATTTTCAAAAATTCTGGCCGCCATGATATATCAATATATCGGGTGCATTATGGGTAATTAAATAATACTATTTTGCGATTCCTAAATTATTAAATGAAGCAAAATTTACAAACAACAAACGTAAGACTAAAATAAACGTTATACTAAATTTTTCTGCCAACTTTGCTGGCGTCAAACCGCTTTAAGGGAAATTTTCGATTATTTAATTACCCATAATGCACCCGATATATTGATATATTGATATTTCGTAGCGGCCACAATTTTTGCAAATGACTGTTAGTATAAAAACAATACTTTCATCAAGTAAGTATATTTTGGTTTTAAAATACAAAATTGGGACATACATGTACATGTATTACAGGCATCTGCAAAATATTAATTAAAAATAGAGTTACAAGATATTGTATTTATGTCAACAAAAACAAGTACAAATTAAAGAAAGTTCAGTTTATTTTTAAAATTAAACTGAAGTGGGAATTAATGGGTGGTGGCCCGGGGGGGGGGACTCTCCATAACAGTAGACGGGGGTGATCGTCGGCAAAATCAATTTTAACCCTAAGGGATAGCACATTGGGTGTGGTCAACAGCAAATTTACCCCTAAGAGATAGCACATTGGGTGTGGTCGAATAAATTTTTAACCCTAAGAGATAGCAATAAAACAAACACATTTTCAGTTTTCCTGAATTTTATTACGGTCCTTAAGACACCGCCATCGAGCGCATCTCTTTTCTGGTGACTGTTGATAGTGCTGTCATCCAGTCTTCAAGTCCGGCTTTTTTTGGATAGCATGATCCCTAAGGGATAGCAGACTCTTTGAACACCCCTAAGGGATAGCAGATGGTAGAATTTTATACCCTAAGGGATAGGACGATCACCCCCGTCTACTGTTATGGAGAGTCCCCCCCCCGGGGGTGGTGGCTTCTTGCCTCCCACTATATAGACATTTTTATGGTCCCACACATGCAAAAAACAATTACCCTTTGGTTCAGTTTTCCTCCTTTTGGGTTCTATTGTACTCATTAGCATGTTGGTAAGAAATCTTTTGTTTGTTCGAGGAACTGGCGACTTTTTCCTGAAAATAAAAAATGACTATAAATAATCAAGGAAAACATGCAGACAAGAGAGGGTCAATGGGGGAGGGAGAAGGAAAAGGAGAATAAAACTCAATATTTTTCTTTAGCTGTCTTTCTCAACTGTCAGTAACCTCAGTAAAATTATTTTCCATTTGACACTTTATTTTCGCTTTCTATCACTCATCAGAGGATCAACTGGTACAAGTTGTCGGTCTGTATTTTGGCCATCCGCAGGCCACTATAAGACCAGATAAATCAATTATCTTACCATCCTAACATGCCCATAGTTTCAGCTCTAATCTTCCCTCTCTTTGCTTCGGTTAAAAGCTCTTCTTGTGCAAGTCTTGAATAAAAACGACAACATGAAAGCAATTATTAAAACTCATCACAAACTACCAGAGAAGGGAACATAATAATATCATTTTACAAATTTCTAATACCCAACAATTTAAATGTCTGATTGTTGTCACCTTTCAAGCTCTTTCTCGTCCATAACGACAAGTTAAAGTTCGGTACAACACTTTTCAAGCAACGTCCGCCATTTTGTTTCCATGTGGCCGTGAGGACTGGTAACGAAATAACTCGCCCCAGTCCATCTCGGCAAAGGCGGCCATTTTGATTCTCAACAAAATCAAGTTGAACGTAGTTTTCTTGTTATAAAATGACTTCGTTCACGTTTGGGGCGCCCAAGGCAGGTACATCTGCATTTGGTACAACTACTACGACTAATCCGTTCACGTTTGGTACTCCATCGACGTCATCTACTGCTGGTACAACAGGTTTGTTTGGCGCCACTGCTCCAACTGCTTCTACTGGTGCCTTTGCATTCGGCGCAGGATTGGGAGCTGCTTCAGCATTTGGTGCGAAAACTACTGCACCTAGTACTTTTGGTATGTTTTGTTAGATGTTTTAGTGGTTTCGTGTTAGTATGATGAATATGTAAACTGTAAAGTGACTTTACACAGGTATCCCAACGCATATATTACAATATCAATCATTCAATGTCAATGATCAGAAATTGATAATAATAATAATAACAATAATAATAGCATTTATTTAAACACGATAGAATTACAGCATGGCTGGTGTGGTCGTATATCTACAAATGTAGGAGCAAAACCTGGGGTGTTCGGAAAACTAAGACCCCCGAAACTAAGACCCTAAGACCCTAAGACCCTAAGACCCTAAGACCCTAAGAAATTATAAAATGTCCAAATCAGGCAAATCCAATGTTCTGTACTTTAATATTAATTGGGTGACGTTCAGCTCAGCTAGTTCAAAAAAGTTTGAGTGATAAATTGCCGGGATGATATGCCGAATAGGACTTAAAATATCCTGTCTTTTCGACTTTTTCGGCTTTTCATGAATAAAACCACCCCCAGAAAAACAGCTTCTTACTTTGAGGAGTAAAATTCACATATCCAGTGGTTTTCCAGTGGCAGTTTTTCAAATCAATCAGTCAACTAAGATAAGTCATGTCTTTAACAGCGACAAAGCAGCCGCCATCTTTGACACAGGTACATGTAACCCATACACACAGGGATATACATGCTTAGCAGCCTCCCGCGTGCATCCATAACTCGATGGACGCACGCTGAGCGTTGACCATTCCTTCAATACATGTATGCAACTTTCAGCTCACTCAGTCAAGCAGTCAGTCAATCAGTACTTGAGTCAATCATTGTGTGTGTCAATTTCTTTATACTATAGCCAAAATACAAAATGTATGCTAAAAATAAACATGTTGAAACATTACCATCAAAGTTGTGTATCGAATGGCCATGTTTCATCATGTACATGTATGTACATGTAAAAGTATGTATGTATGTACGCAGTAGTCCTATAACGATGTTGGATAAAAATGAAACAGTGATATTCATTATCAATGTAATTCTGAAATGTGCAATGAAATTGACCTTGTATACATGTACATGTATGTAATTAAATGACTTGATCCATACAGGTACTGGTGGTAGTTTTGGTAGTTTTGGCAGTTCTTTTGGTACAGGACTAGGAACTACTGGTGGCACAACATTAGGATTTGGTCAGCCAGCAACACAACTGGTAATGCACACTTTTATTACATGAATTAAACCATTGACTGTAACTGTATAAAGTCTTAAATTGTAAACTTACAATGTATGTAAACTTGTAGTACAATGTAATGGAGTTACCTGCGGCCAATATTCCTACTCTTATGCAGCCTGCTGCATCTGACTTCTGGAACTCATTATAAAACTTTCTCTTGTGCCAGTCATCTTCACTGGCCAGAATTTCTGATTCAACTTTCAATAAATAATTAAAATTTGAACTTGAACTTAACACCTAATGTTTGACTTTGAAGGACTTGGACAGGCATTGCCACAAGCCACTAGTGCAGCGATATCACCAATGGTTCTTATCAACTTAGCTCTAGCCAATCCACAAATCTATGGTGATGAAAGAGATGGTATTATAGCTAAACTAAACCATCTCCAGGCATACTGGGGCACAGGAAAGGGATATTACAATCAACAGGGCTCTGCAGTTGACTTTACTCGTGAAAATCCATATTGTAGATTCAAGGTACAGTATTCACATTTTACATGATTGTAATAAGGAAATAGAGCAACCCAGGGACTGTGGAACAAGTTTCATATTGGGGGGACTGAAGCTTTCAAAACACCGGAAAATGAATGAATTTTTATAGAAAATGTATGGGAAGCTTGCCTTTATTGAGGGGGCTAAAGTCCCTTAGTAGACTACCAACAGCTAGTAATGATGATGTCTTATATACAATCATTGACTACAGGTTGTAGGATACAGTAGACTACCAACAGCTAGTAATGATGATGTCTTATATACAATCATTGACTACAGGTTGTAGGATACAGTAGACTACCAACAGCTAGTAATGATGTCTCACATAGAATCATTGACTACAGGTTGTAGGATACAGTAGACTACCAACAGCTAGTAATGATGATGTCTTACATAGAATCATTGACTACAGGTTGTAGGATACAGTAGACTACCAACAGCTAGTAATGATGTCATGTCTTATATACAATCATTGACTACAGGTTGTAGGATACAGTAGACTACCAACAGCTAGTAATGATGATGTCTTATATACATACAATCATTGACTACAGGTTGTAGGATACAGTAGACTACCAACAGCTAGTAATGATGTCTCACATGTCTGTAGGATACATAGAATCATTGACTACAGGTTGTACAGGTTGTAGGATACAGTAGACTACCAACAGCTAGTAATGATGTCATGTCTCACATACAATCATTGACTACAGGTTGTAGGATACAGTAGACTACCAACAGCTAGTAATGATGTCATGTCTCACATAGAATCATTGACTACAGGTTGTAGGATACAGTAGACTACCAACAGCTAGTAATGATGTCATGTCTCACATAGAATCATTGACTACAGGTTGTAGGATACAGTAGACTACCAACAGCTAGTAATGATGTCACATAGTGACTACAGGTTGTAGGATACAGTAGACTACCAACAGCTAGTAATGATGTCATGTCTCACATAGAATCATTGACTACAGGTTGTAGGATACAGTAGACTACCAACAGCTAGTAATGATGTCATGTCTCACATAGAATCATTGACTACAGGTTGTAGGATACAGTAGACTACCAACAGCTAGTAATGATGTCATGTCTCACATAGAATCATTGACTACAGGTTGTAGGATACAGTAGACTACCAACAGCTAGTAATGATGTCATGTCTCACATAGAATCATTGACTACAGGTTGTAGGATACAGTAGACTACCAACAGCTAGTAATGATGTCATGTCTCACATAGAATCATTGACTACAGGTTGTAGGATACAGTAGACTACCAACAGCTAGTAATGATGTCATGTCTCACATACAATCATTGACTACAGGTTGTAGGATACAGGACTACCAACAGCTAGTAATGATGATGTCTTACATAGAATCATTGACTACAGGTTGTAGGATACAGTAGACTACCAACAGCTAGTAATGATGTCATGTCTCACATAGAATCATTGACTACAGGTTGTAGGATACAGTAGACTACCAACAGCTAGTAATGATGTCATGTCTCACATAGAATCATTGACTACAGGTTGTAGGATACAGATAGAACACAGTAGACTACCAACAGCTAGTAATGATGTCATGTCTCACATAGAATCATTGACTACAGGTTGTAGGATACAGTAGACTACCAACAGCTAGTAATGATGTCATGTCTCACATACAATCATTGACTACAGGTTGTAGGATACAGTAGACTACCAACAGCTAGTAATGATGTCATGTCTCACATAGAATCATTGACTACAGGTTGTAGGATACAGTAGACTACCAACAGCTAGTAATGATGTCATGTCTCACATAGAATCATTGACTACAGGTTGTAGGATACAGTAGACTACCAACAGCTAGTAATGATGTCATGTCTCACATAGAATCATTGACTACAGGTTGTAGGATACAGTAGACTACCAACAGCTAGTAATGATGATGTCTTACATAGAATCATTGACTACAGGTTGTAGGATACAGTAGACTACCAACAGCTAGTAGTAATGATGTCATGTCTTACATACAATCATTGACTACAGGTTGTAGGATACAGTAGACTACCAACAGCTAGTAATGATGATGTCTTACATACAATCATTGACTACAGGTTGTAGGATACAGTAGACTACCAACAGCTAGTAATGATGTCATGTCTCACATACAATCATTGACTACAGGTTGTAGGATACAGTAGACTACCAACAGCTAGTAATGATGATGTCTTACATAGAATCATTGACTACAGGTTGTAGGATACAGTAGACTACCAACAGCTAGTAATGATGTCATGTCTCACATAGAATCATTGACTACAGGTGTGTAGGATACAGTAGACTACCAACAGCTAGTAATGATGTCATGTCTCACATACAATCATTGACTACAGGTTGTAGGATACAGTAGACTACCAACAGCTAGTAATGATGTCATGTCTCACATAGAATCATTGACTACAGGTTGTAGGATACAGTAGACTACCAACAGCTAGTAATGATGATGTCTTACATAGAATCATTGACTACAGGTTGTAGGATACAGTAGACTACCAACAGCTAGTAATGATGATGTCTTATATACAATCATTGACTACAGGTTGTAGGATACAGTAGACTACAACAGCTAGTAATGATGTTGTCTTGCATACAATCATTGACTACAGGTTGTAGGATACAGTAGACTACCAACAGCTAGTAATGAGTCTTACATACAATCATTGACTACAGGTTGTAGGATACAGTAGACTACCAACAGCTAGTAATGATGTCATGTCTACACATACAATCATTGACTACAGGTTGTAGGATACAGTAGACTACCAACAGCTATGTAATACAATCATGACTACAGGTTGTATACAGTAGACTACCAATCTATAATGACTACATACAATCATTGACTACAGGTTGTAGGATACAGTAGACTACCAACAGCTAGTAATGATGATGTCTTACATACAATCATTGACTACAGGTTGTAGGATACAGGTTGTAGATAGACTACCAACAGCTAGTAATGATGATGTCTTACATACAATCATTGACTACAGGTTGTAGGATACAGTAGACTACCAACAGCTAGTAATGATGATGTCTTATATACAATCATTGACTACAGGTTGTAGGATACAGTAGACTACCAACAGCTAGTAATGATGATGATGTCTTACATACAATCATTGACTACAGGTTGTAGGATACAGTAGACTACCAACAGCTAGTAGTAATGATGATGTCTTACATACAATCATTGACTACAGGTTGTAGGATACAGTAGACTACCAACAGCTAGTAATGATGTCATGTCTTGCATACCAATCATTGACTACAGGTTGTAGGATACAGTAGACTACCAACAGCTAGTAATGATGATGTCTTACATACAATCATTGACTACAGGTTGTAGGATACAGTAGACTTGACTACATACAATCATTGACTACAGGTTGTAGGATACAGTAGACTACCAACAGCTAGTAATGATGATGTCTTATATACAATCATTGACTACAGGTTGTAGGATACAGTAGACTACCAACAGCTAGTAATGATGATGTCTTATATACAATCATTGACTACAGGTTGTAAAGATACAGTAGACTACCAACAGCTAGTAATGATGTTGTCTTGCATACAATCATTGACTACAGGTTGTAGGATACAGTAGACTACCAACAGCTAGTAATGATGATGTCTTATATACAATCATTGACTACAGGTTGTAGGATACAGTAGACTACCAACAGCTAGTAATGATGATGTCTTACATACAATCATTGACTACAGGTTGTAGGATACAGTAGACTACCAACAGCTAGTAATGATGATGTCTTATATACAATCATTGACTACAGGTTGTAGGATACAGTAGACTACCAACAGCTAGTAATGATGTTGTCTTGCATACAATCATTGACTACAGGTTGTAGGATACAGTAGACTACCAACAGCTAGTATTGATTATGCCTTACATACAATCATTGACTACAGGTTGTAGGATACAGTAGACTACCAACAGCTAGTAATGATGATGTCTTATATACAATCATCGACTACAGGTTGTAAAGATACAGTAGACTACCAACAGCTAGTAATGATGATGTCTTACATACAATCATTGACTACAGGTTGTAGGATACAGTAGACTACCAACAGCTAGTAATGATGATGTCTTATATACAATCATTGACTACAGGTTGTAGGATACAGTAGACTACCAACAGCTAGTAATGATGTTGTCTTGCATACAATCATTGACTACAGGTTGTACAATGTAGGATACAGTAGACTACCAACAGCTAGTAATGATGATGTCTTATATACAATCATCGACTACAGGTTGTAAAGATACAGTAGACTACCAACAGCTAGTAATGATGTTGTCTTGCATACAATCATTGACTACAGGTTGTGTACAAGTACCAACAGCTACAGTGACTACCAACAGCTAGTATGATGATGATATACAATCATCGATACACAATCATAGACTACACAGTAGTAATGATGATACAGTAGACAATCATTGACTACATGTCTACAGTAGACTACCAACAGCTAGTAATGATGTTGTCTTGCATACAATCATTGACTACAGGTTGTAGGATACAGTAGACTACCAACAGCTAGTAATGATGATGTCTTACATACAATCATTGATGTAGGATACAGTAGACTACCAACAGCTAGTAATGATGATGTCTTATATACAATCATTGACTACAGGTTGTAGGATACAGTAGACTACCAACAGCTAGTAATGATGATGTCTTACATACAATCATTGACTACAGGTTGTAGGATACAGTAGACTACCAACAGCTAGTAATGATGATGTCTTATATACAATCATTGACTACAGGTTGTAGGATACAGTAGACTACCAACAGCTAGTAATGATGATGTCTTATATACAATCATTGACTACAGGTTGTAGGATACAGTAGACTACCAACAGCTAGTAATGATGATGGCTTTGTGGGCATTCAAATCAAGAAAAAGGAATCTGAGGTCCACCAACAACAGCAGAATTTAGTTAGTGAGCTGCAGAAATGTTTTGGAAATAAACCCACAATCATGGTGTGTGTTGATGGACTTAAACCTCTCCCTGATGACAGGTAACAAGATATAGACTAATAAAATATTAGATTAATGTATTAGTCTAAGACTAAATATTAGATTTAATAGACTGTCTGTAAATATACTGGACTTTACACAACCCCTGGAGGCATGAAGTTTACCTGGTAATTACATTTCACAGAATGATGGGCCTTCCCTGTATAGAGGGATCATAACATTAACTTTAATATTAATGTGTCAAAACTTCTAGCGTACCACAAGTAGTATACACTAATCGGGAACACTTAAATTTAAATACAATAATTACAAAATTAATACAAATAGGTAAGTGAAAAAATAATCCCCCTCCCACTCCCTCTCCTCCTGTGCCACCGACACAGACTGTTTTGTAGGGTACATTGTGCTTGGCCCTACTATCAGGGACTCTTTGCCTTTATCAATTTTTAGTGTGAGTTTTCTGCTGCATTGTGTTCTCTCTTGTCAAATTTATTGGTTATTAAATCAGTTATTGATATCAATATCCATATTATTCTACATGTATTTATAAGTAATAGTACTATTAATACCTCATGTTTATTATATTTTTAGTACGGAAGTGGTCTTCAAAGTAGTTGAACGTGCTGACAATGGTATGACCAAAACATTCCCTGCTAATGACATTTATACCTACTTGAACCAACCAAATGTCAAGGTAAGTCTGCCTCATGTACACATGTACTCTTATCAGATTGATGAATAATTAATGAGGGAAATACAATAGAAATCATAAGCGTAGCAGACATCTGTAAATTGGATACAAAATCGTCCTCATTTGCATTCAACTTTAACTTGGATTTTCTCGGCCAAACTGTTTCCTATCATCCAAATTATAGTAAAACATCCACTTATACATCGTTGGATTCGATAAGTCAGATACAATATTCGCATCCGAACTGTATGGTATTTACAATGGCTCGTCTTCGGGTCGCCATTGTAAATACCATACAGTTCGGCCGCTCATATTGTATCTATTACATATTGTTGGCTCATTTGAGTGTTGTGCTGTTGTGTGTGAGGACACAGAAAGGTACAGAGTTTGCACTGCTCCTGGAATTCCTGGAAAACTCCTTGTTTAAATATTGGAAAAATTAAAATTGTTAAATTGTTTTAGTCAAGAAAATCGGCAATTTGTAAGTTAAGGGTCCTGGAATTTTTATATTTTTACCCTGGAAAACTCCTGGAAAACTCCTGGAATTTTATAATCTCCTAGTACATGTACATGTAGTATGAACCCTGGTATACATTATATATATTTAGTGTAAAGTTCCTGAAATTCAATTACTCTACCAAGAGATTTTAATAATATTATTCTAATTACTGTCAGTGTTTGTAGCCACTATAGTTAATGCAGCTATGAACTGTTTACCAGATTCTACTACAAAACCTGGGTGTTACAAACATTACAGCCAAGACCAACATGTCACCTGTTTTACTTCAACAGTATCTTAATACACCACCAGCAGGTACTGTATAGATTGTTAAACTTATCTATTGATACCTAACTATTGTTTTATGGTGTCTGGAACCTCCATCAGTGCACCCTTTACCCCCTCCCTTCATCAGTGCACCCTCTACCCCCTTCCTTCATCAGTGCACCCTGTACCCCTTCCTTCATCAGTGCACCCTTTACCCACTTCCTCCATCAGTGCACCCTCTACCTCCTCCCTCCATCAGTACACCGTCTACCCCCTTCCTTTACCCTCTTCCTCCATCAGTGCACCCTCCCCATCCTTCATTAATTTGTGGTACAAAATAAACAAAATAAATGTACATGTATGTATGTATGTTCATCAATGCACCCTCTACTCCCTCCCTCCATCAGTGCACCCTCTACCCCCTCCCTCCATTAGTGCACCCTCTACCCCCTTCCTTCATCAGTGCACCCTGTACCCCTTCCTTCATCAGTGCACCCTTTACCCACTTCCTCCATCAGTGCACCCTCTACCTCCTCCCTCCATCAGTACACCGTCTACCCCCTTCCTTTACCCCCTTCCTCCATCAGTGCACCCTCCCCATCCTTCATTAATTTGTGGTACAAAATAAACAAAATAAATGTACATGTATGTATGTATGTTCATCAATGCACCCTCTACTCCCTCCCTCCATCAGTGCACCCTTTACCCCTTCCCTTCATCAGTGCACCCTCTACCCCCTTCCTTCATCAGTGCACCCTCTAACCCCTTCCTCCATCAGTGCACCCTCTACCCCCTTCCTTCATCAGTGCACCCTCTACCCCCTTCCTCCATCAGTGCACCCTCTAACCCCTTACTCCATCAGTGCACCCTCCCCATCCTTCATTAATTTGTGGTACAAAATAAACAAAATAAATGTACATGTATGTATGTATGTTCATCAATGCACCCTCTACTCCCTCCCTCCATCAGTGCACCCTCTACCCACTTCCTCCATCAGTGCACCCTCTACCCACTTCCTCCATCAGTGCACCCTCTACCTCCTCCCTCCATCAGTACACCTTCTACCCCCTTCCTTTACCCCCTTCCTCCATCAGTGCACCGTCTACCCCCTCCCTTCATCAGTGCGCCCTCTAACCCCATCCTTCATCAGTGCACCCTCTACTCCCTCCATCAGTGCACCCTCTACCCCCTTCCTTCATCAGTGCACCCTCTATCCCCCTTCCTTTACCCCCTCCGTCCATTAGTACACCCTCTACCCCCTTCCTTCATCAGTGCACCCTCTACCCCCTTCCTTCATCAGTGCACCCTGTACCCCTTCCTTCATCAGTGCACCCTCTACCCACTTCCTCCATCAGTGCACCCCTCTACCTCCTCCCTCCATCAGTACACCGTCTACCCCCTTCCTCTACCCCCTTCCTCCATCAGTGCACCCTCTACCCCCTCCCTTCATCAGTGCGCCCTCTAACCCCATCCTTCATCAGTGCGCCCTCTAACCCCATCCTTCATCAGTGCACCCTCTACTCCCTCCCCCTCCATCAGTGCACCCTCTACCCCCTCCCTTCATCAGTGCACCCTCTAACCCCATCCTTCATCAGTGCACCCTCTAACCCCATCCTTCATCAGTGCACCCTCTACTCCCTCCCTCCATCAGTGCACCCTCTACCCCCTTCCTTCATCAGTGCACCCTCTACCCCTTCCTTCATCAGTGCACCCTGTACCCCCTTCCTTCATCAGTGCACCCACTACCTCCTTCCTTCATCAGTGCACCCTCTACCCCCTTCCTTCATCAGTGCACCCACTACCCCCTTCCTCCATCAGTGCACCCTCTACCCCCTTCCTTCATCAGTGCACCCTCTACTCCCTCCCTCCATCAGTGCACCCTCTACCCCCTTCCTTCATCAGTGCACCCTCTACCCCTTCCTTCATCAGTGCACCCTGTACCCCCTTCCTTCATCAGTGCACCCACTACCTCCTTCCTTCATCAGTGCACCCTCTACCCCCTTCCTTCATCAGTGCACCCACTACCCCCTTCCTCCATCAGTGCACCCTCTACCCCCTTCCTTCATCAGTGCACCCTCTACCCCCTTCCTTCCTATAATAATAATAAAGTTTTATTATTATTATTATAATATTATTATTATTATCAGTGCACCCACTACCCCCTTCCTTCATCAGTGCACCCACTACCCCCTTCCTCCATCAGTGCACTGCACTCTACCCCCTTCCTTCATCAGTGCACCCTCTACCCCCTTCCTCCATCAGTGCACTGCAGTCTACCCCCTTCCTTCATCAGTGCACCCTCTACCCCCTAACAGTTGGTACATGTACATGATTACCAAACCAACTAAGCCATCCTTGCTCCTACTTTTTGAACAACTGAGGCTACAGCTATATATAACAAGTACGCTATAAATACTAAAATAATCTTCATTAAGCACACTACATTTATGAGCCAGAAGTCTCATTACAAATATGTGTCATGGGTAATGCAAAAAGCCAAATCACTATAAAAATTATCAACTTGGCTAATTTATAAAATTTGCTTACATTATTTAGGAATTGATTCACTGCTATGGGAGCAAGCTAAGAAGGACAATCCTGATCCAAATATGTAAGTAATTAGTCTAACCAACTAACAGATTGATTCTAAATTAAAGAATAGAAAGATCCTCGCAGTGAAATAAACTCACTTTAAAACAGTAAGTGTATGTTACTTGGGAAAAACGTGCTCGTTTTATATTTCTTCAATAGACTGAAGGAGTACAGTAGTCTCCTTTGCAGCCATTCTTAGTGTTCTTACATGTAGACTGACACTAAGAATGGCTGTAAAGGAGACTACTGAAGGAGTTGATTGAGAGGAAAATGCAGCAAGGGTGGATTTGTCTCTCCACTTCCTCAACCTTGCATTTTGTACCAGCAGTTCTCACTATTAAATTTTGAAATTAAAAATCAAAGTTTCTCCATGATTTATTTATGCGTTATTGCCAATAGTTTTATTGTATTTAGCCTGTACATGTAGTTAAAGTAGACTCACTAGTCTAAGCATCAGTCTTGTCACTGCAGGTTGATTCCAGTACCAATAACAGGATTTGAAGAACTGAAGAAAAGACTTGAGTTTGAAGATCAAGAAACAGCACAACATCAAAAGCGACTATCAGTAAGATTATACATACATATAGAAGTTTGATGATCAATGCTGGGGTTTAGGGTTTGAGCTGAGATAGTTCATGTTAGGTCTAGTCTACAGTATGCATGTTGGACACGTGACTTGACCATTTGTTATGACACTATGTATGGCTGTTGATGGCTACCTTCACTACACGTCAGCGAGAAAGTGGGAAAAGCACTCACATGGGTGAGGGTGGGGTAACGTACTGTAGACTACCAACACACTGATATTCTTTATTGAGGGTCTGGCTTAAAAAATTTGACTGTTAAATGACGAAAAATTATAATAATATTATCTTAATATATAATTATTGATGAAATATCTATATTTCTCTTCTTCGAAAAATTGATATCTTCACACGTGAAGATCATGTGAAGATATAATTTATATCATATCGTAAAGTAAAAATTATTTCAAAACAAAAAAATGTTTCATCGATAGTTATACAGAATATTACATGGTCGCTTGGAGATACAAATTTTATCTTCTCGTATTGAATATCTCTCTCATTCACTGCGCTCACTCGTGAGAGATATTATCAACACTCGAAGATAAAATTCGTATCTCTGCGCACCCATGTAATATCCTCTATTTCTTTAACTTTAATTTCCATATCACCAGCATCGCAAGTCACATTTTAACACACTTGCATAGTTGTAATATCCCAGGGCCTCTGAATTTTCTTTGGAGGCCCTGGGAACAAGGATGGATGTTGATGATGAATATGGATGATGGAGATGAATGATGATGATAAACTTAGATGGATGATGATGAAGATGGATGCTGATGGATGGATGATGATGATGATGATGGATGTTGATGATGAAGATGGATGATGATGAAGATGGATGATGAAGATGGATGTTCATGATGAAGATGGATGCTGATGGATGGATGATGATGATGGATGTTGATGATGAAGATGGATGATGATGAAGATGGATGATGAAGATGGATGTTCATGATGAAGATTGATGATGATGATGAAGATGGATGTTGATGATGAAGATGGATGTTGATGATGAAGATGGATGTTGATGATGATGATGATATTGTGATGATTAGTTATGATGTTTCTAATCTGCTGTTGAGCATGATGCATGGCAAGGATGTTCAACAGTACACCATGAAAGCCATATTGTATTCCCATTGTTTGCCTGTAGATAGTCAGTGAAGAAATAGCAACACTACAATGTAACCATGCAACGACCATGGCTAAACTTGCACAGTTTAAACGAAAACACTTAGAGCTGAGTCACAGAGTATTAGAGGTAAGTTATTCCTATAATTAGAGAAGATTTGTTAGAGCTTAAACACACAATATAGGGATTAATGATTTGAGATCCACAATGCTCTAATTGCAGCGTGTATGCACTTTTGCAATATGGTGCACTTGCATATATTAAATACAGCTTATTTGACATTTTAGTGTGTAGTATGGCTGGATATTTTTACGAGTCTGCAGTATTTTGTCAAGCCCATAGGGCGAGACAAAATACAAAGACGAGTAAAAATTTCCAGTCTTACTCCACACTAAAATGTTAAATAAGTTATTTATTATCCAACCCTTTTGTGATGCGAAAAATACACTCCTCCTGTGAAGGACATTTATATAAAAGCGCGCGCGATATATACGAGTAAAAATATCGCTGGATATTTTTACTCACTCCAGTCCTACTCGCGCGATATTTTTACTCGTCTATGTGTAGTTGGATAATAATGCGAATTATTCATCAGCAATTTTGCCTCCAGCTAGTGTTGCAGAATTGTTTGTATTTCTTAAATCCTATTGTCGTAATATTGCCTGCGTGATGTTTCACTGTGTGTGCGGTATTGGCCTTCATTTTGCCTACAATAATTGCAGAGGTAGACACGTGCTGCAGTATGGTGTGTCCTGCATAAGTGTTGCATGCTGCAGTATGGTGTGTCCTGCATAAGTATTGCATGCTGCAGTATGGTGTGTCCTGCATAAGTATTGCATGCTGCAGTATGGTGTGTCCTGCATAAGTGTTGCATGCTGCAGTATGGTGTGTCCCTGCATGGCCATAAGTATTGCATGCTGCAGTATGGTGTGTCCCTGCATGGCCATAAGTGTTGCATGCTGCAGTATGGTGTGTCCTGCATAAGTATTGCATGCTGCAGTATGGTGTGTCCTGCATAAGTATTGCATGCTGCAGTATGGTGTGTCCCTGCATGGCCATAAGTGTTGCATGCTGCAGTATGGTGTGTCCTGCATAAGTATTGCATGCTGCAGTATGGTGTGTCCCTCCCTGCATGGCCATAAGTGTTGCATGCTGCAGTATGGTGTGTCCTGCATAAGTGTTGCATGCTGCAGTATGGTGTGTGTCCTGCATAAGTGTTGCATGCTGCAGTATGGTGTGTCCCTGCATGGCCATAAGTGTTGCATGCTGCAGTATGGTGTGTCCTGCATAAGTATTGCATGCTGCAGTATGGTGTGTCCTGCATAAGTGTTGCATGCTGCAGTATGGTGTGTCCCTGCATGGCCATAAGTGTTGCATGCTGCAGTATGGTGTGTCCTGCATAAGTATTGCATGCTGCAGTATGGTGTGTCCTGCATAAGTGTTGCATGCTGCAGTATGGTGTGTCCCTGCATGGCCATAAGTGTTGCATGCTGCAGTATGGTGTGTCCTGCATAAGTATTGCATGCTGCAGTATGGTGTGTCCTGCATAAGTGTTGCATGCTGCAGTATGGTGTGTCCTGCATAAGTATTGCATGCTGCAGTATGGTGTGTCCTGCATAAGTATTGCATGCTGCAGTAGTATGGTGTGTCCTGCATAAGTATTGCATGCTGCAGTATGGTCTGTCCCTGCATAAGTATTGCATGCTGCAGTATGGTGTGTCCCTGCATGGCCATAAGTGTTGCATGCTGCAGTATGGTGTGTCCTGCATAAGTATTGCATGCTGCAGTATGGTGTGTCCTGCATAAGTGTTGCATGCTGCAGTATGGTGTGTCCTGCATAAGTATTGCATACTGCAGTATGGTGTGTCCTGCATAAGTATTGCATGCTGCAGTATGGTGTGTCCTGCATAAGTATTGCATGCTGCAGTATGGTGTGTCCCTGCATAAGTATTGCATGCTGCAGTATGGTGTGTCCCTGCATGGCCATAAGTGTTGCATGCTGCAGTATGGTGTGTCCTGCATAAGTATTGCATGCTGCAGTATGGTGTGTCCTGCATAAGTATTGCATGCTGCAGTATGGTGTGTCCCTGCATAAGTATTGCATGCTGCAGTATGGTGTGTCCCTGCATGGCCATAAGTATTGCATGCTGCAGTATGGTGTGTCCCTGCATGGCCATAAGTGTTGCATGCTGCAGTATGGTGTGTCCTGCATAAGTATTGCATGCTGCAGTATGGTGTGTCCTGCATAAGTGTTGCATGCTGCAGTATGGTGTGTCCTGCATAAGTATTGCATGCTGCAGTATGGTGTGTCCTGCATAAGTATTGCATGCTGCAGTATGGTGTGTCCCTGCATAAGTATTGCATGCTGCAGTATGGTGTGTCCCTGCATGGCCATAAGTATTGTATGCTGCAGTATGGTGTGTCCCTGCATGGCCATAAGTGTTGCATGCTGCAGTATGGTGTGTCCTGCATAAGTATTGCATGCTGCAGTATGGTATGTCCTGCATAAGTGTTGCATGCTGCAGTATGGTGTGTCCTGCATAAGTATTGCATGCTGCAGTATGGTGTGTCCTGCATAAGTATTGCATGCTGCAGTATGGTGTGTCCTGCATAAGTGTTGCATGCTGCAGTATGGTGTGTCCTGCATAAGTATTGCATGCTGCAGTATGGTGTGTCCTGCATAAGTATTGCATGCTGCAGTATGGTGTGTCCCTGCATAAGTATTGCATGCTGCAGTATGGTGTGTCCCTGCATGGCCATAAGTGTTGCATGCTGCAGTATGGTGTGTCCTGCATAAGTATTGCATGCTGCAGTATGGTATGTCCTGCATAAGTGTTGCATGCTGCAGTATGGTGTGTCCTGCATAAGTATTGCATGCTGCAGTATGGTGTGTCCTGCATAAGTATTGCATGCTGCAGTATGGTGTGTCCTGCATAAGTGTTGCATGCTGCAGTATGGTGTGTCCTGCATAAGTATTGCATGCTGCAGTATGGTGTGTCCTGCATAAGTATTGCATGCTGCAGTATGGTGTGTCCCTGCATAAGTATTGCATGCTGCAGTATGGTGTGTCCCTGCATGGCCATAAGTGTTGCATGCTGCAGTATGGTGTGTCCTGCATAAGTATTGCATGCTGCAGTATGGTGTGTCCCTGCATAAGTATTGCATGCTGCAGTATGGTGTGTCCTGCATAAGTATTGCATGCTGCAGTATGGTGTGTCCTGCATAAGTGTTGCATGCTGCAGTATGGTGTGTCCTGCATAAGTATTGCATGCTGCAGTATGGTGTGTCCCTGCATGGCCATAAGTGTTGCATGCTGCAGTATGGTGTGTCCTGCATAAGTATTGCATGCTGCAGTATGGTGTGTCCCTGCATAAGTATTGCATGCTGCAGTATGGTGTGTCCCTGCATGGCCATAAGTGTTGCATGCTGCAGTATGGTGTGTCCTGCATAAGTATTGCATGCTGCAGTATGGTGTGTCCCTGCATAAGTATTGCATGCTGCAGTATGGTGTGTCCTGCATAAGTATTGCATGCTGCAGTATGGTGTGTCCTGCATAAGTATTGCATGCTGCAGTATGGTGTGTCCTGCATAAGTATTGCATGCTGCAGTATGGTGTGTCCTGCATAAGTATTGCATGCTGCAGTATGGTGTGTCCCTGCATGGCCATAAGTGTTACATGCATAAGTATTGCATGCTGCAGTATGGTGTGTCCCTGCATAAGTATTGCATGCTGCAGTATGGTGTGTCCCTGCATGGCCATAAGTGTTGCATGCTGCAGTATGGTGTGTCCTGCATAAGTATTGCATGCTGCAGTATGGTGTGTCCTGCATAAGTGTTGCATGCTGCAGTATGGTGTGTCCTGCATAAGTGTTGCATGCTGCAGTATGGTGTGTCCTGCATAAGTGTTGCATGCTGCAGTATGGTGTGTCCCTGCATGGCCATAAGTGTTGCATGCTGCAGTATGGTGTGTCCCTGCATGGCCATAAGTGTTGCATGCTGCAGTGATAGTGATGGCCTTAGTCTTCCTGTTGTAGATGATGGTGAAACAAGAATCAATACGTAAAGCTGGATATTCAGTACAAGCAGAAGAGGAACATCTCAGGTATGTACGTTGAGACTGCATTATGTTAATAACTCTTGTTTCATAACATGGAAAACTATCCTCTCTAGGGTACACTTGGAATCATTACAAGCAGAATTGAACGCCCCTCTTCAGTTTAAGGTAAGTTTAATACGTACACCATTTACATCTCATAATATTAATAATATTTCATCTTTAAGGAGGAAGCACCCATCACAATAACGTAGTATTCAGGGAGGTCCTCAGTATTGTCGGGGTGTTCACGCATGTTGGCGGGATGTTCCCTTGTTGTTGTCAGGGTCCCTTGCTGTACCATGCAAGTTCAATGACATACCATTCTAGAATCCCAAGTATTCTGTTCTCGCAAAGCTGTACTGATACCGTATCCGCTACGAGGGGTCCTAAAGCAGCGCGTCTGATAATGGGAGGCGTCCTTTTTTTAACTCGTGGATCCACGACGAATTATAGGGACGACACTGGAACAATTTTGGTATCCCTCATTCGGCTGTAAACTTTTACTACGTTGCCGCTGAAGTACATCGCAGGCTCACAACTTTGGTGGGAGGGGGTGTTAATCCACGAGTAGGTTGATTTGTTTGTAGTTTATAATCTTAGAGTTCAACTGTTTTTATCTCAGGCACGCCTAAACGAATTATTGTCCCAAATTCGACTTCAGCAAAGCCAGGGTGTTGGCAGTGACAGGACTGAGGGTCGATATTCCATGGACCCTTCATTACAGAACGAGCTAAAACAGGTTTGTTGTTTGCTCAGTGACCACTGGCCGGGTGGAGGGAAGAGGCGGGAGAGGGGAGAGGTGAGGGAGCAATAGGCAGGTGAAGAGAGGTACGAAGTAAGGAAAGTAAGAAGTGTTTGTTCATTTGGAGAAACAGTACAACAGGGGGGGGGGGGGGGGGGGGAGTACTCCCTTATATGGGCTTACGGGGATGTGTTGCTCAAATCACTATTTCTGTCTGGAATTACGGTATTTACCCAACTAGATTACATTCTAAGGTAAAAACTTGATGTGTAGGCATGACTCTTGAATAAAGATTTGTGTTCAGAGATGAGCTCACTTCGGTAGAAAACCTAGATCGCCGAAGTGTGTTTCCATCCCGTAAACGAATTGTTTTGTATTTATTGTACATTGCAGCATCTTGAACAGCAGCAAGAAGGCTTGATCCATCTTATCAGTATTATCAAAGACGACTTGGAGGATCTAAAAACCATCGATCATGGACTGGGACAGAGTTTGGTAGTACGATAGGAAAACAAATGAGACAAGAAAGGAACTTTGCAAAAGATGACTGACTTAAAAATGTCTGCAAAGTGTGATGAACAAATACATGAAAGGGACAAATTGAGAAACGGGGTAAAGAAGATGGAACGAGAGAACAGAAATGGCCGTGATGTTCATTTGTCGTATCCTTGCAGCTACTCGTGACACTAAAACAACCTTGATGATGTATATAGCGGCATTTGTATAAAATATGTATTGTTTTAAAGCCCGTCGCACACTAAACGACTCGACCACGCCTTAACTGTCTTACGCCACACGATTCTGTATGGGACTGCACATGTTAAGACCGTCGGGCGTTTGCGCATACGTTTCATGTATTTGGCTAATCTAGTGTAGGTGCTAAAATTCTATCATGAGATTTGCGAGTTATCTTTAAGTAATCGGCGAGTGAAAAATACCATGCACGAGTCGACGCGTCTACGATTAAGATGAAACTTTCGAATCGCATAGTCTCTACGTAGGCGATTGCTGTAATCGTAGTAGAAGACCGCGACACGCCTACACGCACGACAAAGTCCCTTACTACGCGGTCGTGTAGTGTGGAATGAATACGCAATAATAATATGGCTTAATTTACTACTATCAATGTAAAAACTGTAGAGAATAGAGTCGTTTTCGTATGAGTGGGAAAGTTACGGTACCGCGCCGTATTGATAGAGTTTGATTGGATGAGATGCATCTCCACGATTTTTGATTGGTTCAGAAAGGAAGCCATTTTGAGTGTCACGGTACCGCAGGGTTTCCACTCGTACGAAAACGACTCTATAACGCAACGCTGTAGAGGCGTACTGCAAGCAGGGGCCTTGAGACGAGGAAGTCTTTACAAGGTTTTTGTGGTAGGAACAGCTGCTCCAACGTCCTTACTTTAAAATAACAACAATAACAAATAAATATTTTATGTTTCTTCAAATGTTTTTGCTGGTTTTTGACTCGGTTGGACTTCCTGTGGTTGCAGTAGCTGTTATGAGTTATTTATGCCTAACCATTGATCGAAATAACACTCCTAATAGAAATAAACAAACCATCGACAGACTATTTTTAACCTACAAACCTTTTCGCTCCCTATTGATCACCCGAATGCCTTCGTCGAGCTAGCATTGTACTTTAGCCTTGCCTTGTATTTTCTACAGCCAAGGTGTCTAGGGTAATGTATTTTCCCTGTCAGTTTCAGCCTGTATGGTTTCCAAAGCCACTCTATTTGTAGGCATTGATCTAGAGCTGTTTTCGCTGTGGTGAGCCACGTGTGGTTTGTAAAGATTCTAATAATGGGAAATGCGCGGGAAATCTGTCAGTATAGTAAAAACACATGGCATTTCTGTACTACTGAACACATCCAACATTCCATATAGGGCTGCATGTGTGGGTTGACTTTCCTAGTTGAATCACTGTTAATCTAGACTAATATACGATTATCAATTTCGCTTGTTTTGTTAATCCTATAAATACTACATGCGACTTGCCTCCCTCGCAGAGTCACTCCTAGTTGTTATTGTTACCAATGGCATTGTGACGTTTGAAAGGCTTCGCATTGAATACAATAACTAGACCGTGAAACTGACGGTACTGAATCGAGTCACGTTTTCAGTGGGATTCGTCGAGGTTGTGTTTTTTTTCTCGTTCTGGAATATTTCCTATGACGCGTTCGTTCCTTTCCTGGGATAGGTAGATGAATCCTACTATGGAATGTGGTGTGTTTCAAGGTGTACTGTACCCTAATAAGGGATGTCTCCTGAAACTAGTGATTGACATTAGTTAGTTCGTTACGTTAGTTCGTTACGTTACGTTAGTGTTTACGTTAGTCTCTTCTTTAGGAGTGTCAGTTTTCTATTTCAGTTCTGCATGTTAATTCGATACATTTAAACAAAATCTGTTACGTTCTTTTGTTACCAAATGACTGAACTTTAGTTCCTGTGGTAAAGTTGCTGAGATGGAAAGAAAATACCTGAAATTCTTTTCCTTTCAATCTTACTTTGTATGACTCAACTTTGTTGTCACCACCCACCCCACCCATCCACTTATCATTGTACTAGGAGGATACATACCGCAAATACAATGAACACATCGAACGACCGCAAACTCCCACTCGATCATTCCCACTCCTGTTCATTTCATCCTTTCCCATTCAGACCCTTAGAACAGGTCTGTATAAGTTATGTAGTTTTTTTCATCCCGACCATCCCTTCCCACAAATAATGTTCTGTTTCTGCGTCTATTTGTTCGTGTTTTCGCTCAAAGCCGACGAGTTGACTCGGCCAATGATCGACGTATGTCCAATAAAGTCGTCGTCTAGGCTGCCTCCTTTACTGCGCTTGAATGACGCGCCTACGGATCGTTCTAGATGGCTATTATAATCACATATCATTACAAAGGTTTTGTTCGTATTATTTTCTTTTGTTTGGAGTACATTTTAGAAATTCTTAGGATAACTAGGGACTAAGCTTTGCAATTGTATCGACCATCACTTGTTTTTGCCAAGAATACTCGACGTCAATATTGCTAGAAGTGTTCTTCAATAGATCAATAACATTTTGGCTATTTCCATCTTTCTTACGCACCTCGGCAAATATTTCTCTCTTGGAGAAATAAAGATTACATTCCTGTGATAAATACTGCTAATTTGTTTATCATATAAAAGTATTCAGCTCAAGGTTGTTCTGTTTTGATTCACTTTATACTTTCACTGAAAAAGATCACATCTATCCACCCATGCGTCGCTAGAAAGAAAGTTTGATGTTCTTCTAGTCTTGTGCATAGCATACAACCAACTGCTGTGATTTTGTTGAATTCCGTCTTACGTGAGTCAAATTCCCCCCGATCAAGTAAATGTGACGACGGCCACCCGTTAGTGAAATCGACCCAGGGGATAAACATGATCACTGTTCAGACTTTTAGACAATAGTTGACAACACAAATTGAGCGAAAAAATGGGATAAACACGAAAGCCGTTTAGAGGCGCGAAGGGACGAAATATAGCAATTATAGGCAATAAATAAAAAAGAAGCGAATTAAAAATAGAAAGAACAGAGCGAAGATTTGAGAGAAGAGGAGGTTTCAGAGAAGAGACAAAAGGGAAGTTAAAGAAGTAACAAGGAGAGGAAGCGAAAACTAAACTAAGGGAAAAGAAAGCAATAAATATAGCTTCCATTGTTGTGCCATATGTCAAAACCCATAAGTGCTAGCACTAACTAGTTAGTTAGTCTGGTGGTTAACAACTAAACATTCTACAAAACGAGTTATAATTGGAAAAGCAACATGTGTTTATTAAATAGTGTATCAGTTAATTTTAGTTGATATAATTGTTAACTGCCATTGGCTCTTTTCGTCTTACAAGCTGCGAAAACACACTGAGTCAATCACTAAATTCAAAAGTGCTACGGTATTCAGCCAGTAATTGTATATATCATTTCCCTAAAACCTTCCTGCCACTATATAGTGAATGTTTCGCTCGCAATTTGTTCCAGAAATTAACGGACGTTTTCGTTGATGAATGCTGGGCAGCCATAAGCACCTGTCTTCACGTGGTCGCCACGTGAAACTACATCGACTGATGTTCTGCCGCATCCCCCTTCCCTAGTATAGAATCACTCAATCATACAATTCTATTCTAGTTTATTTGCAAGTAGTCTGGGACGTCTGCTGGCGATTGTGGTTCTCATTTAGGCTATTCAATCTACGACTGCATATATAGAATGGCAGTCATGATATTCTGTCGCATTTTGATAGTAAATTGCAAAGGTAATTTCGTGCTATAGGATTTAAAAATCGCCACAGGATATCTTAGTTTTCTCTAGCTTGAGTAAGCAAGCGTGGCACACTACTTTCAAAGTCTCGGGCTTATGCAAATTTTTCCGTTGTATGACGGTAATTACACCTCATTCTGCACCCTGATGATGGGCGCGAAAAGCCAGCCAAATGCTCGGTCAAATTGTAATAGGTATTAGATTGAAGGCTCCATTAAAGTTATGCAAATGTGGACATTATTCGGCCAGCCTTCCAACTTGCTGAAGACCGGAAATTACAGCTCATTGTGCCCCAGAGCAACCATTAATACTTCAAAATTATTCGAGGGAAACAAGAATGGTGAAATCACTCAATTTGACCAAATGTCTTTTCACCGACCTATAATTAACAATAAACATTTTTGATGAATGGAGGCTCTTGAATCCAAAGTCTAGAAGGCCTAATAAGTCATGTGTTAAGTTATTTAGACAATATATTGTGTAGTACTTATAGACCTCTAATAAGCGACACATCTACACGCATCACAGTATAAATTAATTCTTCTACAAAAGTTTGCAAACTTAGTACATTTACTTATTCTATCAACTTGGCTTTGCCAAAAAGCACTTCGATTGTCAACATTCTAGCATGAGTTTCACTCGGTGAATGTTTTAGCGAAGCAAACATAACGAAAGTAGCGAGGCAAAACTTGACTTAAAGCTACTAAGATAATATAAATAAATCTCTCTTTAGGCTCTGCTCAACTGTTCTTGAGTGAATTCCTTCGTCTTATAGTGTTTTATACCCCAGTGAAGATAAGTCATCGACATCCACACGATGAAGCCACCATTTCGCCATATTCCTTCAGAACTATGCTACCATCAAACTCAAAATACAGCATGGTTATGGAATGGAGCTTGGTTGGCACACAGCAAGCAGCTGGCACGGATTTACTGTACCTGTGATGTAACAAGTTCTGTATGATGGCGTGATTGGTGGGGTCGAAGTATTTTTGGATAACTTCAGGACAGACACCCATGCAATAGTACATGCTGAAGCCTTTGGGTGCAATAATCCAGTTATCCCAAGTCAAATCTTTGAATTTCACGAATAGTCTGTGGCGTTTGCATACATTCGATGTCGATCTTCTACTCCTGGTATGAACAGACTTGTCGTCGACTGGGGAGGGAGTCGACATCTTTATTCGATTTGGTTTTTTTCTTGGGCTCTTTCTTCTCCACTTTGACTTCCTTAGCTTTTTGTAATTTGTCTCGGTCAATTCCAAACTCCACCAAAAATGGATCCTTTCGCCCACCTGTGGCCACATGAAAGTCAGACGGCGGTGCGTTATGACCGCGAATCGAGACCCAAAGACCGAAGTTTTTCGACGGGTACTTGGCCCAGTATTTTACTGCTGTGGTAACATTGAATGTCAGCCATTCTCCAACTCTGCGACATTTGACCATCCTAGAGTCAATGGGTTCCATTTTTCTCTTCCATCTTTTGCTTTCTCTGTCCCATGGTCTAAACAAACGCGAGATGGTGATCTTAAAATATCCACGCGGTCTGGCAAGTCTAGAGCGACGTTTGAAGAGACGAAGCTCGGCGTGTGCGACTTTCTCCGAGCTTCTTATCGCTGTTACGTTGAAAGTAAACAAGTGCTTGTGTGGACCATGTTTGTCTTTAGGCCCTAATCAATGCAACATAAGCAGGAAGAGAGAAAACAGTTAACGAATTCATAGCTATTCAATCTATTGTATAAAGAGTATACTTACATCATATCACTCATATCATAGTTGACATTGCATAATGAACCTCCCGACACAAATACATACGCTATTAACATAGTCGAAGATACTTACTTCGGAAGAATGTGCGGATAGTTCTTCCCGGGGACGTGCCGTCCTTGGTGAAGCCATCGATAAATGCTTGTTGTCTGTACAAGTCTATGACATATCGAGGCACTTGCCATCGTGTTCGTGAAACGGTAGGCTTTTCCTTGACTTCTAGTAAGCTCAGTAAGTCAGTTTTTAGTTGATCAAGCTGGAGCGATTGGTGAAGCGTAGGACATACCGGAGCGAAGAGTACAAAAACGAAGACAAGTTTGAAAAGACCCATTCGTCCACTCTGCAGGATCCCTGTAGATTTACGCGCTATGCTCTCGACTTTGACACTCAAATCATAGGTATTTATGTTGTCTCGTCCTTATATTGTGATCTCCTATTCACGCGTGTACGCCCGCTTTTTAAGTACACGACTCATTCTTCACGCCGGAATTTGAACAGAAACCGCGTATTCAAGGTGTCTGCGCAGAGAGAAGCCGCCTTCCTAAGTTGAATGAAGTGGAATATTGAAAACAGCTCGCATATTATGCAGCTTTTGTTAGCGCCGACGTAAACCGTCTGCCATGTCCAAAGGGTCGCTGCATTTATGATTCATAACAAGTATGATCTCATGTCGTGATCAGCAAAGCGGAGCCATAAGCATTCAGTCAATATTTGTTCTTGTCTCGTTCATGCAAGAGTGTTTGTATAGCGTGAATGAGTAAAAGTATCTAACGAATTCGACGCCTGCTGAGTTCCCTCTACCTCCCTGTAAATGCCACAGTGTATAGTTTACGAACCCTTTCAAATTCAGATTCTGACTTGGAAATGCGGGAAAGTAGAATGTTTCGCAAGTGTTTTCTGCTTGCGGGACTGTGGTTGTGATTATTGAGGCACGGCAAAAACCGTTATTACTATAGCTGAGACAGGATGGCAAACACGTATTTGCGACAGGTTAGGTGTCTTTCGTTTTCCGTTTTGATCAAGTAATCGCGCGTGCTTGAATTCTTCGTTCTAAATGGGTGATTAACTCAAGATTAGCGGAGTTTTTCCTGCATTGAAAAACATTCTTGGCTAAAACCATTGTTTTATTTCAAACAGTTTTCTTTTATGTCTTGCAACTCTTTTTTCAACCTAAGAAATCTAACTTTCCAAAACAATGCTTTGTAGGATTACTGGTAATTCAGGAACTAGACAGAACGTGTCTCAGTTTTCTTAGTTCAATGACCACGAACAATGGGACCAAGTTGAAATATTTTTTTTCTACGCGCGGTACGTGCAGTTTGCAACCTCGACTTGCCATTGATCCTTGCCATTGCGCCATAATGGTAGTTGTTGCTAAACATTTGAAAAATGGCTCTATTCAGTTGAGAAACACACAAATGAAATGGTGGGTCGATAATTGACAAGTATATATAGCTTTAGAACTATTCCTTTTCAAATGTTCTATAGTTTCCTTGCGATCACTTGTAGTTTTTACCGGCTCCCTGAAGCGCTATTTAAAGGTTTTGAATTTGGGCAATATCCAAAAATGCCGTTTTCTAATATAATAGAATATGATGTTTTCAATTCCTAATGGAGTTGTATTTGCGTTGTATGTTTTGGGATCTGGGAAAGCTGTTTTGACAAGTTGGTGAATTAAGCTTGAAGCGTTGATACATTGTGTGTCTCTGAGGGTTTTATATTGTGACTGTTTTTGCAGACTTTCGACTGGTTTTAATTCAGTGACGATAGAGAAAGTCATTAAAGTCATTTTTGAAAATTAAACAAATTTTCTGACTTGAATGTAGTTCACAGGCATCTGTTTCTTGCTGCTTATTACAGCTTATATTTTGGGCATTGCTAAAGTCTCCTGGAACTTTGTATTCTATTGATTTTAGAATTAGCGCGGAATGAAACTGAGTTACAACGGGTTGACACGATGTTTACATTACCCAAAGCCTTCAAAACAATCCATTTATTTAGGCTTGCAAGATTAGCTACTGTTACTACAACTCGCTTTTAATTAAACTAAGACAAAAACTTGTGCCCGGGGTGGCATTGTGTTGGGATCCCTGTGGTACAGGGGAGCTTCGAATTATTTTCTTTTTTCAAAAGTGTAGAATCTCTTTGGAACATACACAACACGCAACTAGATGCACGTGTAACTTGTGAAGCTACTTATTTCGCGAGGAGTTGCATATATGGATATTTGCCTGTATATATTTTCTGATCCAATGCAATGCCACTGGTTCAATAGGAGAGAGTGTTGCTTGCGTGACGACACTAAACACGGCTGCGAGGGAGACTACTGGTTCAAATGCTGTGCCCTTTTTTACCTTTTATATCTACTCGCTTCTTGCCGGCATCGCTTCTCCGTACAAGTACAGTTGATAGGCGTTGTTTCACTGTGAAAATGGGCCCGACGTCTTGTCAGTACTCGTGGTTGCGTTACTGGTGAAATGAATAGATTTTGGTTTCAGTAATGTCTGATTAACTTTTCATCCTTCAAATTGACGAATATATATACATGTATATATATGTGCTACGATATTGTTACCCTGCTTCAGTGCTGGAAGGCTGAATATTGCGTTTTGTCATTGGCTAATTCTCCCGGTTAGGCATTATTTTCCAATTCCGTTTTCTTGGTAGCATTCTTATCTGATTATCCTTCCGATTCCGTCGTTTCCGACAACCGATTGCGATTCTTCATTGTGGTGTTAACACTAGTCGTAAAGCGCTCCCACTTACACTTCCGATTCCGGCCGGCGCTAGTGTGAACCAGCTTTGCAAAGTTCCTGCATAGAAACAGTAACGTGTAAAGGCTGGTTCACACTAGCGTCGATGGAAGTGTAAGGAGCGCTTGTGCCGTGAACCACACTGATAGAGTCGGAAACAGTAACGTGTAAAGGCTGGTTCACACTAGCGTCGATGGAAGTGTAAGGAGCGCTTGTGCCGTGAACCACACTGATAGAGTCGGAAACAGTAACGTGTAAAGGCTGGTTCACACTAGCGTCGATGGAAGTGTAAGGAGCGCTTGTGCCGTGAACCACACTGATAGAGTCGGAAACAGTAACGTGTAAAGGCTGGTTCACACTAGCGTCGATGGAAGTGTAAGGAGCGCTTGTGCCGTGAACCACACTGATAGAGTCGGAAACAGTAACGTGTAAAGGCTGGTTCACACTAGCGTCGATGGAAGTGTAAGGAGCGCTTGTGCCGTGAACCACACTGATAGAGTCGGAAACAGTAACGTGTAAAGGCTGGTTCACACTAGCAGCGTCGATGGAAGTGTAAGGAGCGCTTGTGCCGTGAACCACACTGATAGAGTCGGAAACAGTAACGTGTAAAGGCTGGTTCACACTAGCGTCGATGGAAGTGTAAGGAGCGCTTGTGCCGTGAACCACACTGATAGAGTCGGAAACAGTAACGTGTAAATCGGTTCACACTAGCGTCGAGGAAGTGTAAGGAGCGCTTTGCCGTGAACCACAGTATGAGTCCGAAACTTGAACATGTAAAGAGTGAACGTGAACACTAGCGTCGATGGAAGTGTAAGGAGCGCTTGTGCCGTGAACCACACTGATAGAGTCGGAAACAGTAACGTATAAAGGCTGGTTCACACTAGCGTCGATGGAAGTGTAAGGAGCGCTTGTGCCGTGAACCACACTGATAGAGTCGGAAACAGTAACGTGTAAAGGCTGGTTCACACTAGCGTCGATAGAGAAGTGTAAGGAGCGCTTGTGCCGTGAACTTTTTCATAGAGTGCGGAAACAGTAACGTGTACAGGCTGGTTCACACTAGCGTCGATGGAAGTGTAAGGAGCGCTTGTGCCGTGAACCACACTGATAGAGTCGGAAACAGTAGCGTGTAAAGGCTGGTTCACACTAGCGTCGATGGAAGTGTAAGGAGCGCTTGTAATTACCACACTGATTAAGTCGTTCAGTAACGTGTAAAGGCTGGTTGACACTAGCGTCGATGGAAGTGTAAGGAGCGCTTGTGAATTGAACCACACTGATAGAATCGGAAACTTTTAAATTGTAAAGGTTGTTCAGCCAAAATTTTACAGTGAAGTGTAAGGAGCGATTGACAACGTCAAAAACCACACTGTTTGTATGGGGAAATTAAACGGACATCGGAAGGGATGCCCTTTAAATCATTTTCAGTTATGAAGCCGACTTGATCATGAAAGAGTGAACGTGAACATTTATTCAGTAATAAATCTGATCCAAGTCAAGTCAAATAACATATAAAAAGGTTACTCAGTGTGTTACAAGAAAACCGTATAGAATCCGGACGTTTAGAGACTTTAGAGTTGTTAGTGCATGAACTTTTTCATGATGCGGGTACACAGGCAGCCCAGCCATAGTTTCCGAGGCTAATTTGTACGCACGCGTCTTTCTTTGATGGGTTTCCTGTGGTAGAGCGCGCGCTATGATATTGGGCTCCCTGTGTTCGTCCCGCAAGACGCGCCTGTAGCCTCAGAAGCAATGGTTGGGCTGCCTTTGGATGGTATAGCGTATTTGCGTCGCAGGGACCACGGAGTGAGTTTCATATTGGGGGGCTGAAGCCTTCAAAACACCTGAAAATGTATGAGGCTCCTGATGAATTTGTATAGAAAATGTATGGGTAACTTGCCTTTATTGAAGGGACTGAAGTCCCTTTAGCCGACCCCTCCCCCTCCCTTAGGCTACCAGACATCCAGAGTAGATACCCCCTTCCCCCTCCCTTAGGCTACCAGACATCCAGAGTACATAGATACCCCCCTCCCCCTCCCTTAGGCTACCAGACATCCAGAGTAGATACCCCCTCCCCCTCCCTTAGGCTACCATACATCCAGAGTAGATACCCCCTCCCCCTTCCTTAGGATACCAGACATCCAGAGTAGATACCCCCTCTCTCTCCCTTAGGCTACCAGACATCCAGAGTAGATACCCCCTCCCTTAGGCTACCATGCTTCCAGAGTAGATAACCCCCTCCCCCTCCCTTAGGCTACCAGACATCCAGAGTAGATACCCCCTCTCTCTCCCTTAGGCTATCAGACTGCAAAGTAGATCCCCAGCTATTATTATTAGCTATAACTGAAATGACTGTATGTTTCCACGGTCTGCATGGTTCTAAAACAGTATTTTTTATTGGTCAAAGTTCTATCAATAAGTTATCTGTACAAAACTAATATACATTAAACTTTGCAACGAAAAGAGAACTTTTCACATTCTTCATAAGCAAAGTAATTTCAGAACTTATAATGAATTATAACATCTATAGTAACTAATGTGACAGAGAACTGATGGACGTTGAAGATCTCTTCTTCATAATACCTGATATATACACTACACCTGGTCCCATATCGTAATTACTAATCAATAATTTTGATGGATTGTCATGGGCCAGTGTTTAACAGCAATGCTGACATATAAAACGAAGTCATTCAGTTTTCTAAGAATAATTAAGGCCCTGTAATGAAAGCAGCCTAAGTAATTTTGGAGTGAATTTTCATGCAACAGTTTCATATATAATACACCAATAACCATATATACATGTACGTACTTGTAGAAATGATGTATGTTCTGGGATGCCTTTTTGTACAAAAGCTGACATTTTGTATCCTAAAATTACACTGACTTTGTACAATATTCTTATGCTCTTTTATACAAAATGTCTTGGAAAAACTGATGTTTTAACCATCAAATATCATAAACATTGAAATAAGGTATGTAATGATGTAGGAGGTAGGACCAGATTGAGGAAAGTTTACAAAACATCCCAAAAACTCACTTACTAGTTACATGATAGGCCGCTTTCATTCCTCAATAATCCCTTTTCGCGTTCACAGATCCCGTTGTAAAGCCGCTGTACTTATTGACATCAGACGCATTTGTACAGGGTTAGGCTCGAGTCAGTGTAAATTATTCACAAATGTCAACAAGAATACGAAAAAATGTAGACATGAAACAATAGAACCATTTTTGAATTGCACGGACTGTTTTCTGAATCGAGGCTAATGCCGTGTTTACACTTGAGCGCTCTACCAAGGTACAAATCAGAAAACTATTGTTTGTTGAGCGGTCACCACGCAACAAACAATAGTTTTCTGATTTGCACCTTGGTAGAGCGCTCAAGTGTAAACACGGCATAAGCCTGTACAAATGCGTCTTTTGTCAAGGACAGCGGTCATCTCTAAACAACGCGAAACTGGAGTAGTATTACTAAGAACATTTTTTTTCCATGATGTAATGCAGGCTTACCACCTCTAAAACATAAAAAATAATGTGTATAAAATTTCAAACAAGAGTAGATAATAATTAAAATCATTTTGTTACATTTAAACAAACATATGTCAGCCAAATAGCTCCTTTTCTTTCTCTATTTCCATGTTTCGCTTAAGAATGTCCAAGTTTTTCTGTCGAATTTTGGCAATGCGTGCATCCAGTTCTCTTTCCTTTAAATCCTTGGACTGCAACGGTTCTTGAACATCTATTTTCTTGATGACTTGTCTTAAATCACCTGACGGGGAAAAACAATACCTTATTATCACTTATTTTCGCGCGTCCTTAATTTCGCGAAAATGTCAGAGGCATATTTCGCGAGGCTTTAATTTCGCGATTTTGCAGAAAAAACGTGTATAAGGGAACTTAATTTCGCGTTTTTTTTTTCAACCATGATCTAGCGCAGTATACAAACAGATTGTTTTGAAACGGGAAAATGATTTAACAATTCACATCTTGGCATATTTTTGTAACGTTATTCTATGTACAAGAATGTAACAAAACAATTTTAAAAGATACATATAGGTTGTGCTCGTTTTAGGAGCACGACGTTTGTTATTTTGTTTGAAGCAATACGTTCGTTTTTATCACAATGTTCGTTCGTGGACTAATTGACTCTTATCATGCGTACTGATTTTTAAGATCAGCAAACTGCTTTCTTTCTGGTGCAAACAGCCTATATGATCTGAAAGAGTTTGTCTGAAAGAACATTTCTGGAAAGTTTCGATTGTATAGGATACAATCTCAAAAAGTTATCGGGGATGACATTTATAGACTTTAGTATGGGATTTTGCCGTCATGCGTTACAAGCCTCGTTTTGATGTTTTTTCAGAATTTAAATCGTTCATAACTTCGCAGAGATATATAATTTCGTCAGAAATTAGTTATATAGGTATAATGTAGAAGTTTCATGACAACGTTTCATGACGAGCCAGATGAAATGCCAAAAGTTTAGCTTTCATGGCAGGTTCAAATAAAATTACTTACATAGGTACCTCCGAATTTCTTATACGCAGTGTTGAGTACTGTAGTTTTCACTTAGCCAATCCAAGAAATCTAAAGATAATTTTTTGTATCACTTAAAGAATAGTATCAATCAATAAAAATCAACATACGTGGATGACTTTATCTTGATCTGATTTATTACAACGAACGAGCTGTTAGGCACAGTGATCACAGCCATGATTTTTCTATGGTGTTTTGACAATCTCACTTGCACACAACAGATGACTTAATAACAATCGATATGTTGCTATCGTCAACTAAGAAGCTAGATAAGACAAAAAAAGCTTCGAATTTCATCGCGGCAAAAAATTGATTATGAATCAGGGCAAAATCACATTTCTCCACTGAAAAACACAAATCGAGAATCGAGCTGGCATAAAAATACACAGGAAGCCCAAAAAGATTAGTGTTGCTCCCAGTTCGCTCGCTGGGGCTCGCTCACTGGTCGCAATTATAATGAAATGATTAGAAGAAAATAATAAAAATATAATGTACAATATTATTATTCCCCTCAGTGTCGGTGAGTAGTGGTGGATATTTACCAAGCCGCTAGTCTTTGAGCGGCGAGGTAAATATCTACCACTACTCACCAACACTGAGGAGAATATTAATTGTTTTAGTATATACCACACAAGTGAATAGCCAGCCAAATATATAGAATTTATTTTCAAGAAAGAGACATGCTCGTGAAATGTGATGCCATCTTGTTTTGCTAGGAGGTGAATAGCCAAGGATATTCTGAGATTGAGTAGCCAATCAGAGGGCGCGAAAAGTACTATTCACTTGTGTGGTAAATACTAATTCATAAATAATCTATACACAAATATAATGGATAATAATGCTAGCGCCTCCTGGGACCCACATTCTGCAAGCAGACGCTTCTTTACTTCTATCGGCTGGGGGGGAGGTAAAAGGAGACTGCTCACAGGGTAAGGTAGAACTTACCTGAACTTTTTGGTGCAAGTTCATCTGTGATTTCAGATGTTTTCTTGTTCTCTTTGACTCTAGTAACTGCTATTGGTTTCTTGCTTAAGAGATTCCTGGCATCTGATTGGTCAAGAAAGACTCTCTTTTTCTCAGTGTCAGAAATGTTAGCCTTCTTAGCTTTAGCTTCCATACTTTTGCTGGTGTCCTTATTGATATTTTTGGATGAAATCTTTTGTGTTACAACTGAGTTTTCTTTAGTACTTGATAGTAATTTGCTTTGAGCAGGTGAACCATGCTGAGCAGATGACTTTGTCTGAGTAGATGACTTTGTCTCAGCAGATGACTTTGTCTGAGTAGATGACTTTGTCTCAGCAGATGACTTTGTCTGAGCAGATGACTTTGTCTGAGTAGATGACTTTGTCTGAGCAGATGACTTTGTCTGAGCAGATGACTTTGTCTGAGCAGACGACTTTGTCTCAGCAGATGACTTTGTCTGAGCAGACGACTTTGTCTGAGCACATAACTTTGTCTGAGCAGATGACTTTGTCTGAGCAGATGACTTTGTCTGAGCAGATGACTTTGTCTGAGCAGATGACTTTGTCTGAGTAGATGACTTTGTCTCAGCAGATGACTTTGTCTCAGCAGATGACTTTGTCTCAGCAGATGACTTTGTCTGAGCAGATGATTTTGTCTGAGCACATAACTTTGTCTGAGCAGATGACTTTGTCTGAGCAGATGACTTTGTCTGAGCAGATGACTTTGTCTGAGGAGATGACTTTGTCTGAAATGAAGCTTTGTTCCTGGAGCCATTGTAAGTTTTTACACTTTCATCAGTACTTCTAACTTTTCTATCTCTACTAGGACTTGGAATCTTTTGATGATTTCTTTTCACTGGACTTGTACTAGTTCTTGAAGAGCTTCTTTCCCTACTCTGAAATCTACTGAGCTGTAAAGGACTTCTTCGACTTCGGACTGGACTTCTTTTAGACCTAATTTCTGGACTTCTACTTCTAGTAATTGGTTTATTTTTTGGTGTAGTACTTCTCTTAATTCTTTTTGTTGCAACGCTCCCCCTTAGTGGACTCTTGCTTGTCGTTGAAGAACTTCTGGCTTTCCATGCAGGACTTCTTGCTCGTTTAATGGGACTTCTACTTCTTCTACTATGACTTCTGCCTCTTCGTAAAGGGCTGCGGCTTCTTCTAATTGGACTTCTACCTCTTCTAGGTGACCTACTTCTTCTGAAAGGGCTTTTGCTTCTTCTCGAATACCATTCTGTTCTACCGGGAATTCTCTCTCTAGTAAGATTTCTATTCTTTCGGCTATAATTTGAGTTCCTATTATAGAATCTATCTTGAGAAATACTTTGTCTGTGGGAACTTCGAGATCTTGACCTGTTTCTTGATGAAGACAATCTCTTCTTTGGTTGGTTTTTACTTGCAAGTTTAGGATTTACCTTGGAAACTACACTTCTACTTCGGAGTTCTTCATCTAGTTCATCACAAGAGTCTGAGCTGCTTCCTCCAATACTTAGCTGATCCGTATGTAAATCTTCATCTTTAGCTTTCTGTTGTGGTGCTTCCGACTCCAGTTCTGATTTGTTAGACTTTTTCTTAGTTCTAGTTTGGTTTTTGTCATTAGTAGTCTTTTCAACGTCATGCTTAACATTGTTTTCTGTCTTTGTGTCTTTACTACTTATTGTAATAGAGTCTTTTGAACAAACAACACTTTTAGCATTCATCCCCACATGGTTTTCTTTGCCCATAATTAACTTTTTATCGTGTTGTGTGGATTCCTTGCTTTGTGGTTTGATTCTTTCATCAGTAGTTTTATAAACTGTTTCAGTCTCGATATTTGTGCTAATTTTCTTTAAATTGGTATTATTTTCTTGTTGATTTGTGACACTTGAATCTATCTCTTCTTCATCAATGTTGTCTCCTCCTTCTGTGTCATGGTCGCTGTCTTCATACTGCTCATGTTCATCACTTGATACCAAAGAAACCTCCTCTTGTTCCTCATCTATGAGATTTTGATCATTATTGCTCGACTCAGAAGTGGATTGTAACTCATCCTCATTATTGTCTTCATTAATAATCTTTCTATCTTCACCACCATTTCCATTTATACTTTGATCATCATTATATTCATCATCATCACAATTACTTTCATCATCATTAATATTTTCATCATCATCATGAATATTTTGATCATCATCATGAATATTTTCATCATCATTATCATTAATATTTTCATCATCATCATTATTTTCATCATCATCATCATTAATATTTTCATCATCATCATCATTAATATTTTCATCATCATCATCATTAATATTTTCATCATCACCATTAATATTTTCATCATCATTAATATTTTCATCATCATCACAATTGCTTTCATCATCATCATCATTTTCAACAGTAATGGTTAAGCTTTGTATTTGATCATGTGATTTTGTGTTTCCAGGACTCTCACTGTTCATAACATTATCAGTTTGTAATGATTCTTTGTCGTCAGATATCTCATCACTTGATTCTGCAGAAGAAACTGCATCCTCGCTTGGATCAGCTGAAGGGCTATTCAAGGAAATCTCTTCATATTCTGTACTACTTGTAGTTGATGAACTATCATCTTGTTCAATGGACACTTCATCCAGTGAGGTTTGTCTTGTAACTGTTTTCTGTACAAAACCAAGTAAATAATAGAAAATTATTAGCCTGTGAACAGGCTCTCCAAGGGGATGGGGAAGGGGAGGGGGAAGGGGAGGGGGAAGGGGAGGGGGAAGGGGAGGGGGAAGGAAAGGGAGGGGGACTGGGGAGGAGGGAAGAGGGGAAGGAGAGCCTGTAAACATTCTTTAGAGAAAACTGTTCCATGATACCAGAATCTGGTATCAGCCTCTGATTGGTCAATTTCGTAACAACTGACATTTTGACATTCAGCATGCTTTGTATATGAGCAAGTACAACTGTAAACAAAATGGAAGATTTTTGATAGAACTCAGTTTGAACGTGTGTTTATGTTTAGAGGAGTCTGTTAAACAAATTGAACATGTTACTATGTCTACTGCAAGGAAAACTGATGACTTGGAGAATTCTTCCTACTGGATTCGCGATAGACAACTGTAGACTGCAAGCAACTGTCATCGTAGTTACGCCAATCATCTCAATAATGAAAGACCAAGTCGAGCATGAATGCAATCGCTTTAGAAGAGTTTGAAGACGAGAAAGAGCTGTGGCAAGGATTTTGAGGTGGATATTATATTTTCTCATCTCAGAGTAGTGGATCATCGCTGTTTGACCCATTACAGTATTTGCAGATTGCGAGAACGTTTTAAAACAGCACAGCACAGAACTGGACCGGATACTCTTCTCCTCTTTGAAAGGGGAATTACATATAAAGCCGAGCTGATGTTAGCCTGATGTTAGATCAGTTTTTATTGTCTTGTGTAGGAGCCGTTAGAAGCTCTTTCAGTCTTTTGTTAACTTTTCTTCAAACAGAATATACAACATGTATCCATACTCTAGGGAATCTTGTATTGAAAGATAACATTTGTATTTCACTCGTTTATACGTTGTATTTTACCGGGATTTTATTATGCCAGTAAATTTAAACTGAACTCTTCTTTATGCGTATGGTTAACTTCGAGCGAGCTGTCAAACTCACATGCAAATTGATCGAAGCGTGACGAAAATCATTAGGGGGCGGAACAGGATTCTCTGAAGAATGTTTACAGGCTCTCCCTCCTCTCCTCCTCCCCAGTTCCCCTCCCTTTCCTTCCCCCTCCCCCTCCCCCTCCCCTTGGAGAGCCTGTTCACAGGCTAGAAAAATTATAGGGAGGTACACTTTGTGTACTTTTGGGAGGGGAGGGGAGAGGGTGATCTATAATTCAGTTTTCTGAGTATTAAGAAATCTTACACTATCCATATCTAATTTAAATCAAGTACCATAACAACATCAAATAAGCTACACCTTTTCCAAAAACAATGATGTGCAGCTTATCTGTGGGAACATCTGGAAAGGGTGCTGTAAAACTCCCTTACATGTATAATGCATTCATAAATTGGTGAACTATCGGTGTCGTATTCAGTAACCACACTAAATCACGTCTATAGAGGTTATTACATGGGTAGTTGTGTAATACGGCTGGATATTTTTACGAGTCGTGCCGTATTTTGGCGAGCTGTAGGCGAGTCAAAATACAAACAGACGAGTAAAAATATCCAGCCGTATTACACAACTACCCGTGTAATAAATTGTTTATTATACGACAACAAAAAACAAACGTCTCTTTCTTTTTATTTGAGACCGGACAAAACAAGAAACAAACTGAGCGCGCGCGCGCAAGATTGACGTGTCCGAATTCTAAAACGTGTAATACGCTGTCATATTTGTACTCGTATTTGTACTGTAAGATTACAAGTTGTGTAATAAAAATGAATATCTAATAGGACAAGATGTACAGGATTGAACTATTGACAAGTTTCTTACAGCTTTGTAAATACTGATAGAGCTACCCTGTGTAAATAAAGGCATCTATTCTATGCTATTCATGTAAAAGAAAAAGGATAAAGACTTTGAAAACCCAAAGAAGAATGCCTGCAGATACACATGTACAAACATAATCCTTGGAGCTGTCACATTTATTGTGGATCATGTGACTGTGTTAGTTACCAGGCCACTAGCTGAGTACTGATTGGTTACCAAGCAAACAAAATGGCTGCCCAATTTCGAGACAAGCATCTTAGGGCTGGTCTTCGTGTATTCGTGTAGTTGCACAAAAGTCCTGGCTATTGTTCTATTGTCGTTCTATGTATTGATTTTACATAAAAAACATTGAATAGCCAAGACAATTTGTGCAGCTACATACACGAAGACCTTGCCACATCTTAGAGTTTTCTTTATTCTTTGTTTCTTCTATGTAATATATTTTAACATTTGTTTAGTTAGTCCCAAGCTTTTGGGTCATCGACCCATCGTCATGAGGACGTGAAAAGCTGATGATGTGTCAATGACCCGAGAGCTTGGGACTACATGTAACTAAAGAAATGTTAAAATATATCACGTAGAAGAAACAAAGAATAAAGAATGTCATGAAGCCAACGTACAACGAAGTTCCAAATCTTTGAGTTTCTTTAAATTTATTTTTCGCATCAAATATCTGCAGTAATCGGATTCCATGCAGTCAAATATAAGGTTAAAACTAGAGTCAACTAAACAAACGATATATGATTGATTTTGACAGCATTTCAAAGGGTCAAGGTGAGAGGATGAATAAAATACAGCACTACAGTGTGGTAATACAGACTGTTTCTTCTTGATTTAAGTTTTGTTGTTTTTCAATTTTTTCCCAAAAAATATTTTAATGTGGCTTATCGATCTGCCAATGCAGGGATGTAGATTTTTTTATATAACGTTTAAGATAGCAGGGCCAATGATAGTTCTAGAGGGGCCACAAATACCAACCGCCGATAGGTGGGAGTTTGTAGGGGGGTTTGGGGGCATGTCCCCCCAGAAAATGTTGAAATGTACATTTAGAGGCTCTGAAGCAACTTTCATGTCATTTCCAGTGGTAACGTTTCCAAAATAGTTTCAAATAGCAAGCCCCTACATGTACATGTATACTAAGAACTACTAATGCTAATTTCAACCATCCACATGACAATAATGAATGTAGTTATAATTTAAGACCAAATAACTTGTTGATGTTCGGCAAACAAGCAAGCAAGCACATGGCGAAGGAGAACATCTGGGACTTTATTACTGATATTGGAACACATCCGCGTGCTTGTCACATGTTCTAAACAAAATGGCATTACATGCTGTGTTCAGTTACCATCAACCAAAATAATGATGTTTTAAAGAATTAGAGCAGAAACAATTAGAGGACTCGGGTTCCACATTTCAGTATAACCAGTTCTGAGCAAAGATTTGTTTTCATAAAGGATCTCAACTGTTTCAAAGCCGGTCCAAAGTTGAAAACAGCCGGGGCAATGGCCCGTTGCCAGGCTATTATCTACATCCCTGCAGTGTTTATAGCACTTTATTATATAGTCAAGTCAATCCGCACACTCTTATTGGCTGAAAACTGTGCTTTATCAGAGAATGGAGCATGGTTTGATGACACCATTTCTCAGCTACATTTACATGTATCTTGTTTGTATAGGAACAAGACGCTCAATGAGCGTATACTCGGGCTTATGACAAGGACAATGTCAGTTGCGTGAGGAGAGACCTGACAATGACTGACAGTTGCGTGACGAGGGAGACTATGTATATACATGTATGTGTCGAGTTCATTTGATTTGCCTTTGACTTTGAGTTCAATTGATTACCTTTTGACTTTGAGTTCAATTGATTTGATTTTGATGAGTTCGTGTAAAGGCCCCCTCTCTAGCTTCAGATCCCGAAACGTCGAGTTTGGAATCGAGTTCGAGTTCGGGTTCGAGTTACGGTTCGAACGTCGAATAAAACAAGGACATCTTCTTCAATACAATATCATTTCTCTGACGTCATGACAATCAGTGACAGTTGAGTGACGAGGCAGACTATGAGTCGGGTGAGTACGAACATGATACGTCTTGAGGTTGCATAGGTCAGATGGTTCCGATAACGCCCTCGCGTTTGTTTTTATTAAATATATTTTAAGCGAGCTTCTAGTCCTTTTACCACTTCTAGTCATTGAACGATGAACTAGAATCCTGACCTTTTAATAGCTTGAAGATCTACAGCTGCTTTCAAAACTAAGATTCATAATCTACTTGAGTCCTGTGTGTGTTTTTTTCTTATCTGCTGAGTAATCTTGAAACTCCGGATACGATTAAATACGTCGCATACTTTCGTCATTCTTTCACCAACCAAAAAAACTACGACGACGACGACTACCGAAATCCGCATTTTATAACTCGGGCGGCCTACGGCCTGGGCCCGAGTAAAAAGACCAAAATTCTGAAGAAACCAAGCCAGTGCATGCTCGATGGCGTAACTGGCATCAGTAGTGTGTGCACTTCACTCGCTAAAATTGTATTCAAAAACACAACAGAATCCACAAATTTATTGCAATTTGCCATTTTTTTTCACCATTATTGTTCTTTTTTATCAAAAATCCATGGTTTCTATAAAATAAAGCAAATAGAACAGCTTCACCCATGCTCTCGGCACTTCCTGTGTGCTTTATTACTGAACAGAGAACTATTGAAGCTGTTCTATTTGTTAACAAAAGACGCTCAATGAGCGTATGCATTATGACAAGGACAATGACAGTTGCGTGATGAGGGAGACTATGTAATGGTGAGCATAGATAAAAATCTCTGAATCATCCTTATGTCTTATTCAATACGTTGTGGGGACGTGCAGTTGAATGTCGGTCAAATAAAAGCCAGACTCAAAAATCATTCCCGAACTTCGTATTTTTTAAACATCCAGTCGATTCAGACTATGATGTGACGGGAGCAATTTTAGAATACCCCGTCACTATATCAAGCTCTTGATTATATTTATCATTATATTTATCAGAAATGTGTTTCATTTTATTGTCGGATACCTTTTAAACAGGTTTTTGAAACCACGGCGTGACGGCAGTCATGCAGCAAACACGGCTCTTCATTATCTGCTGAGTAATCTTGAAACTCGAATGATTTTCAGACGGCTCATATACCGAATCGAAATATGGCGACCAATTTGAATAACTATTGTTCTGGACTGACCAACCTCTCATTCATGTGAAAACGCTTTTGTGTTTCCACGTGAACACGAGGTTGGTCAGTCCAGAACAATAGTTATTCAAATTGGTCGCCATATTTCGATTCGGTGTATCTGTCATACCATCCTCGGGAACCCAGGGGTATATTCTGTCGCTCTATTTCTCTGGGAGCGAGTAACGAGCGAGTAACGAGCGACAGAATATACCCCTGGGTTCCCGAGGATGGTGTCATACTCATGAGCCGTCTGAAAATCAGGCTACGAAGCTACTGTCTCTGCCTATAAATTTCGGAATTCGTGCCTTCAATGTGTCCGAAAATCAGTCCGAAACCCTTCACAATGACGAACGGCGGGTGTGACATATGTGAGAGGAGCATTTCTTTCCTGCAAGTTGGATACATAAGTGTTACGTTCGAAGTTATGGCCCAAATTTCGTCCATTGACCTTGCTCAGTCCATGGCGTTGATGAAGTTTTGAAGGACGATTTTTGCGATTCCTTTTCCTTCTGAATGTTTCAAACATGGAATAAAATAAACTTCAATCATTATATTTCTCAGAAATGTGTTTCATTTTATTGTTGGATACCTTTTAAACAGGTTTTTGAAACCACGCTGTGACGTCAGTCATACAGCAAGCACTGATCCCGAATTTCGTACATTGACCTTGCTCATGTAAAACAATGATTATATGATCGTGTTTAAAAGGAAGTGATCGATGGCTTGCCTTTGGTACAACATCATTTCTCTTCTGCATTATACGTTATGTCACACAACACGCTTCACGACTCGATCAAAATGCTGGCGGTGACGACAGTGTTCGTTTACCATTACGCTTTTCACGCTGCAGGCTCATCGTAAAGTCCATTCAGAACTAGGAATTTCATTCAGTCCAAGCTCTCCATTATTATTTGGCTGTTTTAGTTTTCATTTCGGATTTCATTTGCTGTCGAAATTCGAATTCGAATATATCCAGGATGCTTCAAGTAATCGCTCAATGGGAACCCGCTTATATTTTGGGACAGAGTGTAGCTCGCTTTCTTAATATCTGCTGAGTAATCTTGGAACTCGCTACGATCACATACTTCACATTTTTTGTACCGATACGATCACATACATGTACATGTACTTCACATTCTGTGTAATACGAAGAAAAATAAAAAAGAAAGCGCATTTTATAACTCGGGCTTCCTTCGGAAGGGCCCAAGTAATTATACAGTGCTGTCATGCATTTTAGTGTGGTGTATTCTACAAATATTACAAATTAAATGAAAACTGACTCCCACACCGGCCGAAACCACCGTAAACATCGATACTGCTTTGAAAAATTCTAAATTTCTGAATTTTCGTAACATCGATCTCATGGCCAGTTATTAGTGACAACTAGATAACTCTTCAAATTTTAACCTCAAGTAAACTGACTTACTTGAGGTCCGATTTCTGGGCATTAGTTCAATTTGTTTTTCATAGAAATCAAAAATGTGTGTTTTTGACGCAATTTCACACCTCGAAAATGAACGACATTTGACTTATGGATTTTCTTCCAAAAAATATCATTGCAAAACAAAACGCCACTTTCTCAGCAAACTTCTATCTCTCTTCTTGATAAATCCGTGAATTTTCACCTCTATCTTCCTTAACTCGCCGAACAATAGCCATTTCCTTAGGACCACTTTCGCAAACACGTGTTTTTCTTCTGCATGCCCGAAAAGGATGCTGGGAACATACGAGAATTTTTGACAGCAAGGCATCCCGCCCTTTCTGTTTTTTAGACTTTTTTAGAGTGTCGAGCCACTCAGTCCTACAGGCAAAATATTGCACCAGTTGCATTCTTTACAAGTCCAAAGTCACCAAAAATGCCTTTGTAGGCCCTGGAATCCACCACAGAAAGACCAGAGACGATTTTAAACTTTGAGTCCGCCATTTTGGAAAATCTCAACAAGATGCCGATATGTCTTCGTGAATTCGTATCTTACTCCTGATTTCTTCCAGGAGAATGGTCTCTATACCATGCCAGTCAAGCTTAATGATGCTGTTCTGGAGGCTTCTGTGGCGAATAATGGCTATATAAAACACTCTAAAATGCAAAATTGGCCTCTTCAATCAGTTAAAACTACTGGCCTGACGAGATCCCAAGACAAAAGGCAGACCACGTGAGAACTTGAGCCCGTGGGCTTTCAGAACTGTCAAGAATTCCATGGAAACCCGTTATATGGAATCGAAATTTCCTATGGCACGATTAGGTCCAGAAAATCGCTAAAAACTCAAAATAGCTCTGACAGGAGCAAATGGGTTAAAGTGCTACTTGGACGAAAATCGATCGAAATTTAATTTAGCTGAAACTTCACTGAAATAATCTCAAAGAGCCATACAATTCCTGGTTAATGTGTTTTCTCAAAATTCCTATGGGAAGTAATACATTTTTATGAATCTTTAGAAGTGTCAATGAGGTCATCTACTCAACCTAAACAATCAACACGGCTTCGATCCATACATTTCTTTGTGTTTAGTTTCTTGAATTATTTTATTTCTATGAAGCTAAAAGTTTGGGTGAAGGAGTTTTCTTACATTATTTGTGCTTAGGATTGATTGTCTGACCAGTTGTCTTCAATGCAGAGCTGTTATCTGAACAAATATTGAGATATTTTGACTCACAAAATACAAAGACATGTATGGAGCTGAATGTTGGGTTGAGTAGATGACGTCACTGACACCTCTAAAGATTCATAAAAATATAGTACTTCCCTCTGGAATATCAATAAAAGATTATAACTGGTTATTATTAGACCCTTGAAGAATTATTCGATGAAGTTTCAGCTAAATTAAATTTCGATCGATTTTCGTCCAAGTAGCACTTTAAATGAAAACTGACTTGGTTGAGTTGGCTATTCCAATCCAAAACCAGTTCCTTCTAGTCACAGTGAGGGCCCTGAGTATCGCCCACAGATCTTGTTGAATTATAATAAACTAAAATGCACATCATCTTACTTTGTTTGCCATAGATCTGAGAGCTGCTTCTCTAAGAAATACCAATTCATCTTCATCATCTGAATCCCCTGTGCTTACAATTCTGGTATCCCCAACAGTTTGGAACTAGAATGGATAAAAACAGCACTTGTCTATAGCGTAATATATACACATTTAAAATGTTACATGTGTGGCGAGGTAGACTGACTGTAGTCTAGTTTTACGTTAAATAGAGCTCGCGCACTCTGATCACGTTTCTGAAATTCAACAGTTTGATGGCGAAAGTTTTACTGTTAAGTTTTTAGTCAATTGTTGAGTTCGTCGTCAAGTTTGGTCGTTGTTTGTTTTCCCTCTTCAAAGTTTTCAGTTCCTTTATCAAGGATTCTTAAGAAGCAAAATTGGTATGTAAACGTGTAATATACAATACGAAAATATATTGAATATGCTTGTTCGCAAAATACATGTAAGTCGAAACAAACGTAACTGATTTGTACTGGTTTGTTTTATGCAACCGGTGTTGTTGTTTACAAGTGATATGCTTCAATAGTTATCAGGTTCAGAACATTGTATGAAACATTATGTTAGATTCTTGACAACAAGTTGTTATTGTTTAGCGTGTTCATGAAACGCTAAGTAGTTGAACTGAACTGTGTTTTCAGCGTAATGCTAGTTACTTATAGGTTGATCACTATCGATCTAAAGTTCTGCTAGTTTTGTTGTCAGAAGTACTTATAAGTTCTAACCTTTTGTAAATCAACGTAAGATCAATAACTAATTAATGTTTTTACTTATTGGTCGTAGTTCTCGTCGTTTTTGTGGAGATAAAATCATATCAAGTCTCACTGTCTTTGTTGTCATAATGGTCCCGGGTATGGTTCACTTGGTTACACATGTATTATATATAGAGAAGATTTCGGCATACGACATGGCACAGTCATGACAGCTCTGTGCCGTGAGTTTATTACAGTCATACAAGATCTGCTCTAAGCTAAACACATGTACAGTAGTACCTCTATAATATGGACACCTAAGGGCCAGAACAAAGTGTCCATAATATTATTATTAATAGAGGTTATTTTTACAAAGAATGTATGGTGATGATATTGCCGGGACCTAAATATCTGTCCGTAATATAGAGGTGTCCGTAAGGAGAGGTTCCACTGTATTTCAAATGGTACTTTATATTATTATTGCCTTTAACTTTGTAGTACTACTGTCAGTGCTCGAAATTAACGATCGTCCACTCGTCTAAAACGAGTAAAAATCACAAAAAACAAGTAGCTTTTTCCTCCACTAGTCCGCTGGACGAGTAAAGTTAATTCTTCCCTTGAGTGATAACATTCCGTTTTGATCTCATAATAAACAACAAAAAGTGCTAAAGACCGGCGCTAAAGAACGAGGAAATTTTCGAAGGCGAAGGTAAATAGTAAATAGTGCTAGGCATTATTTGCATATGGCACATAGAGGTTTGGGTTTGACTTATCATGAAATGCATCATGGGATGAATGCAATATGGCCGACGTCAGCTGAGCGGGAATTTAGTATGAACAATCGTAGGCTAAGTCAAGACTGTCAAATATCAATAATAATAAATAATAATAATAATAACTTATAAAGCGCTTATACAAATCGGTTCTAAGCGCTGATTACAAAAAAGTAAAATATGAAAAAATATAGATATAATATAGATAATGGTATTTAAAAATCAATGGATAAAAACAAATGCACTCATTTTTCAACAAAAAAAACCCAGGCCAAATACAAAATGTAAACAGTGTACGTATACTGAAACAGGAGAGGCAGTGATATCAAATGATCAGGGACCTATAGTACATGTAAGTCATAGAAAACACGCAAGTTTCAGCCATCCTGGAAAGCCAAGTACATATTAAGCTTTAATAAATGGTTAGAGTATGATGACGAAGAAAACAAGATCTTCTGCACTTATTGCAGAGAGTTCCAAAACAGTAAAAATACAAATTATTCTCTCAGGATTGGAACTAACAATTTTCAGATTGATGACCTAAAGGCACATGAAACTGCGCACACAATGATAGACAAAAACAGGCACAAAAATAATTTCATTTATTATTATTATTTTTTGGATACTGATGACCAGTGTGAGTACCACTGGGACCAGTACTTTTTAAGCTTACTAGTCCCTTGGAAGACCAGACCCAAATGTTAATTTCGAGCACTGACTGTACATCTGTCGATCTATAAGTTACTAAATAAGCTTATTGCTGTACTGTCAAACTCACGCATTAATTCAAGGCAAGTTTGTTTACACGAAGCAAGTTTATCACTTACAAACAACGTTTAAAGACACCGAGTCTATGTTACTGCTCTAAATGTTCTTCTAAATACAACAATAAACTTTAGTTTATATTTCAGCGAGCCAACTCTGCCAAGTCAAATTGAATTTGTTAATTCTTTTCTTCTAACTTCACACCACAGAAACCTCGTATTCTTGGGCAATTTCAAGACACAGTATCATTAAAACCTTCGTAGACTTAAATACTGATCCAAATATCAAAGGATTTAGGGTTAATAGAAGGCAAAATAACAAATAATAGTTGCTTACCCTTCTTATTCCGGCAGCCATCTTGGAAAATTACCCTTTACTCATGCACAAATTGCAATGCCCGCTGGACAGCGACAGGCTCAGCGTGTTCTTTTTTTCTTTTTCTTTTATTTATAACTTCATTTTAATATTCTCAGTCAGATAGGAAAGCTTTGTATGTTCAAAAGACATAGTTTATGGAATATAATGGGCTCTTGTAAATATGATTTTAAAAAGGAAACTTTTTTTTAAATAACGCACAAATACATTAGAAATATATAAAAGAATTTGAAGAAAGAAATAAAAACAATAAAAATATAATTATTTTTGATAAAAAAATGAAAACAAAATGCAAAGAACACATTTATATTTATGACATCACAGTATTGTCACGTTGTTGTCACGTGTTAGGAGCTATTGCCCTTAAATGGCTTCCTATTGTTCTAACAGCGATTCCTATTGGTTGGTTGAGTGAACGCGGGAATAGTCATTTTACAAATCTCGAATCCTTTCACTTCACCCATTTTGCCTAGTTTGAACGTTTGTCTAGCATTTTCCTCTAGTTTTTTGCTTCTTTTCATTCGTATTTCAACTTCACTATGTCTAACCAAGATAAGAAAGACGAAGGGTCAGGGTTATATGTGTATAAAAGGAGTAAGTTGCGAAAAATGGACCAAATTCGTGACATCTTCATGTCCGCCATCTTTGTTCTTTGGCACGAAGTACTGTTGCTCACTGCTCTCTTTTCCTTGTAGACGGTGAAATCCAGCCTGTTTATCTTGACAAGATAACTTCAAGAGTCGGTAAACTATGTTATGGTTTAAAGAATGAGTTCGTTGATCCGGTAAGATCTTGTATTTTCGTGCTTTGATGTCTTTGATGACGATGTCGAAGGACGAATGAAATTTGGCGCGAAACGGCTCAACTCGAAGACTTGGAATTCTTGTTTTACTGAAGTTATTTTTATAACCTATTAGATTGTTAAATGATTTATCCTTTAAAGAGGCAATACAAATGCTGGTTTTACTGTTCAAAACGGTCAGTAAATCCAGAAAATCCCAAATACAGTTGGTGCTGTGCTCTCGGCTATCGCCATTGTTTAGTACAAAATAATGTACAACACCGAAAATTACTTCAACTAGTTCAAGTTCAAGCAAAGTAACTTAGTTCTGAGCTGCTAAATGGTAAAATATGCTTCTGAGATGGGGAAAGACTGATTGACTTGTGATCAGGATTCCCGCCAAATGTTTTGGCGCGAAATGTACAACGGCCACCATTGATTGCACAGTCAACAAGTACGATAAATAAATAAAATGTATTGTTCTGTTTCAGCTTCAGAATTTAACTCTTCTCTTAGCACTATTTTAAACACCATTGAATTTCTAATCCTTGTTGCATATATTTTTTTAATGTTGCATATTTTTCTTATGTAGCAATGTCAACATCATTAATATATTAATCATGCATTGATTTATTTTGTTTCTGATTTTAAACTCCAGATTTCAATTACGTTGAAAACCATCAAGGGAATCTACAAAGGGGTGAAGACAACAGAGTTAGACATCCTTGCCGCAGAGATTGCTGCCTCTATGACGACCAAGCATCCTGACTATGCCATTTTAGCTGCACGAATTGAAGTTTCAAACTTGCATAAAGAGACTAAAAAAATATTCAGTGGTATGTAACCTTGGATTTAATAGAATATTAATGTCAGAGACTTTTATTGTTCTATTAGAGCAGCTGTCAGTGACAATAAATATGAAATGGAATATGGTTTGTTTTGGAAAGAAATCTGTCAACATAATGTCAGTGCAGTGTGGACAATAATTGTTTTTGCTCTGGTAATGTTCGTTGACCTTCATAGAATCATCCGTTTTGTGCTGTGAGGGTTGGTGCTACGCAAAACATTTTTCATTATCACATGTTTAACGTCACATGTCTAGTGTGAATGCGATTTCCAAAACCCAAAAATTGTCAGCAAACCCTGTTTTAATATGTTACTATTAGAAACAATATTTAAACTGTTACATATATATTATTAATATTGTTTAATTTCTCTTTTCAGATGTCATTGAGGATTTATACAATTATGTTAACCCTAAAAATGACAAACATTCTCCACTAGTGTCTAAAAATCTACTAGACATAGTACAAAAGTATGCAGATGTAAGTACCGACAGTGTGGAACAAATTATAGGCAATTGGCTGTTTACATACATGAATACCAAGCTTTTCCATTGGATGGCAGACATTCAGGAGACAATTACCACTTTGTACAATGTACATGAGTACTTTCTGAGTGGATAACTTTATTTAGTGAGTGGTTAAAGCAAAACCTGAAGTCAGATTTACCAGAAATACAAATCATTGGGCAACTTTGAGGATCTCTGGTCCACAAACATATAACTTATACACCTATTCCAAAAATCTTTGTGTCCATCGAAAGCAACAAGCACGAAGCTGACGACCGCAAAGGGCATTGGGACTTTCTCCTTGTTCATTTATTCATCCGTAGACATTTTGACAACATGCATTTTCAAATGGCCGAATAGTTCCAAATGATTGCTATTCAACTCTCGTAGGGATAACTTCTCAAGTACCACAGCTAAATTAATTAATTAGGAGATTCCCAAAGTCCTTTGCGGTCGTCAGCTTGTTGCTTTCGGCCCGGACAACGATATTTGGAATAGGTGTATATATATAAGTAATATACAGTCATTTGCAAAATTTCTGGCTGCTACAAAATATCAATATATCGGGTGCATTATGGGTAATTAAACAATCGAACATTCTCCTAAAGCGGGCTAACGCCAGCAAAGTTCATAGAAATATTTAGTATAATGTTTGTTTTAGTCTTATGTTTGTTGTTTGTAAAATTTTTCATTTTAGTAGGAAACTTAGTGTTACTTAATTACCCATTGTAAATTTTGCTTCATAATTAATAAGTTAGCGCTTTTTCCTGGGAAGCCCAAAAACTCCTAAATGAATGAATACTTGTGTTAGGCTTAATTCAGCGATCATAATGCACCAGTATATACTTTGATATTCGTAGCGGCCAGAATATTTGCATAACATGACTGTACATTTATTCAATATGTATACAAATGTAATATTATATAATGTTCTAGTATTCACATGGTAGCAATATTTATATAGCACACGCAATCTTTTCCTGGGGAGAGGGAAAATAAAAGTGTAAATATTTCCTAAATGAATGAATTCTACTTGTTTTGCAGAGGCTTAATTCAGCGATCATTTATGACAGAGATTATCAGTATAATTACTTTGGCTTCAAGGTAAAGAATCTACAAGACAGTGTTTTTTTTACTCAATTTTGGGGTATTTTTTTTTATTCATTTGTACCATATGCACATGAAACTTTTACAGTACAGTATGTACGTGTTGTTCACCAATAACACAAATACTTTCACTTCCAGAGATTTTAGAAGTTTTTCAATACATGTCAATACAAATGTAATGTTACTATTATCGCAGAACTGGGCCATGCCACTATTTACTGTTAAAGTCTTTTATTGACATTCACATGAGAACAGCCTATATATAGAGCAATATTTCCACAACTGAGCACACGGTCAGTCAGAAGCAAAACAATCTTTCTCCCGGGTTCTGTGGGATTCGAGGAGGGTTTTGAAATAAAAAGAGATATTTAAAAAACATACTTATTGAAAACTAGGACTAGCTATAGACATGTCACACGTGTGTATGTTGAACACAACTAGAGTGAAGCAATATGCAATAGCGTTTTGTTTCACCCATTTTTCAAAGTCAAATGTGTCGTGACGTCAAAAACGCGCATTTTTGATATTCTATGAAAAACTGAGAAGCTTTTTCTAGTTTATATTTCTGAAATTTATCGAAATTACATACGTAGGTGTATTTTTGAAGCAATTGCGTAATTTTTAAAAATCGTCAGAAAAGTCACTTAGGCCGTTTTCATGGGCAACCCTTCGCTTTATATTTCTGAAATTTATTTCTTATTATTATTAGGTGATTTCATTATTATTATTATTATGTCCTTTTTATTTACATGTACCTTGTATTGTTTCCCTTGCAGACTTTAAGCAGGTCATATTTGCTCAAGATTAATGGTAAAATTGCAGAACGTCCACAACACATGTTGATGAGAGTTTCTGTTGGTATCCATGGTGAAGACATTGACGCAGCCATTGGAACTTACAATCTCTTATCTGAAAAATGGTTTACGCATGCTTCACCTACACTCTTCAACTCTGGTACTTGCCGACCACAGCTGTCAAGCTGCTTTCTGTTGACGATGTCAGACGACAGTATTGAGGGTATTTATGATACACTCAAGACCTGTGCACTCATCTCTAAGAATGCAGGAGGAATTGGCCTGAATATTCACAACATCCGTGCTGCTGGCAGCTACATTGCTGGGGTAAGTATTGTTTGATCTGGTTACTACATGTAGTTTTGTATCTTTAATAAGGGGAATCTGACCCTAATAGAATGATCCAGTGAGGTGCATATACAGTATCTTTATAAGTACATTGCTTGCACATAGTGTCTTTTACGTCCACAATAATATTGTATACAGCACCAAAAATTATTATTAATTATTATAAAATAACTGATATACATGTAATGCGTGCTCTGATTGGCCAAAAGATGCGTATTCCACGTGCTTTATGAGAGCACACGGCATGCGTGCGCAGATATTCAAACATTTTTGTAACTAACAAAATTGAAAATTGGCCTTAAAATCATAATTGTATTTAAAAAAAGAAATAGAAAACTTGCCCGCTGTGCTATGTGCAGATTTATAGCCCTTGGAATCTGATCAGAACACTAGAGAAGTGTTGAGAAGCACTCCACTACGCGTTGTGCTTCTCTTCATGCTATATAAAAAGAGTCAGTGGCAGTCTAGGGAATGTAAGAAATTGGAATCTTCTGCCATATCCACTACACAAATATGGAAATACAGTGACAGTACATTGTTCCTCATTACCTTGGATGTTAGTTAGCAATCTGGTAAAGGTTTTCTGGAAATTGTTTATCTTTTTAAAAGATACACATCCATTGTGGGAAGCCTAGCTCCTTCTCAATAGACAATGATGACGTGAAGTTAATTTATCCCTTATGGTATAATTTCCATACATTCCTTAGTAAAGTTTTCTAACAATATCCATTATTCTATTACAGTATACATATATTATTCATTCTCTATGCTTTATTACAACTGAAGATGGCAAACGTATTATACAATTTCTGGATAACATTTGAAATCATTTATCTAGACTAATGGCATGTCCAATGGTATTGTGCCTCTACTGAGGGTCTATGATAGCACAGCAAGATACGTAGACCAGGGAGGAAACAAGAGACCTGGAGCCTTTGCTATCTACCTGGAGCCATGGCATGCTGACATCATGGAGTTTCTTGACCTTAAGAAAAACACAGGCAAAGAAGAACAGGTAAAGCTATTGTACTTTGCAGCAGCCAAAGGCATTCCATCATGTATCAAGTAGCCTAGTACCTGTCTGTCCTGGGCTCAGTTGTCCGAAAGGCGATTAGTGCTAATCCAGGATTAAATCTTAAGGAAACTATTGACTAGGATTAGCACTAATGGCCTTTCACATAACAGGCCCCTGGCTATAACATTTGTGTGTCAACTTCTACAAAAATGTCACCATTACAATACATAAGTTTTGGGCCATAAAATCTACTGAGAACCCTGTGTACAGTACATACTTGAATTGGAGTATGATTCCTGTAGTTTTAGTCCATCACTACTTGCTGTTATTACATGTAGATCACGGAGCTTGCACAATGTCAATGCAATTTATTACTGTATTTAATATTGGTGAAAACATCAATAGAAATGTTTCTATTTTATTTAGCGTGCTCGTGACCTGTTCTATGCAATGTGGGTGCCTGATCTGTTTATGAGAAGAGTTGAAGAAAAGGGGATATGGAGCCTGATGTGTCCTAATGACTGCCCTGGTCTACAAGATTCATATGGGACAGACTTTGATGAGCTATACACTAGGTAATAAGGAGCTTATGCTTTACAAAATCTATGATGGCGACGTCAACCGGAAGTGTAAATAACTTATGTTCAGGGTTTCGTACAAGTCTAAGTCAAGTCTAAGCCTGTGAAGTTACTTCATCCACAGGGAATACCAACTACATGTATGAAGGTATGAAACGCCGAACAGAAGTTATTTACACTTTCGCAGTCATAGATTTTGTGCAGCTTGAACTCCCTAATGTCTCTTGCAAGTTGGTAGTATTACTATAAACTTTTAAATCATCAAAAATTCAAACTGTAAACTAAAACAAACAAATAGAGGAACTTTAAACTTGGTCACATTTGTACATCAATTCAACAGAACTATGAACATTCTGATTATGACTTGTTTTAGTTATGAAAAGAAAGGCAAGTTTATTCGCCAAGTAGATGCACAGACGCTGTTTTTGGCAATCGTCAAGTCTCAAATAGAGACTGGTACTCCATACATGATGTACAAGGATGCTTGTAACAGAAAGTCTAACCAGAAGGTACAGTACACCTCAGTGTAGACTGTGAACAGGTGGGAGCTAGAGGGGCTTATGATCTTTTGCGAAACGATGCGATACGGATCTTTTGGTATACGAACTCTACTGACAATACGTGATAATTGCAATTCTTCACTCTCCAGAGGCCTCTTTGGTCAAGAACAAGCTGTGTGATGTATATGTATATGAGTATGTAGTGAGTGGGGAAAAAATCAAACAATTAAAGTACGTAAGTTATAACGATCAGTCAGCTTAGCTCAGACACGATCGACGTATTTACCTGATTATCTTCTGCTACGGCTGTAAACATCGAAGCAAAATCATCTCTTAAGATCTCTGAGGCTTTACATAAGTCCTCGAGAAGCCTTTTATTTTAGTCTTTCCATCCAAAAATTCTGCTTTTTATAAGCCATTGACGAGTTGACAACAAAGATGGCGGCCTACTGTTAAATGAAATGAGAGTTTTGTCACTGTCCTCTCCCCAGGGATTAGGATAGACAATAGACAAAAACACCGAAGTGCCAATGGCCCTAAACTTTAGAAAGTTAAGGGCCATTTTTTCAAACTTGGGCCATGGGCCAGTTGCCACGCTTCATAAACTTTTTTGATAATCGACTGGATATCCCAGAACGAAAGAGCTAGCAGGGTATTTGGACCATCGCATGGTAATGGGATATGAAAAAATGGGAAATGGATTAGAAATGTAAATTTATGAGTGGGGGAGAGCTGGGATATGGAACTGAAAAGCGAATGGATGAGGGTGTGAATTTATGAGTGAGTGGCTAGAGGGAGAGGATGGGAGAGCGAATATTGAAAAGGAAGGCTGGGATGCGGAAGAATAGTGGATGTATGAGGGTGTAAATTTATGAGTGAGGAACTTGGGGGAGGGGGTGGTAGGGATATTTTTAATGGAAAAATGAAGGATGAATGGAAGTAGGTAAAGTGAACAGAGTGAGAGCTGGAGGGAGTGAAGGGAAGGGTGGATGAATAGATAAAAGTAATCAAAGAAGAAATAATGGGAGTGAAATAAAGGAAAGGTGAAATATATAAGAGGATTAAAGAAGGTGAGGTAAAAATAGGAGAAATGTGGAGAAACTAGAGAATGACAAGTAGAGAAATGGATGATAGAATAAAAGGATAAAAATGTAGAACTGTATAGGATATATGTTGTTAGAAGGCTTAGGGTGAAAAGGTAGCGAAAGAGAAGATAGATCCGGATAAAGCAGAAGAGGAAGTGGATAGAAGGGAGAGAGTGAATGTAAAAGGTGAACGGGTAGAGAGTATGTTGGCCATGCAGTGGATGAAAAAGTTAAATCGTAGATAACATGCATTAATAAAGAAAGAAAAAAGGAATGTACATAGTATTAAAAGTGGCAGGAGATTAAAAAGGCAGAAAAGACAAGCGAAACTGAAAGTGAAAAAAGATTTAAAAAAAGGAGTGTGGCATCAAATACTTCACAATATTTGTGATAAATTATGTGGAAATTATGTGTTATTTTTTTTTCAAATTACTTCAATCTTATTTTATTTAGTTTTTCTGTGTGGAGGAAAGCAATTTTATATGCTTTTTAAAGACAACGAGAACATAATAAAACAAGACATCTTCACGTAAATTTGGGTCAGAACTTCATGTAAGACTTCATTGTATGTACAACGATTTTGATTGGCCAATTTTGTACCAATAGCAAACGATCTAAGAACGAAACTGGTGCCAATTCCCAATGCTCGATAATGCAAGGAACTTTAAGTGATATTTTATCAAATTAATTATTTCATTTTATTCCCATTGTGTGATTTTTTTTACAAATTATGTTATCAGAAGCCCTATATGTTGGGCGCGTATTATTGTTTTTTTTTATGGGCCATTTACGATTTTTTAGCGCAAATGGCGCAAGGCACATGCCTATCCTAACCCCTGTCTCCCCCAAGGGGTAATAGAGGGTTTCCCCTGCGGGCGACAGCTAGAGAACCAGAAAATATTACTTTATTACCTTTATTGTATCTTGCTGTCGTCAAGATTCGCAAATTTCCTGCTAAATGTAAGTTACAAAAAGGTAATAAAGTAATATTTTCTGGTTCTCTAGCTGTCGCCCGTGGGGAAACCCTTCATTAGGGACTTTTTAAAAGCATCGAGGACGGGGACATGAGGATGACGGCAGAGAAACAATAATGCTAATTACAAAATTCAATAATTGTTGGAATGCATGAAGTGAGCTCGATTTGGTCTTCATGCGTTCTGTGCTAAACTACAACGTAACATGTCTATGTTTGACGATGCAAAGAGAACTTCATGCCAGTTCGCTATTTGTGCAGTCAGATAGTTGTTTTTAGTCAACCGGACCACAAACAGACGATGTCATTCATCAAAGAGGGTGCAATTTTAGTGAATTTTATTAAAAACACGAAGAAGAAAAAATGAAAACAATAGACAACAAAACACTTTATTTGAACTTCGTCGTCTCACGTCCCCGTCCTCGATGCTTAAAGTCCCTATTTAATCCCTTGGGGGAGGGGACAGTGACAAAACTCTCATTTCATTTTGTAGATTATAGTTTTTTGAGAATATTTGCTTACAGAAGCCTTTACTCAGTAGTCATGGATTTGGATGAGAGAATGAGGTATACATTTAGCAGGAAATTGGCTAATCTTGACGACAACGTTTCATAGAAGACTATTAAAACCAGGTGGATTTGGCACCTTGCAATGGTATAACAGTAGGCCGCCATCTTTGTTGTCAACTCGTCAATGGCTTAAAAAAGCAGACTTTTTGGATGGAAAGACTAAAATAAAAGGCTTCTCGAGGACTTATGTAAAGCCTCAGAGATCTTAAGAGATGATTTTGCTTCGATGTTTACATCCGTAGCAGAAGATAATCAGTTAAATACATCGATCGTGTCTGAGCTAAGCTGACTGATCGCTATAACTTACGTACTTTGTTAGATTTTTTTTCAATCAATACATACTCATATACATCACACAGCTCGTTCTTGACCAAAGAGGCCTCTAGAGAGTGAAGAATTGCAATTATCACGTATTGTACAGTAGAGTTCGTATCCCAAAAGATCCATATCGCATCGTTTTGCAAAAGATCATAAGCCAGCTAGGGGAGGGAGGGGAGGGGAATACAGTGTGAGGAAGGGAGGGGGAACTGGGAAGAAGGAGAGGATGTTTACAGGCTCTCCCTTCCCCCTCCCCCTGACCTCGGTGCAACCCAAAACATGTACAAATGTAGGCCCAGGGAATTAACTGTTGATCTCTAAAGTGAACCTGCTTGGGTGCCCTCTCCTATTCTGTGGCAAAAATTGAGTTTATTTAAATTGCTATGTATTAGTCATGTGACAATAATTTTTTGTCATCAGTACACATACTGATATTTGTCGATACAGACAAGAAAAACTAAAAAAACCTGGTTAATTAAGGATATGGTATACGTTCGCGGGTGTCATGCGCTTCAGAAATTCTGTATGTAGCACAAAAGGCTAAACTATAGAAAACTATATATCATAGCAAAGCTTAAGAACTGTAGAAAACCATGAAATAATAAAAAATTGTAAAAGTTTTAGTCCCATTGATAAAGAATGCCCGATTCCGAAAAATGGAGGCTTTCATAAAATCGAATTACCAGCGCTCCAGTTACGGTCAAATTTATATGAATCTGAATGCTGAATCTCTATCACCAGGTACTGTTTTCCAAAAGCGTGTCGGGGATTTTCGATATTTCATTCCAAAAAAAAATGACAAGCATTCATAGTTTGTGGTTAGAAATTTTTCGTGTTGATGTAATATGAACGCTCATAACTTGAAATCTAAAGCGAAATCAAACAATCCCCGACACACTTTTTGAGATCGAATACCAAAGATGATGGGTGCCACATTTCGTGGAAATTGGACGTTTCTAGATACCCTATTAATTCACGTTTATGTCGAGCTTCACGGCAAAATATACTTCGGAGAAATAAGCTTCCAAAGTTGTGTAAACAAAATACACCCCATTTTCCGGCTGGGACACCTTCTTATCCAATCAGAATCGCTATGAGGTCACTAAGGTCATCATAAACTAATTGAGCCAGAAGACTCCCGCCAAACTGGTTCTACAAGCTTCGAAAAGCCAACGAGTGGGACTTCTAAGATGTATAAACTAATATAGACGCTTTGCTCTCGAACTGAGCTTTTTATCACAACACTACAGAAATTCAAATTCCTGGCCGTTCTTTCGTGCGCCATCAACAGTGCACCCAGCAAGTGTTAATTAGTTGATATTATTCGACGGAGCACATTTTCGTCCATAACTCAAAAAGAAAAATTCGGATTCAGAAATTAGTTTGTAATATTTTCTTTCTGATAAGCTAATAAAAGCAAATTCAAGTTCTGAGACCATGCAACGTATACCATATTCCTTAATATAATCAACCAAATAATTTACTGCACAAATGTACAATGTAGCTGCATCCTGAGTTTTGAATTTCTGAGAGGTGAATAATATTACATTATGAGAGTTGCATACTAAAATACAAATGTACTAAATAGTATACTGACTCTTTCAGAATCTTGGAACAATCAAATGCAGCAATCTGTGTACAGAAATAGTGGAATATACCAGTCCTGATGAGGTAGGGGTAGTGTTATGTATCTATGTGTATACAGTCTAAATAGGTTTTTCATCTATACAATCATGTATTACTGGGTTTCAATCAGCTGATAAAAGTCTATGAATCGCATTACTGGTGGTGGTCATGTTTGTTCTATCAAGCAGAGCGAATTCTATTGAAAAAGTGCAATTCAGCTGATAAAAATTCAGCACAAAAATCGGAAATGGCGTCAATAAACCCAGCTATACAGGGCTGTCGATAGGTTTTTCATAACAGGCTCCAGCTCAACCACCATAAAACTGACAAGACATGAAGCACTCAAACTGGTCAAATACACTAGTTGCTGGCTTATTCTTACAACTATATTAACTCCGCTACGCATGTAGAAGTTATAATCAACAGCAACAATTAGTTATGCCACACTTTGATGTGGGTTTCCCACTCGTATGAAAACAACTCTATCCAAACAGACTTGTCATGAGTTGTTCCAAGTGCGACCTGGGCCCAATAAATCACATGAATAATTTCTTAATTCCATTCAATGTTGTAATCAAAGTTAATGTGTTGTGTACCATTTCAGGTGGCAGTTTGTAATCTAGCATCCGTAGCTTTAAACAGATTTGTAAACACAGACAAAACTCATCCAGAATTTAATTTCAAGAAACTCTTTGAAGTTACCCAGGTAAAGTGTGCATGACTATTTGCCTACTTATTTACCAACATAACCAATGTCAACATTTGTTTGATTTGTGTATTTTATTTGCAGGTTGTGACTCGTAATTTGAATAAAATCATTGACATCAACTACTACCCAGTACCACAGGTAACTGTCACATTTACAAACCACAAGCATAATATTATTTGAAGATCAAATATTCTTAGCAAATACTTGTCCTCTATAAGGGGTGTCGAATGTTCCCCGCAAAAAGTCAGTCTCACAAAATTTCGGTTAAATTTTGAAAGGTCTCGAAGTATCATTTTTTCGCAAAAAGCCATCTCAGAGTCTCGAATTTTGAAAACAAAGGAAATCGGTGAAAAAGCGTCTTAGGCTTGTAACTAATTTCCTTTTCTCTGAGTCTCACAAAGTCTGGCCTTGGCCATTTGACACCCCTTCTATACTCTGAAATAATCAAATATAAGATTTGGTTAAGCTTCCAATGACCTTTTTTTAATGCAAGGTGTCAATGAGATGTTTTATATTGTTATTTAGGCCAAGACATCCAATATGAAGCACAGGCCTATTGGTATTGGTGTTCAGGGTCTAGCTGATGCCTTTATCCTTATGAGATATCCATTTGAAAGTCTAGAAGCACAGAAGCTGAACAGAGAGATCTTTGAAACTCTCTACTATGCTGCTTTGACTGTGAGTATTAACTGTAGCAATGAGCAAGAATAGAGTCGTTTTTGTATGAGTGAGAAGTACATTGTATATGTAGGTACGGTACGGTACGGTTCGTGTGGTGACGGTGCTGTGATCGTGTGGTATCCAAGCATTCTGATTGGTTGAGTGATGATTTTACACGCTGTGATTGGTTGAATAGAATGTCTTCGATTCCATACCGTGATGGTAACTCCGTTCCGTAGGTTTCCCACTCATATGAAAACGACTCTGTTGTCAAGTGGTTCCTTTCCTCCCTTCCGCTAGAGTCTTTTCAGGCTGTGTTTACATTGTACATGGTATAAATTCAAGACACATACTACAGTTAGGTTTAGTGTACTGTAGAAGTTACACACCAGCCATCTGTAAGCTTGTTTGTACCTACAGTAACCATTGCATGTAGAAGTTACACACCAGCCATCTGTAAGCTTGTTTGTACCTACAGTAACCATTGCATGTAGAAGTTACACACCAGCCATCTGTAAGCTTGTTTGTACCTACAGCTGTAACCATTGCATGTAGAAGTTACACACCAGCCATCTGTAAGCTTGTTTGTACCTACATTGTAGTAACCATTGCATGTAGAAGTTACACACCAGCCATCTGTAAGCTTGTTTGTACCTACAGTAACCATTGCATGTAGAAGTTACACACCAGCCATCTGTAAGCTTGTTTGTACCTACAGTAACCATTGCTCGATCTAACTCACCCCAATATTTTGCTGAATCGAACCAAAATTGCCTGATTATAATATACAATCATGTAAGTAGCAGTTTTGAATTAGTTAGTCTGTCAATGCAATAATACTGTATACCTTTGATGTGTAGGCTTCCTGTGAGCTTGCTGTCAGGGATGGACCTTATGAGACCTATGAAGGATCACCAGCCAGTAAAGGGGTAGGTACACTTCACTGAATAAAGCTGTTATTTTACTGAAGCATATTTTAATGTGTAGTTATATTTTGTAAAGATTTTGCAGTATGATATGTGGGATGTAACACCTTCTAACCTTTGGGATTGGGAAGCCTTGAAGAAGAAGATCAAACAGTAAGGAATAGTTTCATTTTGCTTGCAGTTATCCAACAAGCCTATCCTGTTTTGTTCTTTTGTCCCTACATGTACATGTGTTGTACCTGTACATGTAATACTCCAGTTTAGTGTTGTTTAAACACCTACATGTACTCTTGACAGGGTAACTTAGGCCCCGTTTACATGAGAGAGAGATAACCCTAGCAGTAGGGACAATTCTATTGTTTTATCATTCGCAGGGAATATGCAAGCAATAGAGTTGACCCTACTGCTAGGGTTATCTCTCTCATGTAAATAGGGCCTTATTATATACACCTATTCCAAAAATCGTTGTCCCCGCCGAAAGCAACAAACAAGAAGCTGAAGACCGCAAAGGACTTTGGGACTTTTTCCTTATTCATTTATTCATCCGTAGACATTTTAACAACATGTATTTTCAAATGGCCAAATAGTTCCAAATGATTGCTATTCAACGCTCGTAGGGATAAATTCTCAAGTACCACGGATAAATAAATTAATTAGGAGATTCCCAAAGTCCTTTGCGGTCGTCAGCTTGTTGCTTGTTGTTTTCGGCCTGGACAACGATATTTGGAATAGGTGTATATACTGTAACTAAATAAGTGCTAAATAAAGAACTTGAACTTAGGGTTACATGTACATGTAGTTTCAAGTTGGAGTAAATTATTCACAACTACCAACAAGAATGCGTAAGAATGTTGACATTGAACATTGAAACATTTTATAAATACTTTGAAGGCTACCCCTGAGTAAATGTGCATATGAATACAGCACGACAATCGACTTTAAACTGGAGTATTGTTTGTCACCATTTATTAGATATTTTTGATGTTTTTATTTTGATGTTGTGTCATGTGCCATCACTTGCAACTAGCTTGTCCATATATTGTGTTGTTAAGGTAATGCGATCGTGCATTCGTGCGCATCTTTCCTGCGCATGATATTCAACGGCGATTATCTAAAAATCTAAGTCGGTGACCTATGCTGATTTTTCCACTGTAAGTCTAGGTCAACTAAAGCTAGAAAATATCAAAAAATGAAGACAGGTCTTCGAGCTATTTTTTGAGTAAATCTACGAAGTGTTCATTTTCGAACTACTTTTCATTGGTTGGGCTTCCTGTGGTAGAGCTCTTTCAATATGGCGGATCAAGCGTTTTAATATTCAACGGCGAATATCTAAAAATCTAACACGGTGACCTACCCTGATATTTTTGCCCTGAGTAGGTATTTACGAAAGCTAAAACATATCAAAAAATGAGGGTAGGTCTTCGAGCTAAATTTTAAGGAAATCGGCAAAATGTCCAAAAATAGGATCGTAAAGGACGGTCAAAATGTATTGTTTTTGAAATTTTGGCTTTGAAAACTCATTGTTCGACACAATAAAATGACAAATTTCTGTTTTATCATTATATTATGTTAACATATGTATCATTTGAAAGTATTGCTTTTATTATTACCGACTTATACGGATAGCAAGAGCTTGTAATTCCATTATCCATTTTTGCCAGAAAAGATGGCCGCAAGCCCCATCTTTGAAAAATTATATCTTCTCAATGGATTCGGTGACCCCCATTTTTTATTTCATTTTTCTACTCTAGCACTCAAAATCAATATTTGTGCCAAGTTTAAAAAGAATTGTTCGACAAAAAATTGCACGATCGCATTACCTTAATAGTGAAGTATTTATTTTGTTGTGTTTAGGTATGGCATTAGAAACAGTCTGCTATTAGCCCCTATGCCAACAGCATCAACGGCTCAAATCCTTGGAAACAACGAGTCCATTGAACCATACACTAGCAATATCTACTCTAGAAGAGTGCTGTCAGGAGAGTTCCAGGTATGGCGATAGAACCAGAGAAGCGTGCATGGGAAATCTTTTATCTCATTCCTTTTATCTTTTGCCCCTGCCACATTCTCGGTCTGATCATGTTAAAAATGATGTTCGCTAGCCTGCTTCCCTACATTAAATGTGCATTTATACTTGTTTTTTCAACAGATAGTCAACCATCATCTGTTAAAGGATTTGACGGAAATGGGATTGTGGAATGATGACATGAAGAACCAGCTCATTGCAAACAATGGATCCATTCAGGTAAATCACTCAAACCAGTTAGTCATATTTAAAGCCATGTTTATACTACGACGCAAGCATAAGCACAATCATTATTCATAAGATACTTGTGTCATGTGGAAATGGCATGTAAATGCAAGCGGGGGAAAATGGAATGTGATCCTTGTGCTTGTAATAATAATAAACATTTTAGGGGCACTCTACAGAATCTCAGTGCTCTTACAAGCGAAGTCTTAATAAGCAACCAAATATAAAAATATGTCGCAGTGACATAAGAGCTCTTATGCTTGCGTCAGGCCCGATTTCACAGTGACATATCAGAGCTCTTATGCTTGCGTCAGGCCCGATTTCACAGTGACATATCAGAGCTCTTATGCTTGCGTCAGGCCCGATTTCACAGTGACATATCAGAGCTCTTATGCTTGTGTCAGGCCCGATTTCACAGTGACATATCAGAGCTCTTATGCTTGTGTCAGGCCCGATTTCACAGTGACATAAGAGCTCTTGTTCTTGTTTCGTTATTGAAACCCAGGCTGAAGGAATTTTCAAAATTGGCAGTTGTCATTCACTGAAGAGATGTGCTTTTGATCATCATTATTATTATTATGAATATGTGTTTTTAATCAAAAGCACACCAGTTTGACCTTGCTACCATACTAACATTATGCAAATTATACAACAATAAATAAATGAATGAATTTCTTTTGTCAAGCACTTTTACCATGAGGCTCGGGAGAATGGGCAACCACTCCCTGTGTAATATTGACGTTAAATAAATTATCCTATCCTAAGGTATATATGAAAACATTTACAAAAATGCACCAGTTTAGCATAGCTAATCTTCCAACAAAAGAATGATGTTGAGTAATGTTGGCAACACAGATATTTTTACAGTACATTTATTTCCTTATCGTAAAGTTCTGAATAAGATATGAAAATAGGATAAGAATAATAATGGTTGTGGGGAATGTAATCTGATCCAAAAAGCAATCAGTATTCCATGTTAATGCCAGGCTAAGTCATTTATACTGGTAACTCTCTATGATCGTTAAATACATTACTGTTGCTATGGAAACAGCATTATAAAGTGTTGACATTATTTTAAGGACATCCTTGAAATCCCCGATGATCTGAAAGCCCTGTACAAGACAGTCTGGGAGATCAAGCAGAAAACACTGATCGACATGGCAGCCGACCGAGGGGCTTACATCGACCAGAGCCAGTCCTTTAATGTATTCATCGCTGAACCTACTTTTGGCAAGATAACAAGTATGCACTTCTATGGATGGAAAAAGGTATGTTAGAGTGCTGCTTCGGTCGCCATTACAGTGTGACTACACCAAGGCCACCCAAACAAATTTTCATACAAATTATCCAATTACAATGGAGTATTTAAACAATAGAATCTGCACAAATTTTCAAATGTTCGCTTTAAAAGCATATATTTTACTTTCTAAAACTCATTAATAATTCATGAGCAATTGGTCCAATCAGGGTTGTCCAATCGGTCACATGCATGGATCTTTATAGCCCGATGAAACACTGATGAATAAAACATCAGTGTCTATATGACTTATAAAGACACTAATGTTTTATTCATCAGTTCTTTATCAGTGATAAAGACTGATTGCCTGTAACATAGGTCATGCAAAGGTCTCATTTACTCGTATCAATGACCTTTGCATAGCACCGACAGCAAGTTACGAATATCCTTACGGCTTCCTACTTACGAATACAAAGCCTCTTTCCAATGTGGGATGAGTGGAGGTGTATACTGCGCATGACAGTGATGTGACAAGTACCTTTACAAGAAAGTTTTGTAATTTTCTTGTATTATTTGCTTAGAATTCGTGTAATACTGTTATAAATCAAGGTAAATTGGGATGGAGTTTTAGAAGTCGTTTATAAAACTGGAGCCCGTGTTTTATCGATCATAAAGATCCTCGCCGTGAACAAGAAACAGTTTAAATTGTAGAATTCGACATTCTGTTATTCAGCGTCACAAATGTGATTAGAAAATTTGATTCAAAATTTGTTTGGGTGAACTTGGTTGGTGTAGTCGCACTATAAAAGTGGAAATGGGTTGTCGTTACGATGGGGAATAGATGGATAGGTTTAAGAACTACCAAATAACATCTGCTCAGATCTGAAAGTAGAGCACGAGTACCTCGTTTGCAGTTCACTCGATTTTACATGTAGACGAAATCAACGAATGATTGAGTGAGTAAATCTAATTCCAGGGCCTCAAGACTGGCATGTATTATCTGCGAAGCAAACCAGCTGCCAATGCTATCCAATTCACGGTCGATCAAGTTGCTTTAGCTAAAAAGAACAAAGCCGATGCCGCCAAAAACCAGACCAAACCCACCGAAGAGAACAAGGCCGAAAATGAAACCAACGAAGACGCAGAGAAGGCGAATGCTGCTGAGGCATGCCGCCGTGACAACCCAGAGGCTTGTGTTATGTGCAGTGGTTAAACCACGTGGTTAAGCCACGCCCACTTGGACTATCGCGTTTTACAACTAGAGTCGTTTTCGTACGAGTGGGAACCCTGCGGTACCGTGACATTCAAATGGCTTCCTTTCTGAACCAATCAAAAAGCGTGCAGATGCATCTCATCCAATCAAACTCTATCAATACGGCGCGGTATCGTAGCTTTCCCACTCATACGAAAACGACTATGTATATACAGTAACTGTACAAAAATATCCTGGTTTTGTACTTCGATAATTATCTCAAATATTTGATAAAAACCTTGTTTCGTATAAATTCAATACCATTTCTATATGTAAATGTCATGTTTGTACCTTATTTAACTTATTTTGAAGATTGTGATGATTCGATCGAGCACAAATTGAACAGCATTGATCTGATAATATGAATGGTAAACGTTAATATCCGCAGCTATTTCGAAATACAATTTTATATAATAATTATCTTTGATAGCAAAATTAAAAAAGATTGTCAGTATGAATGTGTTGTGTAAGTTTGTTTTCATCCTAAATGGTCCCATTCACAACGTAGTCGATACACATGCAGATCTCAACTACTACTTTACACTTCGAGTATCGTCAAGAGAACCCTGCTTGCCATGAAACTTGAAGATCAATCTAATTACGCATGCATGCTCTACCCGAAACACGCAACGAGTGGACAAACACTTGTAGTCCTGTTTAGTGACGCTGCGATGCCTATTTTTGGATATCAAGTCTTAATGGTTAGATTGGTCTTCGAGTTTCATAGCAACTAGTAGAGTTGGCAATTCTCTAACCTGAGTATCATGCTTTTTGGGGGAATACTCCGGTTAACATTTAGTGTAGAAATAGCAAAGAAATAAAGTTAAATAGGTGATCAGCGTCTTTCTTGCATTACTCCTCCTTTAGACGAATGAATAAAACAACTCGTAACGAAGCGACACAACCATTAGACGTTTTTCAGTATTCCTTACAAAACTAGCTCGACAAAATGATTAATGGCAATCACCTGTATATTTCACAACCTCGGTAATAAAACGAAAGATAAAACCTGACGACCAGCGATAGTCACAAATACCCAGATGATTGTAGCCCTTGTAAATACAGCTCATATCTAAATAGAAAACAAGAATCTGACAGAATATCCAGTTACCTGACCAAAAATGTGTATGTCCAAAGGGACTGAATCGGATATAAGTAGATTTCTAATTGTTGATCTCTAATCAGTTTAAGCTATTGTTGCCTTTTCCTTTCTACGTGTTTTGGCATTGGTTCATCGTTTTCCTAATTCATTTATTAACCTAATCCATTTCTTTCTTACTCTGTGAAGGGCCGATGTTCGAAACGTCTTTGAAGCTATTTCACGGTGTTATTAATAGTTCACCTTTGAATTTACACAAGTGATTTCAAAATAAGATTTTTAAACTATATAATAATACTTTAATATTGATATTATCAATTTGTATACATATTGAGATTTCAAACCTCTATAACTCATAACCGCAAGGTTCAAATCACAAAATACTGAACCCTCTCACTATTCGGTGTATATTGAAAATAAGGGTGACTGGCACTTTAACCAATCGAGTAATCTGTTAAAAGTCCTTGAATCTCATTTCTGATCGAAAAGGAACAATTCAACTCGCAAGACAGGAAATGACTTCCATTCCACCATCATGTCTTGTTCTATTTATGACTTTCTGCAAAGCAGATTGTGTGCATGGGTGGATTGCATTGTATATAATGAACATCACTACAGCTTTATTGTGCGATTGTTAATCAGCTGATAAAAGTCCAGGAATCTCGTTATCTGGCCGCAAACATGACCACCATGTTCTATCAAGCAGAGCAATTTTTTTTTTGAAATTCCGCACGAGATCGGATATTAATTATTTTTTCGTCCTAATGAAATGTCAGAAATTAACTGAGAACTTTCAGTTTTATTGTCAAATTGATTATTTTGTTGCCGTTCAAATATTCTCGGCTTCAATAAAGATATGATTTCCTATTTAATAAATATAAGAAGAAGAAGCATATTTCACTGTAATTTACGCGGTAATTTGTGTCGATTCAGTAACTGCTATGTTTCTAGTCATTCATACCTATTTAACACCTGTCGATCGCGCTTCTATTCCAACTTCCATATTAGATCACCTTACTATTGTAGCGTGTGATTGGACTTTTTTCAATAAAATCCGCTTAATTCTAATGATCCTTTGACAGTAATCCCTCACTATTCCAATTAACTCCAACGCTTTGTCCCTCCCGGCACCACGACTGACTAATTTGTCTTTAATTACCGAGTGTTTAATGGGTTTGCCGCCCATAGGTGTTGTGTATGATGACTTTATGATTACAGTAAAAACCCGCATAAAAGACAAGGGCCGTACACAGCACAGGGGCAAGCGGGCAGCCCCCCCCCCCCCCCCCTAGCAAGGCGAAAAAGATACCAAAAATTAAAAGAACTGTTGTTTATTTTGTTGTTAAATACGTACCCCTATCCCCTTAAATTTTGGGTTCTGTACGGCCCTGAAAGAACCCCTAATTTTCCAAGTCAGGCTGAGTAGGTGCTTAACAGGTTCTCGGGGCAAAAATAATTGTTCCTGATATTGTGTATTTCCTTACAATTTGTGTTAATTAGTGAACTGTATTGACCCTGCATGAAAGGTCTAATATTCACAATAAACATTAGCAACCAAACTCTATAGTAATTATAACATTTCTGCGTATTCATACTCCAATATACTCGTATTTTATTTTATTAATAAGGATTATCATTATTATTATTATTATTACTAATATTATTATTATTATTATTGAATTGAAAGTATTTAACTTCGTCAGGCAAAAGAAATAGACGACAAACGCGTATTCAGACGTTTCGCCGGTGAAGGCTTCATCAGTGGTATATTTTAAACTGAAAATCACTCTATAAATAACTTACATTTGAATAGTGAAATACCCAGTGGTATTGGTTGATTAAACAATGCTTAATAATTACAATACAGTAAATAGATGTGGTGTCCTGGGAATAGTAATAACAATGTACTGAGTTATATGCAGAGAAACCTGCCTACACAGCCATTCCTAATGTTTGTTGATTGTTTTCTTATTTCAAGTGCTTCGATTACTTTACGCCCAAAGTCAAGCAAAATTGTCCTCGCGAATGTGAAACATGTGTGCTGGCTGAAAGGGAAAACAAATGCCTAACTAAGAATACCATCTACCACATTAAGTGTTCTTACTGTCAAGCAGTCTACATTGGAGAAACAGGACGCACCATTGGTTCACGGATAAAAGAACACCTCCGTGCCAGACCGTGTTCACACATTTGCAATCACACTCTGCCAACTTCCTGAAAGAATCCCCAATTAGATGGAAAATACTGCACCCTAACATCAAATTCCCCAAAGAGCGTAAAGTAATCGAAGCACTTGAAATAAGAAAACAATCAACAAACATTAGGAATGGCTGTGTAGGCAGGTTTCTCTGCATATAACTCAGTACATTGTTATTACTATTCCCAGGACACCACATCTATTTACTGTATTGTAATTATTAAGCATTGTTTAATCAACCAATACCACTGGGTATTTCACTATTCAAATGTAAGTTATCAGTTTAAAATATACCACTGATGAAGCCTTCACCGGCGAAACGTCTGAATACGCGTTTGTCGTCTATTTCTTTTGCCTGACGAAGTTAAATACTTTCAATTCATTTATTACCAGGCATGGCATCCAATAACTGTTCTTCATTATTATTATTATTATTATTACTATTATTATTATTATTATTATTACTCTTATTATTATTATTATTATTACTCTTATTATTATTACTCTTATTATTATTATTATTACTCTTATTATTATTATTATTATTATTATTATTATTACTCTTATTATTATTATTATTATTTATTATTATTATTTATTTTTATTATTATTATTTATTATTATTATTATTATTATTATTATTTATTATTATTATTAGAAATAGAAAAATCAACGCTATACGACGTTTCGATGTCGCAGACATCATTATCAAGTGAAACGCAAGAAGAATAAATTAAATTAAGCAAAGTGGCAGTTCCCATGGGTATACTAAGCTGATTTTTCTATTTCTAGCTATTGAAAACCATAAGCCAAACAACTATTATTATTATTGTTATTATTATTATTTTTTATTATCATTATTATTATTATTATATTATTATTATTATTATTATTATTATTATTATTATTATTATTATTATTATTATTATTATTATTATTATTATTATTATTATTATTTATTATTATTATTGTTATTATTATATTATTATTATTATTATTATTATTATTATTATTATTATTATTATTATTATTATTATTTATTATTATTATCATTATCATTATTATTATTATTATTATTATTATTTTATTATTATTATTGTTATTATTATTTGTTATTATTAATATAAAATTTTTATTTTATTATTATTTATTATTATTATTATTATTATTATTTATTATTATTATCATTATTATTATTATTAATATTATTATTATTGTTATTATTATAAATTATTATAATTATTTATATTATTATTATTATTTATTATTATTATTATTATTGTAAAGCGCTGTTGTATAAAATAGAAATAGCGCTATATAAATCGATTATTATTATAATTATTAATATTATTACATTATTATATTATTATTATTATTATGTCTATTTCCAATGATCCATAAAGCATGCTCTTTACAAATTTTTCACATAAGAACCTGCTTCATTTGTCAGGCTAAACTGGTTCTTATATATTGGATGCTTAATTGACTAAATTTCAGCCTGGAGGTTTTTAATGTACTCGTAATTTTGTGCTTCATAATAATTACAATACAAAACAACTGCGGCAATAGACCTTTTCACCGATACGGCGGCCATCTTGAATTATGGGATGCCCAGGGTGCAAGCTAGTAACCATTTGGCCATGAAAACCTAATTTAAAGCAATGAATTTGTACCAAATTATACAACAATACACAACACATGTAGATAGTAAGACATACATGCAACACTATGGTTAGAGTGAAATAGAAAAATAATATATTGACGCGACTCCACATGTACAGTTTTTGTGAGTTTTTGGGTCATTTGCACCCTGAGCATCCCATAATGTTTTAGCCAAAACAATAGAATCCAAAATGGCCGCCGTATCGGTAAAAAGGTCTATTGTAGAATGAGTTGAGACTGCTATGGAAAGTGGTTACGTGTTGTAACTAGATAGCATTGCGTACTAGAAGGATAACGGCGAGAAGAGAAGTCTTATATACACAGAACAAATGTTTACATGTTTTCTACTTGCACTTAGAGGCAGAATTGCAAGAAAAAACAAAGCCAGTTTTAATAATTTGCATTCTTTACTTCTGTATCACACGAAAGACGTTTCAGTATAATTTGAGCTGTGTTTGTCAATTGGTTCGTTTGCGGAATAATCGTGCCTTTATTTTCGTTTAATTATTACTTCAGTTTTTTACTTGTTAAAATGGAAAACGCAAAACAGTAGCTAACTCAATACTTGCTTTTTATCCACTCAACTGATTTCAAACATAGTTGATTTGTCTCTATATTATTCAAACATGAATAAACACTTTTAATTACAAGTATAGTGTTTTCAACTCAATAATGCTGAATCACCTTCGCAACATATATATAAATTAGATCGTAGCAGCAAAACCGGTTCATTACCGACATTACCTAACGAAGCTGGCAAACACATAATTAATTTGTCATAAATTGAAGTCGCTAGAAAATTATGAACCATATTTTTGATTTAGTTGATTGAGATTATTGGTATTGGTCTTTCTATAAAAGGGTTCCTTGAGTCGTTTGATATCAGCAGTGTTTATTTTTCATTGAGATATACTGATCCTATATGTAGAGTATGCAAATGATTGATAGATCTCCCATGAGTTTTATCAGCTGTCCATTTGAAATGAATGAAAATATTAGCTGAGGTGTGCGTACTTCATTACAAACAAAGATTATTCAGGTTCCAATATTATCTTGATATATGTGTCTTCGTGGATTGCCTTAGTAGAATTCATTATGTGGCATATTCAAACTGCACATATTATTTTCGACTATTATATTTCAATCAATCTTATTCGACTATCGCAGCGAGTTGTGTTTTCAATTTCCCCGCTTCCTTTTGAACTTAAAAATATTGACAAGTTAGAGATTTTGTCGAATGGAACACTTTATGAATTAAGGCTTTTTAGGGCAGTTGCCGGGTGGGAAGCGATGGGGACAAATAGTCGAGGGGAAAAACAGACATAATGTCTGCTCTATGTCTTTGATCAAATGCAAGGTATCGCTGAAAAACAGCACAGTGGAAGTCAGTATTGGGACCTATTAGCTTCCCACAATGAATACCAATTACAAAAATGACTCAAATGAATATTCAAATATTAAGAAAGTTGAAAGCAATAATGTGGGTGTTTAAAGGATTCGTGCTGGTTCGGCATTACTTTACCATAATGTTTTCAAAAATGCCTTAAAATGACGTAATACTATAGTTTGAAATTCACGAAGGCAATTCTTTAGTATGCGGTCCTGCTGTCCGAAGCAACATGGAGACACTACCGGGCCAATTGCATTACACTTCAGAACTAAAATCACACCGCAGTCGACCATTTCAGTATTTCAAATCCAATCAAATGCATAATTTCGTTTGATATCAGCGATTATTCAATTTCTAGCTTGGATCAAACTCCCGAGACGTGACACATGACCAGTTCATACAACACCAAATTGGCGCTACACCACCTGCTACTGCAACTTTTAATTCATTTTACATATACCCCGGGCGCCATTAACACGAGTATTTTAGTATCAAAAAAGGTCAGTAGCGCTTTTCTAAGTTGTGGTTAAGGCTGCCATCAAATAGGAACGTCAAATCTTGATGCTTGCTTGTGAAAAATAGAGTTTCAACTATCTTAATATAGCTGTCTGTTCTGCCTTTTATGGTCAAAGACACTTATCTTACAAAGACTAAGGAAAACAGCCGTAATTCAGTTCTTCGAGTGTCATTTTTCATTTCCAGAAGGTGATTTATACTCGTGTTTCTTTGTTTATTTGCATCCTTCAATCAGCAATGTCTTTACGTAGGATCATCTCCATGGTATCTGAAAGCGTCCAATTTGCTGTAAGTTTGCTGCTCATTAATATTCCATCTATCACTCGGCTTCCTTCTTAGGAACATCCGGCCTAAGATTGCTGATACAAAATGCGCTAGACTTTTAGCATTAGTTAGCAACACACAAATAATCCAGTCTATATTATGCAATTTCGCCGTTCATACTGCGGCTTGAGATCTGTCAGTGTAGGCTGTCAACTTAGCATATACGGCCATGACTACGGAGCCGAGGACTTCCATGTAAACTTCTATTAAGATTCAAAAACAGGAGTTGGATATTCGTTGCATGGTTCGTTTTAACATACGGCAAGTAAACATCGAATCTTAACAGTAACTTAAATCGTACTGGGGTAGTTGTATTAGCTGTGGATATTGAAAATGGCCTCTGCCTTCGGCGATCAATCCTATCCAAAACTGCCGCCAATTCGAAAAGGCTCAGTTAAGGAAACACAAGGAAATGGCAGAGAAAAGCTAAATGTTGGTCATTCTTCGAGTTTCAGTCGAGAAACTCATGGTCTTGTTCGTCTGCCACCGATTATCCGCGTCGATCCTTCGGATCCTTCGCCAGAAAACACTTCCCACGACAGAGAAATCCATGAGCATGACATTAGCACGGAAAGTATTTCACAAAACCTTTCGTACGAACATTCTACCTCGGCCGTCACTGGATCTTCACGAAATTCAAGCAAGACCAAGAGAGACGATCATATTTTGAAACACAGTCATAACTTTGAAAGCCGAAACAAAGAGTTGAGCAGACGGCCAGAGCCGCCAAAAAGGCAAATAATACAAGATACAACAAATAACTCTAACCAATTCATAACAGATTCGCATCTGGATCAAAATGACATTCGAAGACCTTCGATTTCACATGTTGAAATAGATAATGCTTATGGTTATGTTAGAAGAGGTTCAAAGCCAGCCTCGCTCCTTAACACTCATCAAGGTGAATACAGGAGACGGCGGGGTAGTCTTATCATATCAGAACCAGAAAAACTCCATCGAGGAAGGCGGCTGGCAAAATCATCTCCAGATTTATCTTCTACGAGAAAACAATATGGATCGCCTGTAAGAGAAACCAGAAAACCCGATAGGGGACGCATCGATCTAGAGTCATTTCAATCTATTGTTGGCGCAGATAGTGAATTCATGAGAAAGGAAGATCACGGAAATGCAAGATTGCAACGACCGAATAAAGGAAAAGTCGCTAATAAAAACGTTATACAAAGACATAGTTTAAATAGCAAAGAGGATTTCCCTCCACAACCGCAAAGTAGCCCATGCACGCCGGTAGTACAGCTCATCAACGACGACGACGACCTTGAAACGCCACCGCGGGAACTGCGCAAATCGCTTGGTGATATTTTCAGTAGTGGAGGATATACGAGGGACAGAAGACCTTCCATTAGTTCTCGCAGAAAACTATCAGTTAAAGAGGAAAATGGAAGTGGCAGTTTGATGGTGAAGGGAAAGGCATGCCCGCAAAATGAAAGACTAACGGCACGAGTGTCGTCACCCCGACCTAACAAAGACACCTTCTTAAAAGTCCCTCGACCACAAACAAAAAGAGACTCAATATACGATCTTCAACAAATTTTGTCATTGTTGAACATAGAAGGTAGACTGGGAAAGACTTTCGATTCGAGGCAAGCGAGATCTTCTTCTGTGTACGATCTTCAGGAATTCCTTGAGATGTCTTATTTGCCGATGCCCGATTCTGCATCAGGCACAATCAACACACAAAACGGAGAGAACAAACCAGATGGAAAATCTAACGCTACACTAAGCGTAGAAAATCCAGAAAAGAGAAGAGGTTCCACCTATGATCTTCTGGGATTCCTCAGCTTAAATGCAAAAGGTAAAACGGGTAAAGAACAAAGCTGCCAAGGCGAAACGTCCGAAACCCCTGCGCCTTCACACTTCCTCTTTCCTGGCCCAAATGAGACAGGAAAGGCAGAGGAGCTGCGAAGGTCTTCTGCATATGACTTGATTGAATTTTTATCTTTACGTCAAAATGAAGAAAATTTGAAATCCGAGTCGAACCAATCACAATCGAGGCAGTCACAGCCGGTCTCTTTGAGACTCCCATCTGAAGATCCAGACCAAGATCCGTCAAGAAAAGGTTCGATTTATAACTTAGAAGAGTTCTTGGATCTGTCTCATAAAAATATCTCAACAGTTCCCAAAGTGCTTCATAAAGAGACTGGTCCTTCAGAAAACGCTTTGCTATCTCCACGTCTTCCATCAACATTGAACTTCAAACGAGATTCTATCTACGACCTTCAAGAGTTCTTGGGCATTCTTCAAAAAGAGGCAGAAGAAACACGCCTTCCTCTTAAACCTACAGAGAAAGATCTGACAAAAGATGGCGACGCGGCCTCTGACGACAGTACTACTGAAGTCACAAACCCACACTTACAAAAAGACAAGTCTATCGACGCAGATGCATTGAAACCAGAAGAACTGTACAAAAATCGCTCCCTGTCCATTTATGACCTGCGCGATTTTCTCTCGCTATACGCCGCTCAGTCACAATCGAACGTTGGAAACCAGCTCCGGAGAAAACCGTCTGAGATCTCTCAGAGTTCAATAATGATTAATGTTTCTGAAGACGAGCACGGGAATAGCAATGTGGATGATGTGTTTTTGGCAGTGCCTGTGGAAGGGAGTTCAGTTCGAAAGCGAAGCTCTATCGCCTCTGTTGCTGAATTAAACGAACTCCTTACCATTCTCAACGACACAACAAGAAAAAAGAGCATCAGCGACCGCGGCGCGCCGACCCCCGTTTCCCGCCATGACTCTGGTGGCGCGAAATCGTTCTGTGATCTTGGCGAATTTCTGTCAGTTCTAAATTCCGACAATTCTCCTTTGAGACGGAGATTGTCCAGTATTTCTGGCCGAGGAAGTCGATGTCCGTCTTCCCTCTCACGAAACGACTCTAGTGGATCAAGTTCTCTTTACGATCTTGAAGAATTTTTGGCGGTTTTGAATGACAGTGGACAAAGAAAGGAAGAAAACGCGGAGATTAGTATCCCCGTGCCTCAATTACCTTCTCGACTTGATAGAAATGTCAACGACCAAATAAGTCACTTAAGACTATCAAGGGGAGTCAATAGTGAAACAACTGGAAACGCCACTGATGGACACTGACATTTATATTTTTGTCACTATAAACATTGCATGTTTTTACATATTTCATTTTCTATTTGGTGCGCGCGGTACACATTCTCTCTCTTTTAAAATTAATGCGCTTAGAAGCTTAGGATTTTCAGTATAAGCCTTGGGGCTTTTAATGGATTCTTGAAATACTTTTTTAAACGCCCCAGATTTAGTGGATTATAGATGCACTTTATAGGATGCGATGCAATGACTGTATTTGACAATCTAGGTTTTTGAACGATTTATAGATCTCTGCTACGGTACGTTATGATTTCCAATATATTCTTCTCGTGCATTATTATTATAAAGGGTATTACCTATACATGACCTAGAGCTATTGTAAATTTAATTTAATCGATCTAGCTATAAATATTGTCATGCAAGTCGTCCACCAGCTCTGTAAATACATATCATTGAATTTCTCATATATCAAATACAAATAAACGACAGATATCCAACATAATACAATCACTGGGATGGCCAATATAAGCCTGCAGGAGATTACACATTATTTCGTCGTAATTAACGTTCAAAGAATAAACAGACTCAGGAAATCCACGTTAGTGCGTACGAACAACTCCATTAGTGAGATTGGTTCAAGTACCACATGGCTCCCAAGAGAAATCAAGACTGGCGATATGACCTTAATTGTAGATTAGTGGTTATATCATAACAGATATCGTTGCAACAATAACACAGTTAATGGGATTTCTCAATCCACCCATCCACCCACGTGCGCCTTTCTTCAAGATAGTGTGCGATAATCAACTTGTTTTTCAAAATCACATTAGATCGAAATCGGGTTAATTGGCCAAACATTAGTGCTTTTCTAAGTATTAAATTACGAAATGCAGTTCCACCTGTCAGACACTTCCTTTATACGAAGTAGACAAGTGCGTTCGTGTAATTTCCCGCCCTATTATTTTCCTTTTTATTTTGCAATACAGAAGACAAGCAAACTTCATAATGATGAGGTAATTAAAGTATTGTAATTAATTATTATTAATTATTATCATATGATTGTTATTAATTTCGACACCGGTATTTTCTTTTTTAACACTACATGCACTACACCAGGAAACCATATAGCAGTCTTAGCATGCACAATGCTAATTATGTTAGAGTGAGAGACTAATTGTCTTTCGATTCAATTGTCAGTGTTTTGTAAGACTACCGGGGCGGATCTAGAGATTTTGAAAGGGGGATGCACCACTAAGGGGCCGTAAGGCCCCTTCTTCTAGGGGTGTGTGGAAGCATGCCCCCCCCCCCCATGCCCCCTTTCCCCCCCCATCAAATGGTGGGGAGACGTGGGCGAATATGTATCGGACCCAACTCAAAGAGGGACCCCCATGCCCCCCCCCCCCCCCCCCCCCCTTGGATCCGCCCCTGGACTAGGGTGGTATAGTTTCAAAATTTCCTGGCAATGACAATATTTTCATTTTTGCCTGTTTTCCTGAGCACCTAACTTTAGGATAGCAGAACCGTATTTCTCTTATGGGAATGTCAGCCGATCGTGGCATAGAACCAAGCATGCCACGATTGATCGATCTGTACAACGTGCCAGTATAGCTAAGCCCAAGCAGTGTTGGCACAGGGCTGTTTACTTACCACTCGAGTTGAACGACATCAGGCTGTTGTGCCATAGCGACCGATTTCTAGGACAACACTGATCTGTTGCCAGCAAATACCTTCATCTTCATCGTAGTCAGAAAAATACTTGATAAGATTTGCGACACTTACAGGAACGATCTTTCCGATCAAGTGGCCTATGAAAACGAAGATGCACGCTGGACGACATAGTGGGCGCATAATGCCGAGAAACACAATGGCTTACTGCAGACAATCAGAATCATAAATCAAGTTTTAAAACCAAACGTAACAACAGTTCTTACGATTCTTCTTACAATGCAAGTGTCTACAACGACCCCAGAATGGTCAATTAGCACCATGCACAGAAGCAAGACCCACATGCATTCAACCACAGACAGTGTATTACGGTTGACAGCCTCGAGTTCAATGTTCATCTACCTGGAAAATATGTCCGAGAAAACCACTAGTACTATTCACAGTCATCATTCATGCATCGACAACTACAGTTTACACAAATAGTACATACATACATACACATATACATACATTACATTCATTATTAGGGAGTGCAGGTAAAAAGACGCAGAGTTGCGCAGGATGATATGGACCTGCATCATTAATATAACATTAATTACAAAATATACGAAATCCACACAGTGCTGTAAGTATGTCTAGATGTAATCTATGGTGATTACATACCATGTATTGAATAGGAAATCCACACAGTGCTGTAAGTATGTCTAGATGTAATCTATGGTGATTGCATACCATGTATTGTATAGGAAATCCACACAGTGCTGTAAGTATGTCTAGATGTAATCTATGGTGATTGCATACCATGTATTGTATAGGAAATCCACACAGTGCTGTAAGTATGTCTAGATGTAATCTATGGTGATTACATACCATGTATTGTATAGGAAATCCACACAGTGCTGTAAGTATGTCTAGATGTAATCTATGGTGATTGCATACCACGTATTGTATAGGAAATCCACACAGTGCTGTAAGTATGTCTAGATGTAATCTATGGTGATTGCATACCATGTATTGTATAGGAAATCCACACAGTGCTGTAAGTATATCTAGATGTAATCTATGGTGATTACATACCATGTATTGTATAGGAAATCCACACAGTGCTGTAAGTATGTCTAGATGTAATCTATGGTGATTACATACCATGTATTGTATAGGAAATCCACACAGTGCTGTAAGTATGTCTAGATGTAATCTATGGTGATTGCATACCATGTATTGTATAGGAAATCCACACAGTGCTGTAAGTATGTCTAGATGTAATCTATGGTGATTGCATACCATGTATTGTATAGGAAATCCACACAGTGCTGTAAGTATGTCTAGATGTAATCTATGGTGATTACATACCATGTATTGTATAGGAAATCCACACAGTGCTGTAAGTATGTCTAGATGTAATCTATGGTGATTGCATACCATGTATTGTATAGGAAATCCACACAGTGCTGTAAGTATGTCTAGATGTAATCTATGGTGATTGCATACCATGTATTGTATAGGAAATCCACACAGTGCTGTAAGTATGTCTAGATGTAATCTATGGTGATTGCATACCACGCATTGAATAGGAAATCCACACAGTGCTGTAAGTATGTCTAGATGTAATCTATGGTGATTGCATACCATGTATTGTATAGGAAATCCACACAGTGCTGTAAGTATGTCTAGATGTAATCTATGGTGATTGCATACCATGTATTGTATAGGAAATCCACACAGTGCTGTAAGTATGTCTAGATGTAATCTATGGTGATTGCATACCACGTATTGTATAGGAAATCCACACAGTGCTGTAAGTATGTCTAGATGTAATCTATGGTGATTGCATACCACGCATTGAATAGGAAATCCACACAGTGCTGTAAGTATGTCTAGATGTAATCTATGGTGATTACATACCATGTATTGAATAGGAAATCCACAGTGCTGTAAGTATGTCTAGTAATCTATGGTGATTGCATACCACGTATTGTATAGGAAATCCACACAGTGCTGTAAGTATGTCTAGATGTAATCTATGGTGATTGCATACCACGTATTGTATAGGAAATCCACACAGTGCTGTAAGTATGTCTAGATGTAATCTATGGTGATTGCATACCACGTATTGCATGGGCAATCCACACAGTGCTGTAAGTATGTCTAGATGTAATCTATGGTGATTGCATACCATGTATTGTATAGGAAATCCACACAGTGCTGTAAGTATGTCTAGATGTAATCTATGGTGATTACATACCATGTATTTTATAGGAAATCCACACAGTGCTGTAAGTATGTCTAGATGTAATCTATGGTGATTACATACCATGTATTGTATAGGAAATCCACACAGTGCTGTAAGTATGTCTAGATGTAATCTATGGTGATTGCATACCATGTATTGTATAGGAAATCCACACAGTGCTGTAAGTATGTCTAGATGTAATCTATGGTGATTGCATACCATGTATTGTATAGGAAATCCACACAGTGCTGTAAGTATGTCTAGATGTAATCTATGGTGATTACATACCATGTATTGTATAGGAAATCCACACAGTGCTGTAAGTATGTCTAGATGTAATCTATGGTGATTGCATACCATGTATTGTATAGGAAATCCACACAGTGCTGTAAGTATGTCTAGATGTAATCTATGGTGATTGCATACCATGTATTGTATAGGAAATCCACACAGTGCTGTAAGTATGTCTAGATGTAATCTATGGTGATTGCATACCACGTATTGTATAGGAAATCCACACAGTGCTGTAAGTATGTCTAGATGTAATCTATGGTGATTGCATACCATGTATTGTATAGGAAATCCACACAGTGCTGTAAGTATGTCTAGATGTAATCTATGGTGATTGCATACCATGTATTGTATAGGAAATCCACACAGTGCTGTAAGTATGTCTAGATGTAATCTATGGTGATTGCATACCACGTATTGTATAGGAAATCCACACAGTGCTGTAAGTATGTCTAGATGTAATCTATGGTGATTGCATACCATGTATTGAATAGGAAATCCACACAGTGCTGTAAGTATGTCTAGATGTAATCTATGGTGATTACATACCATGTATTGTATAGGAAATCCACACAGTGCTGTAAGTATGTCTAGATGTAATCTATGGTGATTGCATACCATGTATTGTATAGGAAATCCACACAGTGCTGTAAGTATGTCTAGATGTAATCTATGGTGATTGCATACCACGTATTGTATAGGAAATCCACACAGTGCTGTAAGTATGTCTAGATGTAATCTATGGTGATTGCATACCACGTATTGTATGGGAAATCCACACAGTGCTGTAAGTATGTCTAGATGTAATCTATGGTGATTGCATACCATGTATTGTATAGGAAATCCCACACAGTGCTGTAAGTATGTCTAGATGTAATCTATGGTGATTACATACCATGTATTGTATAGGAAATCCACACAGTGCTGTAAGTATATCTAGATGTAATCTATGGTGATTGCATACCATGTATTGTATAGGAAATCCACACAGTGCTGTAAGTATGTCTAGATGTAATCTATGGTGATTGCATACCATGTATTGTATATATAGGAAATCCACACAGTGCTGTAAGTATGTCTAGATGTAATCTATGGTGATTGCATACCATGTATTGTATAGGAAATCCACACAGTGCTGTAAGTATGTCTAGATGTAATCTATGGTGATTGCATACCATGTATTGTATAGGAAATCCACACAGTGCTGTAAGTATGTCTAGATGTAATCTATGGTGATTGCATACCATGTATTGTATAGGAAATCCACACAGTGCTGTAAGTATGTCTAGATGTAATCTATGGTGATTGCATACCATGTATTGTATAGGAAATCCACACAGTGCTGTAAGTATGTCTAGATGTAATCTATGGTGATTGCATACCATGTATTGTATAGGAAATCCACACAGTGCTGTAAGTATGTCTAGATGTAATCTATGGTGATTGCATACCATGTATTGTATAGGAAATCCACACAGTGCTGTAAGTATGTCTAGATGTAATCTATGGTGATTGCATACCACGTATTGTATAGGAAATCCACACAGTGCTGTAAGTATGTCTAGATGTAATCTATGGTGATTGCATACCATGTATTGTATAGGAAATCCACACAGTGCTGTAAGTATGTCTAGATGTAATCTATGGTGATTACATACCATGTATTGTATAGGAAATCCACACAGTGCTGTAAGTATGTCTAGATGTAATCTATGGTGATTGCATACCATGTATTGTATAGGAAATCCACACAGTGCTGTAAGTATGTCTAGATGTAATCTATGGTGATTACATACCATGTATTGTATTATATAGGAAATCCACACAGTGCTGTAAGTATGTCTAGATGTAATCTATGGTGATTGCATACCATGTATTGTATAGGAAATCCACACAGTGCTGTAAGTATGTCTAGATGTAATCTATGGTGATTGCATACCATGTATTGTATAGGAAATCCACACAGTGCTGTAAGTATGTCTAGATGTAATCTATGGTGATTGCATACCATGTATTGTATAGGAAATCCACACAGTGCTGTAAGTATGTCTAGATGTAATCTATGGTGATTGCATACCATGTATTGTATAGGAAATCCACACAGTGCTGTAAGTATGTCTAGATGTAATCTATGGTGATTGCATACCATGTATTGTATAGGAAATCCACACAGTGCTGTAAGTATGTCTAGATGTAATCTATGGTGATTGCATACCATGTATTGAATAGGAAATCCACACAGTGCTGTAAGTATGTCTAGATGTAATCTATGGTGATTGCATACCATGTATTGTATAGGAAATCCACACAGTGCTGTAAGTATGTCTAGATGTAATCTATGGTGATTGCATACCATGTATTGTATAGGAAATCCACACAGTGCTGTAAGTATGTCTAGATGTAATCTATGGTGATTGCATACCATGTATTGTATAGGAAATCCACACAGTGCTGTAAGTATGTCTAGATGTAATCTATGGTGATTGCATACCATGTATTGTATAGGAAATCCACACACAGTGCTGTAAGTATGTCTAGATGTAATCTATGGTGATTACATACCATGTATTGTATAGGAAATCCACACAGTGCTGTAAGTATATCTAGATGTAATCTATGGTGATTACATACCATGTATTGTATAGGAAATCCACACAGTGCTGTAAGTATGTCTAGATGTAATCTATGGTGATTACATACCATGTATTGTATAGGAAATCCACACAGTGCTGTAAGTATGTCTAGATGTAATCTATGGTGATTGCATACCATGTATTGTATAGGAAATCCACACAGTGCTGTAAGTATGTCTAGATGTAATCTATGGTGATTGCATACCATGTATTGTATAGGAAATCCACACAGTGCTGTAAGTATGTCTAGATGTAATCTATGGTGATTGCATACCATGTATTGTATAGGAAATCCACACAGTGCTGTAAGTATGTCTAGATGTAATCTATGGTGATTGCATACCACGTATTGTATAGGAAATCCACACAGTGCTGTAAGTATGTCTAGATGTAATCTATGGTGATTGCATACCATGTATTGTATAGGAAATCCACACAGTGCTGTAAGTATGTCTAGATGTAATCTATGGTGATTGCATACCATGTATTGTATAGGAAATCCACACAGTGCTGTAAGTATGTCTAGATGTAATCTATGGTGATTGCATACCATGTATTGTATAGGAAATCCACACAGTGCTGTAAGTATGTCTAGATGTAATCTATGGTGATTGCATACCATGTATTGTATAGGAAATCCACACAGTGCTGTAAGTATGTCTAGATGTAATCTATGGTGATTGCATACCATGTATTGTATAGGAAATCCACACAGTGCTGTAAGTATGTCTAGATGTAATCTATGGTGATTACATACCATGTATTGTATAGGAAATCCACACAGTGCTGTAAGTATGTCTAGATGTAATCTATGGTGATTGCATACCATGTATTGTATAGGAAATCCACACAGTGCTGTAAGTATGTCTAGATGTAATCTATGGTGATTGCATACCATGTATTGTATAGGAAATCCACACAGTGCTGTAAGTATGTCTAGATGTAATCTATGGTGATTGCATACCATGTATTGTATAGGAAATCCACACAGTGCTGTAAGTATGTCTAGATGTAATCTATGGTGATTGCATACCATGTATTGTATAGGAAATCCACACAGTGCTGTAAGTATGTCTAGATGTAATCTATGGTGATTACATACCATGTATTGTATAGGAAATCCACACAGTGCTGTAAGTATGTCTAGATGTAATCTATGGTGATTGCATACCATGTATTGTATAGGAAATCCACACAGTGCTGTAAGTATGTCTAGATGTAATCTATGGTGATTGCATACCATGTATTGTATAGGAAATCCACACAGTGCTGTAAGTATGTCTAGATGTAATAATCTATGGTGATTGCATACCATGTATTGTATAGGAAATCCACACAGTGCTGTAAGTATGTCTAGATGTAATCTATGGTGATTGCATACCATGTATTGTATAGGAAATCCACACAGTGCTGTAAGTATGTCTAGATGTAATCTATGGTGATTGCATACCATGTATTGTATAGGAAATCCACACAGTGCTGTAAGTATGTCTAGATGTAATCTATGGTGATTGCATACCATGTATTGTATAGGAAATCCACACAGTGCTGTAAGTATGTCTAGATGTAATCTATGGTGATTGCATACCACGTATTGTATAGGAAATCCACACAGTGCTGTAAGTATGTCTAGATGTAATCTATGGTGATTGCATACCATGTATTGTATAGGAAATCCACACAGTGCTGTAAGTATGTCTAGATGTAATCTATGGTGATTGCATACCATGTATTGTATAGGAAATCCACACAGTGCTGTAAGTATGTCTAGATGTAATCTATGGTGATTGCATACCACGTATTGTATAGGAAATCCACACAGTGCTGTAAGTATGTCTAGATGTAATCTATGGTGATTGCATACCACGTATTGTATAGGAAATCCACACAGTGCTGTAAGTATGTCTAGATGTAATCTATGGTGATTGCATACCATGTATTGTATAGGAAATCCACACAGTGCTGTAAGTATGTCTAGATGTAATCTATGGTGATTGCATACCATGTATTGTATAGGAAATCCACACAGTGCTGTAAGTATGTCTAGATGTAATCTATGGTGATTGCATACCACGTATTGTATAGGAAATCCACACAGTGCTGTAAGTATGTCTAGATGTAATCTATGGTGATTGCATACCACGTATTGTATAGGAAATCCACACAGTGCTGTAAGTATGTCTAGATGTAATCTATGGTGATTGCATACCATGTATTGTATAGGAAATCCCACACAGTGCTGTAAGTATGTCTAGATGTAATCTATGGTGATTACATACCATGTATTGTATAGGAAATCCACACAGTGCTGTAAGTATGTCTAGATGTAATCTATGGTGATTACATACCATGTATTGTATAGGAAATCCACACAGTGCTGTAAGTATGTCTAGATGTAATCTATGGTGATTACATACCATGTATTATATATAGGAAATCCACACAGTGCTGTAAGTATGTCTAGATGTAATCTATGGTGATTGCATACCATGTATTGTATAGGAAATCCACACAGTGCTGTAAGTATGTCTAGATGTAATCTATGGTGATTGCATACCATGTATTGTATAGGAAATCCACACAGTGCTGTAAGTATGTCTAGATGTAATCTATGGTGATTGCATACCATGTATTGTATAGGAAATCCACACAGTGCTGTAAGTATGTCTAGATGTAATCTATGGTGATTGCATACCACGTATTGTATAGGAAATCCACACAGTGCTGTAAGTATGTCTAGATGTAATCTATGGTGATTGCATACCATGTATTGAATAGGAAATCCACACAGTGCTGTAAGTATGTCTAGATGTAATCTATGGTGATTGCATACCATGTATTGAATAGGAAATCCACAGTGCTGTAAGTATGTCTAGATGTAATCTATGGTGATTGCATACCATGTATTGTATAGGAAATCCACACAGTGCTGTAAGTATGTCTAGATGTAATCTATGGTGATTGCATACCACGTATTGTATAGGAAATCCACACAGTGCTGTAAGTATGTCTAGATGTAATCTATGGTGATTGCATACCACGTATTGCATGGGCAATCCACACAGTGCTGTAAGTATGTCTAGATGTAATCTATGGTGATTGCATACCATGTATTGTATAGGAAATCCACACACAGTGCTGTAAGTATGTCTAGATGTAATCTATGGTGATTACATACCATGTATTGTATAGGAAATCCACACAGTGCTGTAAGTAGTATGTCTAGATGTAATCTATGGTGATTTACATACCATGTATTGTATAGGAAATCCACACAGTGCTGTAAGTATGTCTAGATGTAATCTATGGTGATTACATACCATGTATTGTATATATAGGAAATCCACACAGTGCTGTAAGTATGTCTAGATGTAATCTATGGTGATTGCATACCATGTATTGTATAGGAAATCCACACAGTGCTGTAAGTATGTCTAGATGTAATCTATGGTGATTGCATACCATGTATTGTATAGGAAATCCACACAGTGCTGTAAGTATGTCTAGATGTAATCTATGGTGATTGCATACCATGTATTGTATAGGAAATCCACACAGTGCTGTAAGTATGTCTAGATGTAATCTATGGTGATTGCATACCACGTATTGTATAGGAAATCCACACAGTGCTGTAAGTATGTCTAGATGTAATCTATGGTGATTGCATACCATGTATTGTATAGGAAATCCACACAGTGCTGTAAGTATGTCTAGATGTAATCTATGGTGATTGCATACCATGTATTGTATAGGAAAATCCACAGTGCTGTAAGTATGTCTAGATGTAATCTATGGTGAATTGCATACCATGTATTGTATAGGAAATCCACACAGTGCTGTAAGTATGTCTAGATGTAATCTATGGTGATTGCATACCATGTATTGTATAGGAAATCCACACAGTGCTGTAAGTATGTCTAGATGTAATCTATGGTGATTGCATACCACGTATTGTATAGGAAATCCACACAGTGCTGTAAGTATGTCTAGATGTAATCTATGGTGATTGCATACCATGTATTGTATAGGAAAATCACACACAGTGCTGTAAGTATGTCTAGATGTAATCTATGGTGATTACATACCATGTATTGTATAGGAAATCCACACAGTGCTGTAAGTATGTCTAGATGTAATCTATGGTGATTGCATACCATGTATTGTATAGGAAATCCACACAGTGCTGTAAGTATGTCTAGATGTAATCTATGGTGATTGCATACCATGTATTGTATAGGAAATCCACACAGTGCTGTAAGTATGTCTAGATGTAATCTATGGTGATTGCATACCAGGTATTGTATAGGAAATCCACACAGTGCTGTAAGTATGTCTAGATGTAATCTATGGTGATTGCATACCACGTATTGTATAGGAAATCCACACAGTGCTGTAAGTATGTCTAGATGTAATCTATGGTGATTGCATACCATGTATTGAATAGGAAATCCACACAGTGCTGTAAGTATGTCTAGATGTAATCTATGGTGATTGCATACCATGTATTGTATAGGAAATCCACAGTGCTGTAAGTATGTCTAGATGTAATCTATGGTGATTGCATACCATGTATTGTATAGGAAATCCACACAGTGCTGTAAGTATGTCTAGATGTAATCTATGGTGATTGCATACCACGTATTGTATAGGAAATCCACACAGTGCTGTAAGTATGTCTAGATGTAATCTATGGTGATTGCATACCACGTATTGCATGGGCAATCCACACAGTGCTGTAAGTATGTCTAGATGTAATCTATGGTGATTGCATACCATGTATTGTATAGGAAATCCACACACAGTGCTGTAAGTATGTCTAGATGTAATCTATGGTGATTGCATACCATGTATTGTATAGGAAATCCACACAGTGCTGTAAGTATGTCTAGATGTAATCTATGGTGATTACATACCATGTATTGTATAGGAAATCCACACAGTGCTGTAAGTATGTCTAGATGTAATCTATGGTGATTACATACCATGTATTGTATATATAGGAAATCCACACAGTGCTGTAAGTATGTCTAGATGTAATCTATGGTGATTGCATACCATGTATTGTATAGGAAATCCACACAGTGCTGTAAGTATGTCTAGATGTAATCTATGGTGATTGCATACCATGTATTGTATAGGAAATCCACACAGTGCTGTAAGTATGTCTAGATGTAATCTATGGTGATTGCATACCATGTATTGTATAGGAAATCCACACAGTGCTGTAAGTATGTCTAGATGTAATCTATGGTGATTGCAGACCACGTATTGTATAGGAAATCCACACAGTGCTGTAAGTATGTCTAGATGTAATCTATGGTGATTGCATACCATGTATTGTATAGGAAATCCACACAGTGCTGTAAGTATGTCTAGATGTAATCTATGGTGATTGCATACCATGTATTGTATAGGAAATCCACACAGTGCTGTAAGTATGTCTAGATGTAATCTATGGTGATTGCATACCATGTATTGTATAGGAAATCCACACAGTGCTGTAAGTATGTCTAGATGTAATCTATGGTGATTGCATACCACGTATTGTATAGGAAATCCACACAGTGCTGTAAGTATGTCTAGATGTAATCTATGGTGATTGCATACCACGTATTGTATAGGAAATCCACACAGTGCTGTAAGTATGTCTAGATGTAATCTATGGTGATTGCATACCATGTATTGTATAGGAAATCCCACACAGTGCTGTAAGTATGTCTAGATGTAATCTATGGTGATTACATACCATGTATTGTATAGGAAATCCACACAGTGCTGTAAGTATGTCTAGATGTAATCTATGGTGATTGCATACCATGTATTGTATAGGAAATCCACACAGTGCTGTAAGTATGTCTAGATGTAATCTATGGTGATTGCATACCATGTATGTATATATAGGAAATCCACACAGTGCTGTAAGTATGTCTAGATGTAATCTATGGTGATTGCATACCATGTATTGTATAGGAAATCCACACAGTGCTGTAAGTATGTCTAGATGTAATCTATGGTGATTGCATACCATGTATTGTATAGGAAATCCACACAGTGCTGTAAGTATGTCTAGATGTAATCTATGGTGATTGCATACCATGTATTGTATAGGAAATCCACACAGTGCTGTAAGTATGTCTAGATGTAATCTATGGTGATTGCATACCACGTATTGTATAGGAAATCCACACAGTGCTGTAAGTATGTCTAGATGTAATCTATGGTGATTGCATACCATGTATTGAATAGGAAATCCACACAGTGCTGTAAGTATGTCTAGATGTAATCTATGGTGTGATTGCATACCATGTATTGTATAGGAAATCCACACAGTGCTGTAAGTATGTCTAGATGTAATCTATGGTGATTGCATACCATGTATTGTATAGGAAATCCACACAGTGCTGTAAGTATGTCTAGATGTAATCTATGGTGATTGCATACCATGTATTGTATAGGAAATCCACACAGTGCTGTAAGTATGTCTAGATGTAATCTATGGTGATTGCATACCACGTATTGTATAGGAAATCCACACAGTGCTGTAAGTATGTCTAGATGTAATCTATGGTGATTGCATACCATGTATTGAATAGGAAATCCACACAGTGCTGTAAGTATGTCTAGATGTAATCTATGGTGATTACATACCATGTATTGAATAGGAAATCCACAGTGCTGTAAGTATGTCTAGATGTAATCTATGGTGATTGCATACCATGTATTGTATAGGAAATCCACACAGTGCTGTAAGTATGTCTAGATGTAATCTATGGTGATTGCATACCACGTATTGTATAGGAAATCCACACAGTGCTGTAAGTATGTCTAGATGTAATCTATGGTGATTGCATACCACGTATTGCATGGGCAATCCACACAGTGCTGTAAGTATGTCTAGATGTAATCTATGGTGATTGCATACCATGTATTGTATAGGAAATCCACACACAGTGCTGTAAGTATGTCTAGATGTAATCTATGGTGATTACATACCATGTATTGTATAGGAAATCCACACAGTGCTGTAAGTATGTCTAGATGTAATCTATGGTGATTACATACCATGTATTGTATAGGAAATCCACACAGTGCTGTAAGTATGTCTAGATGTAATCTATGGTGATTACATACCATGTATTGTATATATAGGAAATCCACACAGTGCTGTAAGTATGTCTAGATGTAATCTATGGTGATTGCATACCATGTATTGTATAGGAAATCCACACAGTGCTGTAAGTATGTCTAGATGTAATCTATGGTGATTGCATACCATGTATTGTATAGGAAATCCACACAGTGCTGTAAGTATGTCTAGATGTAATCTATGGTGATTGCAGACCATGTATTGTATAGGAAATCCACACAGTGCTGTAAGTATGTCTAGATGTAATCTATGGTGATTGCATACCACGTATTGTATAGGAAATCCACACAGTGCTGTAAGTATGTCTAGATGTAATCTATGGTGATTGCATACCATGTATTGAATAGGAAATCCACACAGTGCTGTAAGTATGTCTAGATGTAATCTATGGTGATTACATACCATGTATTGTATAGGAAATCCACACAGTGCTGTAAGTATATCTAGATGTAATCTATGGTGATTACATACCATGTATTGTATAGGAAATCCACACAGTGCTGTAAGTATGTCTAGATGTAATCTATGGTGATTACATACCATGTATTGTATATATAGGAAATCCACACAGTGCTGTAAGTATGTCTAGATGTAATCTATGGTGATTGCATACCATGTATTGTATAGGAAATCCACACAGTGCTGTAAGTATGTCTAGATGTAATCTATGGTGATTGCATACCATGTATTGTATAGGAAATCCACACAGTGCTGTAAGTATGTCTAGATGTAATCTATGGTGATTGCATACCACGTATTGTATAGGAAATCCACACAGTGCTGTAAGTATGTCTAGATGTAATCTATGGTGATTGCATACCATGTATTGAATAGGAAATCCACACAGTGCTGTAAGTATGTCTAGATGTAATCTATGGTGATTGCATACCATGTATTGTATAGGAAATCCACACAGTGCTGTAAGTATGTCTAGATGTAATCTATGGTGATTGCATACCACGTATTGTATAGGAAATCCACACAGTGCTGTAAGTATGTCTAGATGTAATCTATGGTGATTACATACCATGTATTGTATAGGAAATCCACATCACACAGTGCTGTAAGTATGTCTAGATGTAATCTATGGTGATTGCATACCATGTATTGTAATAGGAAATCCACACAGTGCTGTAAGTATGTCTAGATGTAATCTATGGTGATTACATACCATGTATTGTATAGGAAATCCACACAGTGCTGTAAGTATGTCTAGATGTACTAGATGTAATCTATGGTGATTGCATACCATGTATTGTATAGGAAATCCACACAGTGCTGTAAGTATGTCTAGATGTAATCTATGGTGATTGCATACCATGTATTGTAATAGGAAATCCACACAGTGCTGTAAGTATGTCTAGATGTAATCTATGGTGATTGCATACCACGTATTGTATAGGAAATCCACACAGTGCTGTAAGTATGTCTAGATGTAATCTATGGTGATTGCATACCATATATTGTATAGGAAATCCACACAGTACTGTAAGTATGTCTAGATGTAATCTATGGTGATTGCATACCACGTATTGCATGGGCAATCCACACAGTGCTGTAAGTATGTCTAGATGTAATCTATGGTGATTGCATACCATGTTTTGTTATAGGAAATCCACACAGTGCTGTAAGTATGTCTAGATGTAATCTATGGTGATTACATACCATGTATTGTATAGGAAATCCACACAGTGCTGTAAGTATGACTAGATGTACTAGATGTAATCTATGGTGATTGCATACCATGTATTGTATAGGAAATCCACACAGTGCTGTAAGTATGTCTAGATGTAATCTATGGTGATTGCATACCATGTATTGTATAGGAAATCCACACAGTGCTGTAAGTATGTCTAGATGTAATCTATGGTGATTGCATAACATGTATTGTATAGGAAATCCACACAGTGCTGTAAGTATGTCTAGATGTAATCTATGGTGATTGCATACCATGTATTGTATAGGAAATCCACACAGTGCTGTAAGTATGTCTAGATGTAATCTATGGTGATTGAATACCATGTATTGTATAGGAAATCCACACAGTGCTGTAAGTATGTCTAGATGTAATCTATGGTGATTGCATACCACGTATTGAATAGGAAATCCACACAGTGCTGTAAGTATGTCTAGATGTAATCTATGGTGATTGCATACCACGTATTGCATGGGCAATCCACACAGTGCTGTAAGTATGTCTAGATGTAATCTATGGTGATTACATACCATGTAATCGGTATAGGAAATCCACACAGTGCTGTAAGTATGTCTAGATGTAATCTATGGTGATTACATACCATGTATTGTATAGGAAATCCACACAGTGCTGTAAGTATGTCTAGATGTAATCTATGGTGATTACATACCATGTATTGTATAGGAAATCCACACAGTGCTGTAAGTATGTCTAGATGTAATCTATGGTGATTGCATACCATGTATTGTATAGGAAATCCACACAGTGCTGTAAGTATGTCTAGATGTAATCTATGATGCATGATTGCATACCACGTATTGCATGGGCAATCCACACAGTGCTGTAAGTATGTCTAGATGTAATCTATGGTGATTGCATACCACGTATTGCATGGGCAATCCACACAGTGCTGTAAGTATGTCTAGATGTAATCTATGGTGATTACATACCATGTAATCGGTATAGGAAATCCACACAGTGCTGTAAGTATGTCTAGATGTAATCTATGGTGATTACATAGCATGTATTGTATAGGAAATCCACACAGTGCTGTAAGTATGTCTAGATGTAATCTATGGTGCATGATTACATACCATGTATTGTATAGGAAATCCACACAGTGCTGTAAGTATGTCTAGATGTAATCTATGGTGATTACATACCATGTATTGCATGGGCAATCCACACAGTGCTGTAAGTATGTCTAGATGTAATCTATGGTGATTACATACCACGTATGACACGTATTGCATGGGCATTCCACACAGTGCTGTAAGTATGTCTAGATGTAATCTATGGTGATTACATACCACGTATTGCATGGGCATTCCACACAGTGCTGTAAGTATGTCTAGATGTAATCTATGGTGATTACATACCATGTATTGTATAGGAAATCCACACAGTGCTGTAAGTATGTCTAGATGTAATCTATGGTGATTACATACCATGTATTGCATGGGCAATCCACACAGTGCTGTAAGTATGTCTAGATGTAATCTATGGTGATTACATACCACGTATGACACGTATTGCATGGGCATTCCACACAGTGCTGTAAGTATGTCTAGATGTAATCTATGGTGATTACATACCACGTATTGCATGGGCATTCCACACAGTGCTGTAAGTATGTCTAGATGTAATCTATGGTGATTACATACCACGTATTGCATGGGCATTCCACACAGTGCTGTAAGTATGTCTAGATGTAATCTATGGTGATTGCATACCACGTATTGCATGGGCATTCCACACAGTGCTGTAAGTATGTCTAGATGTAATCTATGGTGATTACATACCACGTATTGCATGGGCATTCCACACAGTGCTGTAAGTATGTCTAGATGTAATCTATGGTGATTACATACCACGTATTGCATGGGCATTCCACACAGTGCTGTAAGTATGTCTAGATGTAATCTATGGTGATTGCATACCATGTATTGTATATAGGAAATCCACACAGTGCTGTAAGTATGTCTAGATGTAATCTATGGTGATTGCATACCATGTATTGTATAGGAAATCCACACAGTGCTGTAAGTATGTCTAGATGTAATCTATGGTGATTGCATACCATGTATTGTATAGGAAATCCACACAGTGCTGTAAGTATGTCTAGATGTAATCTATGGTGATTGCATACCACGTATTGTATAGGAAATCCACACAGTGCTGTAAGTATGTCTAGATGTAATCTATGGTGATTGCATACCATGTATTGTATAGGAAATCCACACAGTGCTGTAAGTATGTCTAGATGTAATCTATGGTGATTGCATACCATATATTGTATAGGAAATCCACACAGTGCTGTAAGTATGTCTAGATGTAATCTATGGTGATTGCATACCACGTATTGAATAGGAAATCCACACAGTGCTGTAAGTATGTCTAGATGTAATCTATGGTGATTGCATACCACGCATTGAATAGGAAATCCACACAGTGCTGTAAGTAAGTATGTAGATGTAGATGTAATCTATGGTGATTGCATACCACGTATCTATGTGATTGCATACCAATAGGAAATCCACACAGTGCTGTAAGTATGTCTATGTCTAGATGTAATCTATGGTGATTGCATACCATGTATTGTAATAGGAAATCCACACAGTGCTGTAAGTATGTCTAGATGTAATCTATGATGATTACATACCATGTATTGTATAGGAAATCCACACAGTGCTGTAAGTATGTCTATAGATGTAATCTATGGTGATTGCATACCATGTATTGTAATAGGAAATCCACACAGTGCTGTAAGTATGTCTAGATGTAATCTATGGTGATTGCATACCACGCATTGAATAGGAAATCCACACAGTGCTGTAAGTATGTCTAGATGTAATCTATTAATAGTTTTAAAAATATCAACTTGAAAATGAACATTCATTTTCAGTCTTACGTATATTTTGTTTTACCTAAAACTGTCAGTGGGCTCTGCTTTTTGTTGTTGTTTCTATATAGTGTGTATTTTTCTTCTTTTCTTTTCATTGGACGTTTTTAGCAAGCAGGTGGATTTGATATGATATCATGGTAGTATAGAATCGTCATGGCAACCGAGGGCTATCAATGATGCACGGGGGAATGTTAGAATTGGTTGATTTCATATTTTTTTCAGGTAAATCGTGTAACGTGTAACTTCGAACAAAAGTGACTTCGCATTCACCTTTCATTGTACCGTGTTCCTTGTTGTACGACTGCAGCTATCAAGTCACTGAAAGTCTTCTACATTCTTAGCCCAAAGCGCTATAGCTTGGTTTTCAGCGACACAAACGCAAGCGCCAGATTATTTCACTGCGAATATACGAGCCTGAGGAAAGCATAAAAGCATAAACGCAAACAAATTGTTTTCATTTCGTGAGCATATATTTGCGTCATGTCAGGCGCGTTTGCAAGTGAAAACCAAGCTGCACGAGAATGGCTCCAACTAAGGATCGAATAAGTACGGGTTTTCTCTCTTCTCCTAAAGAGTGCTGTGTTTTCATTATTAATTACAACAGCTAATGCATGTTTTTGAGGAAGTGACACGACTTCATTACCACAGAGAAACAGCGGCGTAATTGATTCTTGTGCTTTAGGATATGATGTCTTGACCATTTCCGATTTAATAGCAGAATCCTAATAAAACAATGGAGGGTGGATAACCAGGACGATAGTGGACCTATATAGTTACTCCGATAACTAGTTAACGTTATTTATCTTTCTCTACAATACAATAACTTTATTGAAGGAGGGAGACGTACTAACCATTTACAGTTTTCTAACTTACGGCGGCCCTCAAATAAGAAAGTCTCACCAAAGTCTTTGATTGACACAAGACGTAAAAAGGTTTGAGTGAGTACAGGAAATGAAGTGGGTTTAATTGACAGTAGTAGATTTAAAAAGAGTGCTTAATTATAGTCGTTCATTCATTCATTCTGACACATTGTGCGAGGACACCTGAGCGGAAACGGAGATGTTTGATTCGATATCAGATGCAATAGAAGACGACACAATGTGGTTTAATAAATGAGGCGGGATGACTCAGTATTATATATCATATAATATACATAAAGATTGACCATGCAGCAGATATATAGTTCAAAAGAAATGTCACGTGACTTGAACCAAATCGCTTGATAATATAGTTATATTGCCATAATTTTCAGCTTCATTATTAATAGCGATGAAAGTGCACTTGGCCTCGTTGAAAATACTTCCTCGACAAAGAATGAAGTATAGGTTTTAGTGTTTGTCATGATGTGACAGTTCTTTCAGTATTGGAATATATCGAACCGGCTCTAGAGTCTAGACAACCTTATTGAGAATGATTAGAATGACTCCAAAATGTCATCACGTCAATTAATAATAATAATAATAATAATAATAATAATAATAATAATAATAATAATAATCATAATAATCATAATAATCATAATAGTCATAATAATAATAATAATAATAATAATAATAATAATAATAACAACAATAATCATAATAATAATAATCATCATAATAATCATAATAATCATAACAATAATAATAATAATAATAATAATAATAATAATAATAAATAACAATAATAATAACAATAATAATAATAATAATAATAATAATAATAATAATAATAATAATAATAATAATAATAATAATAATAATAATAATAATAATAATAATAATAATAATAATAATAATAATAATAATAATAACAATAATAACAATAATAATAATAATAATAATAACAATAATAATAATAATAATAATAATAATAATAATAATAATAATAATAACAAATAATAATAATAATAATAATAATAATAATAATAAATAATAATAATAATAATAATAATAATAATAATAAACCATTATTTCGACACGTTAGTGTCTAAAGCTTGAGTGTGGGGTCGTGCATAAATAAATATAAATAATAATAATAATTAATACAAGAAATAAAATGAAATATATATACTCATAACTTATGAGTTTCTGATATACTATAAATATATATATTCATATTTTTTTTAATGAAATCTCAACTTTTACGTTGGTGTGATGACAGAACATATAAATTAATTTCTGGTTTGCAATCACTCCCTGGAGATCTAAAGTACAAAGACGCAGTGGCCATGTTGGTGGTACAAACAAGAGAAGCTAATGAGGAATGCTTTGTTATCGGGCATCAACATGGCCGCCATGACGTCACGTGCAAACCAGCAATACCGAAGACAAACATTTAGTCAGACAGACAGACAGACAGATCCACAATTTCCACCTCTCGAGAACATGATGCTATTTGTACGAAATTGTGGATTTAAAGTGGCTAATTTGTTTGCCATATAGCGAATAAGGTAGAATAAGAATGCCAGAGTTTCATTGGGGAAGGTTGTTAGTAATAGGGGGTCCCTCATTTTTATTCCAGATTTCTTTAATATTGAACATTGGACAGTACACATCTTTTAAGTACGGATAATTCATCAAAAAGGGCAGAGCAAAAACTAGGCAAAATAAATCGTAAATCGAGTTTATTTCATACTGAGATTTACTGACAGAAATGACAGTGAAGAAAAGGTCGTTCTGTTTCTAGTCACAGCCAATCAGCGACGCGAACGATGAAATTCGTTTCACTCGTGAGAAAACATCGATCGCGGCTTCTGATTGGACGAATGATTTTGTTTCACCAGTGAACAATTATCGTACAGGAAATTTGTCGATTGTCAGGCCGCCTTTGCTAAATTTCAATATAATGGCGGAGATTTGTTTTCGCTGGCTCGGTTGATAATTTGTTTAAACCGTACATGCAAATGAAAGTTCACTTCCTTTCGCGTTATATTTGCGAAAACCATACCCTATCCCATACCTGAGGGGATCAAAAGCCATATCCCGCGGCACACCCGCGGTGTGTTCTTTTTTTCCCCCACTGGAAATAATTAATATATACTTAGTTCTTTTCTTTCTATGTATCTTTCTGTAATTAATTATTTCTTGTATCTATTCATTCAAAAGTGCAAATAAATATTATGTATGTATGTACACCCGTAGAGCATATATAGGGGAGTATGTACACCCGTAGAGCATATATAGGTGAGTATGTACACCCGTAGAGCATATATAAATAGGGGAGTATGTACACCCGTAGAGCATATATAGGGGAGTATGTACACCCGTAGAGCATATATAGGTGAGTATGTACACCCGTAGAGCATATATAGGGGAGTATGTACACCCGTAGAGCATATATAGGGGAGTATGTACACCCGTAGAGCATATATAGGGGAGTATGTACACCCGTAGAGCATATATAGGGGAGTATGTACACCCGTATAGAGCATATATATATAGGGGAGTATGTACACCCGTAGAGCATATATAGGTGAGTATGTACACCCGTAGAGCATATATAGGGGAGTATGTACACCCGTAGAGCATATATAGGGGAGTATGTACACCCGTAGAGCATATATAGGGGAGTATGTACACCCGTAGAGCATATATAGGGGAGTATGTACACCCGTAGAGCATATATAGGGGAGTATGTACACCCGTAGAGCATATATAGGGGAGTACGGCCTCCTGGATGTTGTTTATGACGATACGATGGTAACCAATCAAATATTAGGCTACAGCCACACTACAGCATTACAATGCTATATCTAGATGGAATACACGTGAAAGCATGGTAATGTATAATAATAATTGTACTTGTTGTACTGTTTAATAAACGAGCGGGAGTGTTTTATCAGGTTTAAAACCACGAGGCGCGTCCTGCGCGTTTATTAAACGGCTTCAAAAACTTTACTTGACAAACCGCAAAGCACTGAATTTATTTCAGTTCCAATCCAAAATAGCAAGATAAATTCAAAATTGAGCATATTGTGTTGCTTTTCACATCATTGACATGCGCAGTCGGCATAGCAAGGCTCCCACAAGTGTAAGAGATGATGCCAGTGTCAAGAGAAGTACGCCATGTGCTGACAAACTTTAGTGGATAGTCGGTGATCGTTCGTGAGACTGTCCTTTATGAGACTCGTAAGTCTTCATATAAACTTGGGTGACCTTTTATCTCTGATAAAGTCATCCTTATTAGTATTCTTTATATAAAGAATCAGGAGCCCATTACTAGGAGCCTTCCTCTCCTATAATAGGGGACAGTTCGTTATTTGCGCCTTAGGGGGGCCTCGAGGAAAATTAGGGGGGGCTTACTTCGAAAAAAAAGCACAAAAGGAAGGGGGGGGGGCTTTAATTTTTTTTTCTAACTTAAGGGGGGTCTTGAAAAATGTAAGAAAATTTAAATATTTAAACAAAGAGTTTATTACCTTTTCTGAAGGTGAACACGTTAAGAAATGAGCAACAAAAACAAAAACTGCAATATATAAACTATCTCAAAGATAGAAAAGCAACTACATGCAGGGACCAGTTTTGAATGTACTTAATAAGACTAGTGCTTATTCACCATCATCATCATTGTTGCTATCATCATCATGTCATCGTCTCTATGTTCCCCTCCATTATCATCATTATTGTTGCTATCTTCATAGTCTTCTTGATATCCATCATTATCATCATCATTGTTGCTATCATCATCGTCTTTTTGATCCCCAATATTATCATTTTCATATTCACTGACCTGCCCCTGCTTTTCATCGCGATACGAGGCGAAACGAAACATTGCGATACGAGGCGAAACGAAACATTATCCCCGATCATTGGCCTTCCATCCTGTGGTCATTTTGGAGTCGATGGAGGGATTTATCGGGGATAAATTGCCGATCGAATTGGGAGTGGTTGGCGACTGGAGTCTCCAGCCTTGTCCTCTCTTATTACTGGTGGGGAGAAAAATCGAAAAAAAACCCCCCTTAAAACGGCTTAAAAACAGCTAGTAAGGATCTGCATAATATCAAAAACAACAACAGACAAAGGTTAGTCCAAGTTTATTACAATTGAATTTTACAACATTTTCGACCCATACATTTACTTTATTGCCAACGAATCAGCCGAGCGAAGACGCGAGGCTGACGAGGCGGCAGCAATAAAATGTAATGTAATGTAATGTAATGTAATGTAATGTAATGTAATGTAATGTAATGTAATGTAATGTAATGTAATGTAATGTAATGTAATGTAATGTAATGTAATGTAATGTAATGTAATGTAATGTAATGTAATGTAATGTAATGTAATGTTATGTAATGTAATGTAATGTAATGTAATGTAATGTAATGTAATGTAATGTAATGTTATGTAATGTAATGTTATGTTATGTAATGTAATGTAATGTAATGTAATGTAATGTTATGTAATGTAATGTAATGTTATGTAATGTTATGTAATGTAATGTAATGTAGACCACGGTCTAAACCAATCAGAAAGCGCTTTTGTCTGACGTCATAATAATCACGTGGTTGTCACGGGAAGAGCTACGCTGATCGCTACGCTGTTGTTTACGCTGTTGTTTACGCTGTTTCGTTGCATGAGATAAGTCCAAAAAAGTCATTTTTATGATATTTATGTTCTTTGCTTTTTTTATATACTGAACTGTGTACTCTTTTCTAGATCGATTTGCTGACTACATGTATATGACAGCCTGTGTTCTAAACTGAGTAAAATTAATACTCAAAACGGTTAACCGAATCACCGCGTTCGAAATATATTCACACTGTAATGTGATCGGCCAACATGCCAACTTTTGTCAAGAGACACAAATCCTACTTTACTGACTTTACTGAATTGTTTAATCAACTCAAAATACTCATTATTGCAGGCCAGTAAACAATAACAAATCCTGCTGCCAGACTGATCGAAGTGTCAGGATCTAACTTGGAAAGCCAGACTGTCACGCCAACGTGCTTTGTTTTTACAATATATTATTTCAAAGCCATCTCTCGGGAATTAGGTAAAGTTTTCGCAAAATAAAATAAATCATGGGGTATAAAACTGTGTTTCAATAATCACAAAAGATCATTGCAACAAAATCATTAATGTCGTCGTTGGCATTTAGCGATAGCTACGCGGCTAGTATACAAGACAATTGCTTGGGCTGCCTGTGCAAGAATCGCTCTGTTTTGTGAGTATATTAAATACGGCTATCGTTGCTTGGTATTTTCAGTCGTTAACTTGAGAAAAAAATTGTAGCTATAGAACTCATAGAACAGTACTGTTAGTATGTGATTGAGAAAACTGAGCAGTTAGATTATTTAGTTCTCTTCGTTTATATTGTGATTTGTGGACAAAAGTGGACGATTCGTCGCCAGTTTTTGGTGTTTGACTTTGAAGCTCAATTAATTCTTGCAAATTATTTTCGGTTTCAAAACAGCAGAATCACATCTAGATAGAACTTGAGAAAACAAGAAAAACTAATTCTTTTGTTGAAAATAAATTTATTAATTAAAGCATGTTTAACAGCAGAAATATATATATTTGGTGTCGATCAAATCCACTGCATCGCTTCATGATCATGGTCTTTCAAGGTCATGACGTGGCGTGTTTTTTTTTCTCATCTAAATTAAACGGTGTTTTGACCAATCAGAGCGCGCGTTATATCTAAATTGTTTTATAATTGACGATAATCTTTATTTAAATACGTGATATCTTCACGATTAGTACTCTATCAATTGTCGATGATTCTAGTTACACGTTGCACAGAGGCGTTGTCGCTACTGCATGAATTGAGAATGCAACCAGCGACTGTAAGACGAACTTTTATAGCGGTAGTAGCGGTCGCTTGTGTGACTTTGTACATCCTTTACAGATGGGAACTACTTGGAGCTCCCGTAGTACCATCACATCTTTCTACAAGCAGAGATACTGGGACGAACAGGACTGTTAGGTTTGTAGTTAAGATATAAATACGCGTAGTGCTTGTTTGTGTGAGTCTTTAGAACTTATTTCTTTCAGCTCAGTTGAAACAATTTGCATCTCAAGCATCAACGATGGATCTTCCTACGTTGTCATCGCTGACTCGGTTCACAACCATGTAAAGACCACGAGGAAAGGACGTTGAAATTTCGTTACTAATTGGACGTGAAGCTCGTGTGTAAAACCGTCAACGAGTCTTGTTATATTTGGTACTGGGACGTGGCTAATTGGACTCTGACTTACACAAACAAACAAATGTCGACCAACACTTCTAATCTTACACGCTTTTGTCCGACACCAATTCACGGTGAGCGAACAGCGAAGATCCAAGCCGATGGTAAAGTCGAATAGCCTGGCTGTACTATCGAGAAAGACCTATGTGTTATGTGACAAAAGTCGAAGCCCTCTTTGAAACCTTTGGTACCTCTCTTTCAAAGTTAGTTCCCATGGGTAAAACACATGAAAACCCACACGTACAAATTCAATAAACTAGAATGAGCATCGGTACTACCTTTAGTAAACTAACGATAACCACCATATTTCAATTTGAGTGTTTTCTGAATATATTAACCTCGACCTCTTAGTTCGTCGGACCCTTTGCGGTCGACCTAGGATTAGTTGGTAGTGTCAATTAAAGCTACCGCTTAAAATGAGAACATATGTTTTCCAATGTTCTAACACCTATTTAACAATACAGCTCATCGTATGTAATTATCTTGTTGATTAATATCATCAACGTTTCTCGTAAACAACTTGCTCATTGGCTGAATATTGGTCGAACTGCGTGTTCACTCCTTTTCTCCACTTTACCCCCGAAAATCCCCTCTTACCGAACATACTTTGCAATGTATTTTTACATAGCTGTACTAGAAACAACTTTTTCCATACATCTATCTTAGTTTATAAGCAAACCTAATTAGATAACTTATACCTTTTATTGAGACCTTATTTTACTGTTTACTAGTTATAATTAGTTGACTCTACTGCATAGCAACCAATAGTAGTTCGAGTTACTTTCACGTGCACACTGTGATTGACTGATCTAACTCAAAGACCCTGTTGAAGGAGCAGAGTCCACTGACAACCCAGTCTCGAATACCAAGTCCTCCGCGGAAAAAGAACACAGTGATGATACTGACAAAAATACCAACGAGGAAGATATCCTTGCACAACCAGATGTGTTTGAAGCAGAAAAATTGTTGCGTAAGCGAACACGCGCGGGCGAAACCCAGTATTTAGTAAAATGGAAAGGGTACCCACTCTCAGAAAGCACTTGGGAACCTGAGGAAAATATCCTCAACCCACAACTCATCGAACTCTTCACTAATAGCAAGCGTTCTTCTTCACAGGATCGCTGAACAACACCTTCGCCAGGGAATCCGCTTACCGTAACCTAACAATGACTACTACTAATTTTTACAAACATTATATTTTCGACTGACTAAAGTTATTCTCACCCTGTCATTTATCTTATCTTTCGCCACATTTCACCTCGCCACTGCTCATACGATGCCATTGCACGCATCGGGTAATGTCATTACCTATTACCCAGCGTCGTTACTCATGAGCCACACCTCTCGACCATTAGTCAGTTCTTCACCGAGACGAAACTAGCTCACTTAACCGTATCTCTGAAAGCCATAACGTCGTCTGAAGTGTCGTCATCGCCAAATCTAACTACCACCTGCTCCAACGATGAACATAATTTTTTCTTGAAGCTTTTGAAATCCACCTCAAGAGTCCAACATGTCATCTCGCGATTATTAACTCTGCCAAGCTACTCAAACCTCATGGAATGCGACTCATACCTACGTCGTTTCTATTACTACGACACTGGCCTCAGCGTGACCATGGACTGCCCACACACATATAAAGCTTCTCTCGCACAATGCAAGCTATGGGCACTTGGCCATTGTCGTGCCTTACCGTCCAATGTGCGCGTGTGGTTGCAATCACGCCTACGTTACCGCCGTTCAGCTTGGGCATGCCATGCAGGTGCGCTAGGTTTCATTCGTGGTTTATATGAACTAGGCGGGGGGCAGTTGTGACTCTAACGACGTAAACAACCTTAAAACGACACTTAAGGACATGGCCAAAGCTATGTCCCTCCAACAGAGTTTAACTCGAGTTGTCAATGGTAAAGTAGTTTACCTACTTTTAAAGACCACAGACGCCCTTAACACGAAAATGACAGGACTGATCAATAACTTAGAAACTATCGACTCCACCTTCCAAGCTTGGCAAAGCAAACTTACTGACTACGCACAGAAAGGTAATTGTCACCACAGCTCACTCTTGGAGTTCATCTCTCACTTTACAACCATTAACAATCGCGCACTTTCTTCCATTTTGCGCTTAAATGAAATCCAAGAGATGGTCAGTCAAATTACACAATTACGTCAGAAGGAACTTGTCGGATACTCACACCTTCCACGTTTCCTTATGCAACAACTTTCAAATCAGCTTAGTGATGATCCATCAATGAAGTTTAGCTCACAAATCCTTAATGATGGATTTCCACTCTTGGTCAATCCTATGGTTGACATTGAACGTTCTGGTGACAAACTTGACCTTAACATATTAGTGACAGTTCCTGAACTGCCGACTGACAAAGCATTATGCTCAGTCGAATATTTATCACCTATCAAATACAACGTTTCTGGTACCTGCTACACAGGACCAATCTTGACATATAATTTAGTATTAATTACTTGCTCTGACATGAAAACAATTGTTAAAACGGATTCCCTAGCTAAGTGTTTCCAACAAGACGATGCTCTACTATGTCCACAACACATCCTACGCCCTGTACGCAACTTGGCTTGGCTTGGACTACCTTGGAACCCCAGATCTCATATGTCCTTTCCTCGTCACCACCAACCTACTCATGATTGTTCCAACCTCATCCCACTCCTACACCTTGGAGGTCGCTCCTACCTAGCTACAACAACTGGTCGTCTACACCTTAATACAGGTACAATAACACTATCACCTTTGATGATCTACCAGTTTCCATGTAATGTCACTTTCAGTGGCATGTCAACTGGTTTATCCCATTGCCCACGTCGAATTGAAGTCAGTGTGCCCATCGTACAGCCGGACAACATTAAATATGTGCCATGGAACGCTGCAGCACATCAGAACTCTATTCATTTAGACTATGAACACATGAATATTCCGGCTCCACTCAAGTTAAACAAAAGCACACTCCAACAGTTGGACCACACCTATCGCTTACTAGATGGTCAACTAACTCAACAACTTCAACACGTGAGGAAGGATATCAAAAATATTCACGATGCAAGACTTACAACGGTTGCCGAAGTCTGTGCTTACATCGGACTTGTGTTAGCGCTACTTAATAGCATTGTTTTCCTTGTCATGCTATGCCGATGCTGCCGCCGATACAAGTACAACCCAGTACCAGCTGTTGCACCTCCAGAGCGACAACAACCCACTCTTGAAATGGTAGTACTAGATCACACCCCTACTAGCTGTAGAGCCTGTGACAAGCCACTTCCACAAGCCAACGTGTAACTCCACAAAATAAGCAAGACTGTATATAGAAAGAACTATAACTGTACTTTGACTCAATCGATGTATTGGAATTCCAACCAATAGAGCTAAGTATATTAACCACTATACTTAAATTTCGTTAAGAGAGTATTAGATCAGTCTGCGTGATGGAGGGCGTCACCAGACATGCACCTAGTATATACTCTACTCTGATTGAGTAACTAATTTTAACTTCTATCATATTTATTTACCCCTGGGATGTGGTACGATAAGTCCACATTGCCCAGTTGTTATGGCTCGGTCAAAGCCAGGCGGGTACTGCTCTGTGCCTTTGCTCGATATCCTGAGGACGTACTTGTGACTAGCGCAACTATGGAGGGTAATCGAGTTCGGATTATTTAGCCTACTAGCTATCACTAAATAGAGATTGCAAAATGTCACGAAATAACGTTCTTGGGGCAGAGGGGGGGGGGGACGTGCAAGACGAACAGACACAATGTACCATCTGTTACGACGAGCAACAGAAAGAGACCCCAGTACGAATCCCATGCTGCGGGCAATACCTTCACGAATCCTGTCTCGCAAAGGCGTTCTATTTTACGCCTTTACACCGTGTCTGCCCGTTTTGTCGCGCTTCGCTCACCCCCCTTAATAAGGACGAGCCATTGCCTCGTCGCCAAAACGAACATATCCTTCGTTTTGTCCACATCTACTTCCACCATGGTAGAGATGACAACCGAAGGGTACATTCGGAGTTTTACCAAGAGGCACCTCCGGAGTTCCAACAAAATCGGATACCGGAGCGGCCACGCCTTGCTCGGTTACGAAATATCGTACCCGTTGCCCCAGGTCCACGTGCACTCGGTTTCGTGGGCGACCCCCAGTTGGTCATGCAACCCCCTCCTGGCTGGCATGAGTACATGGCTCAGAACCACCCCCCCTCGGGTGCCACCTCACGTGGTCGCCCTGGTTAATGATATCTATTAACCTATATTTATAGTATAATCGGTATTACATATTTACTTTTTCATAATCGCATTTACTCACGTGGGATATTAATCTCTTCACTATTTATTTCAACGCCTTTTGCCGTAGCTTGCTTTCTTCCTTGTTTGAGTCCACTCGAGGACGAGTGCTTCGAAGGGAGGGAGTCATGTTATGTGACAAAAGTCGAAGCCTTTTTGAAACCTTTGGTACCTCTCTTTCAAAGTTAGTTCCCATGGTAAAACATATGAAAACCCACACGTACAAATTCAATAAACTAGAATGAGCATCGGTACCTTTAGTAAACTAACGATAACTACCATATTTCAATTTGAGTGTTTTCTGAATATATTAACCTCAACCTCTTAGTTCGTCGGACCCTTTGCGGTCGACCTAGGATTAGTTGGTAGTGTCAACTAAAGCTACCGCTTTAATGAGAACATATGTTTTCCAATGTTCTAACACCTATTTAACAATACAGCTCATCGTATGTAATTATCTTGTTGATTAATATCATCAACGTTCCTCGTAAACAACTTGCTCATTGCTTATGGCATACGCAATGAGTTGGTTGCCTCTGCGAGTAACGAAAACTCCTCCCATCCTGAATATTGGTCGAACTGCGTGTTCACTCCTTTTCTCCACTTTACCCCCGAAAATCCCCTCTTACCAAACATACTTTGCAATGTATTTTTACATAGCTGTACTAGAAACAACTTTTTCCATACATCTATCTTAGTTTATAAGCAAACCTAATTAGATAACTTATACCTTTTATTGAGACCTTATTTTACTGTTTACTAGTTATAATTAGTTGACTCTACTGCATAGCAACCAATAGTAGTTCGAGTTACTTTCACGTGCACACTGTGATTGACTGATCTAACTCAATTATTCATGGTCAATCCCAGCATGCAATCGACTTCTATAAAGGTTGCTTCACGGATTACACTCAATGCTCTCAATGTAAGCACTACTAAAGAAGAGATTAAAGAAGAACTTCAACCAAGACCCTCGTTCTTATTTGTTGCCGTCTTTCCCCCAAAGACGTGCTTAACATATGCACTCCGTGGTTGTCATTGTGGTACCCCTATTTCGACAAGGATCTCAATATGAGAATCAATTTTAGTCCATGTTGTAGAAAGCTTCTAGTCGAATTAACCGATCACATGGGGCGTGTGTTCAACAACAACAACATAACGTATTTTTTGGTTGGGGGTACGGTCATCAGTCTTGTCCGAGATAACGGTACGTTAATACCATACGATACAGACACTGATTTTGCAATTGATGCGAGAGATCTTGAAAAGTTTATAGCAGTTATTCCCGAGTTAGAGAAACCTGGTTATGCTTTCCTGTGGAAGACAGAACACAATAGAGGACCGCTCAAACGCTACATGGTGGGTTGCACAAATAAACAGTGTGAATTGGGCCCAGGGATTGCGTTCTATGTGATCGAGGATGATATGGTTGTGTCATCACGTAATTGGCATTCTTTGCACGCGAATCTTACTGTACCTCCGATTAAGCGAATGTTTGAAGGTCTAGAAATGGGATTTCCAAAAGAACCAGAAAAATACTTGGACTACACTTATGGTAAAGACAAATGGAGAACGCCATTACAGTGTACAAAACACTCCAGTCCGAAAAGCACCGGAAATTGCATTTTGTAGTTCATGATTGTATAGTATACTCATCTATAGCCTTTTGTGTGCGATCCTTGCGGTTGTGCCGTGGACTGTTAACCACCATTGGTTTCTCCATGAGCATTTCGAGACTCGGAGGAAATGGCTGGCGCGTTACAGAATATATGTGTATCGGTGGAATACGAAACATGACCAATATGAAATGAGGAAAGAGAAGTAAGAGAAAGGGGTTAAAAGGAAGAAGAAAAAGAAGGGTAATACGATGAGAAGTAGACTTAGAGGACAAAACAGACGACATTGAAGCCAGCTAGTTCTGACCGGATATCATATATGAAGGGAGGAACCAATGGTGGTTGGCAGTCCACGGCCTAACAATGAATGAATTCGGGTCAGGTGGTCAATTTGAAATGTTGAAGTGACAAATTTGGGAAGAAGGATTTTGAGTAGTGGGAGTAAAGGTGTGGAAGAAGGGATTCTTATTATTGGAAATAAGGATTGGGTGTAAGGATTGGGAAGAAGGGATTGGAGATAAGTATTGGGTGTAAGGATTGGGAAGAAGGGAAAAGATTGACCTTTGGAGAATGAGCGGAATAATTCAGCTGCGGAATGTTAGCGGATCGGTAAAGCGGAAAGAGGGCAAATCGACGGAACGAACGGATCCATGGAATTGTTCCAGCCGCTGAAACAATTGATCTTATAAATTATTCCCCATTTATATTACCTAAGCCCTAAATGATCAAGGATTTAGAGGGCATAAATCACTCACAATTTCTATGTAGATTCTAAGAAAACCATTTGTAAAGCCAGGAAAACAGAGGGCCGAGGGCATTATTGGATATTTATGCCCGCAAGTGACATGCGAGCGAATGATGGTTTATGCAAGTGTTACTGAATTTGCCGCAGGTTTACGTGACGTCATAATTCGGCGTCAATATGTAAATTAGCTGCTTCAAAATTAAAGCAAGATGGCCGAAGGTGAAGTTGAGTTGAGTCACTTCTCGATAGATTTAGACTTTCTTTTGAACTAAATCCTTGATAATTTAGGGCTTAGGAAATATAAATGATATTAATGTGATCTCTTTTCGGGCATAATGGTTTATTTAGGCCCATGAAGTTCATTTATAGATAATCTTCATTGGGCCTAAATAAACCATTATGCCCTCACACCCTTCTCACATTTCCTAAAACGCTTCAAGCGTACATTTCGAAATTTAGGTGAAAGTGGTTCAAGCGTGTCTAGATTATCATCGCAGTCATCTCATTTGGAAACCTGGCCTGCTGGCTATATCTCGACCAATCAGAGCAGTTTCATTGGCTAGGGTGGGTTTTCTCGATCGAGCCGGCGGCGATTTTAAAATTTGAATACTTACAGATATTACCGAAAGGTTTTACATTATTATTTCCTTTGTGCTTTGAAATCATGAGTAACAGTAATGCACGAACGCCTTACACACACATATCTGATAATCAAAGAGAGATACTTGTGCGATATTTACAACAACAAGGGATGACGAGCACAAGGAAAGAAGTGATCGTGGTGATCCAAAAAGCGGCTCAGGAAACAGGTCTCAGCGAAGAGAGGATTAAGGTATAAAAGGTATAACATTGTCCAAAACGTAATTTTGCATGCCAATGAAAAGAGTCGTGTATACCAACAGAAGTGGATTTCAAACGAAAGGAGGAAAATGAGCGTAGAAGCATGCGACAGTGGAGCCGGTCAATCAGCTTCCAAACAACCACGATTGCCGACATTCAGACGTGGCCCATCGTCATACAATATGTTCTGCTCAGAATTCCTTCGTTCTGGTAAGTCAATGTCATGTTGAACAAACATTATAAATTGAACAGTGAATATTATTTTCAAAGGCACTGACGAGGTACGCCTTGAAGAAGACGTGGGGCCTTGTTTATAACTTAAGCTTAAGATATCGAAAATATTTGTTGAACATTAAAAAAAAAAAGTAAACTTAATTTATTATTGAAGTAAGCTTAAAGATCAATGATTGATTTAACATCTGTGTTGTGTGTCTATTTTTCATCAAGACTTCGAAATAAAGTGTTTTTGAGGGGAGTTGCATTTTCTGATCAGCTTCACCATGTTTACATGTACACGGGAGGGACACTTGTAAATGAATGTTAGAGAGAGAGAGAGCTAGTGAACTTCCGTTTCAAAAGTCTCCCATAACTCACACCTGCTTCGCAATCCACAAGTTTAAAATATGATTGATAAATCCCCCCCCCCCCTTAAATAACCCCCCCCCCCCCCCCCTAAATAAGCGCAGCCCTTTTTTACTAAGCGTCACTCTAATAAGCGCCGGCCTAATACGCGGCATTGAGATCTGAAATATTTAAGAGTTTCTGAAATACTACTTCCTTGTCTTTACAATGTACGGTACAACTTTAATTTGTAGGAGGCACATATACCGTCCGACATAAATGAAAATTAAAGAAGTTCCCCTGTTTATTAAGCGCCCCTAGTCTAATAACCAACCTCCCCACCCCCCACCCCACCCCCCACCACTCCCTAATCAGATAAGACCTCCAAAATTTACTAAGCGGCCAAAAAAAATATTCAAAAACCACATTTTAAAAGCAAAAAATAGCCATATAATAAACGATTTATCAATTTAATTTATTAATAACTACATGTACATGTAGCTGTGGTATAAAATGTTCAGCATAGACGAAGGAGATGTCCGCCATGTTTACTGCAAGAGACGTCATTTACCTCCAACCAATCATAGCTTGTTGCTAAAAATAGCCATGCTAACAATCTGATAGATCTAAGGGCATTAGAAAAGATGGACTACCCTAGTAATTTTTCCCTGACATTGCGTATTTCACATTACATACATAAACTTTATTAATGTGTCAAGACTTCTAGCGTACCACAAGTGGTACACTAATCGGGGACACTTAATTAAGACACAATTACAATTACATTGCGTATTGCACTTTGCGTATTGCATTGTGTATTCGATAATTGAAATGCGTCTTAGGTGTATAAAACAGTCATGCTGTCACCATATATAGTGATGGGCTTCGATGGAAAGTTATTTGGTTTGTCGACATGTTGAGCTCAGTGAGTAGAAAAATGATTCTCAGTATAATCATATACAAAACGCAATGCGCAATACGCACGAAGCACGAGACAACGTTGTTTGAAATAGCTGTTACCACTATGTACGAGACAACGTTGTTTGAAATAGCTGTCACCACTATGTACGAGACTTGAAGAAACGCGTGCTCTTCAAACCTTGGAAATTCATTGGAAATTATTTTCTATTTCCTGTCCAAGCAGTTGGACATTTCCAATGATTTTCCATTAGAAGAACGTGCGTGTTTTTTCGCAGTGTCTTGCGGTGGTGGGAATAATAATTTAATACTCTTTCGTAAATATATTCCAGGTTGATGAGACAAGCATTCACTTATTATGAACCTATTTTTTCTTCGTCGCAGACATGTCTTCAAGCAATGCCTACCTAACTAATCGTGTCCGGCTCAAAGAGTTTTCAAGACCAATGATCTGTACGAGCTGTTTACTCTGGATGGACGAAAGCTATAAGAAACAGGGGACGGAAACCAGTGCTGTATTTGCTGAGATGAACTGTGAAGTGAAAGTCAAAGAGATGAAGAGACGACAGGCAGATCCCAGGGGAAACAACGCAGGATGTCAAGAAAAGCAGAACATGCAGTTGCAAAACACGCTGTAAAACACCCAAGAAAGAGTCGAAAACACACGACGATGGAGGTAATAACACTGTAAATCTCGATGCAGTCGAACATGTCTGAGCGACCAGCTCTGCTAAAGAACCTGCTACATGCATGAGGCAATGATCCTGCAATTATAAACACAACGCCGTTGTGAGAGGAGATGCAAAGGGGATGTTACACGCTGCAACTGGCAACGCAACGTTGCGACTTGCGACGCAATCAGTTTCCGTTGCATTGCGCGAGACATCACGGGACATCACGCACGCAATATCTTCTGTAACTTTCCCGCAGCAGCGTCGCGTTGCGAGTTGCAAAGAGGGACATCACGCACGCAATATCTTCTGTAACTTTCCCGCAGCAGCGTCGCGTTGCGAGTTGCAAAGAGGGATATCACGCACGCAATATCTTCTGTAACTTTCCCGCAGCAGCGTCGCGTTGCGAGTTGCAAAGAGGGACATCACACGGAGATTGCAAGATTGCAGGTCAAGATGTTGGTAGGAGTATGGAGAGCGGCTGTGCGCATAATTGCCTTGAGAATCAGGACGTTGAGCAGAGCTGTCGGGAGCAAGAACAGGCCAGCAATCACCATTACTGCCAGCGTATAGGGGTAGACATCAGCGGCGAGAAAGTACCACTTCGTGAACTGTTGGCACGTGTATTTATGTCAAACTCATTCGGAGAAATCTGGGGTGCTTACCATTTACTCGGAAAAACCGGAAATTCCGGTTTGAAAAAAAAGGTATGTGTCATTCCGATCGGAAAATTCCGGAAAACTCGGTCTAATGGTACACGGGTCTACGAAAAAAAACCCGAAAAGAGCGGGAAAAGTGGATTACCTCAATCGCTAGCTAGACCGAGTTTTCCGAAACTTTCCGATCGGAATGACACATACCATTTGTTTTTCCAACCGGAATTTCCTGTTTTTCCGAGTAAAGGGTAAATGTATTTTCCGCTGGTATGAAGAGTTATATAAACAGTTATTTGATCCTATTGTTAGGCCCTCAATTCCATTGAGCGGGGTCGGGGTCTCAAGAGTATATAAGGTGTAGCAGAACAAGTGTCCTGCTCTCACGCTCGCGGACCCGATTGTGTATTCATGTTTAATTCCCACCCGCCCGCCCCTATAATTAGCACTATTTATGTTTTAATAAAATAGATATTCTATTTTTCGCCTGATACTGCATTCCCTTTTACAGGTTATAGAGAATCTAACATGGAAAACATCAGGTGCTACCGTTGTCAACGAATGGGTCATCAGACTGTCGATCCAGCTGGAAAACCCCAAGCTCACAAGCCGCTAATCGATTCCCGCTTCCAAGCGGCTACATGTATAATTCACCTCCAAGAGCTGCATCAACCAGCAACGCCAAGTAATGAAGAACTAGAAGATGTAGAGCCTCTTACCCAGGTACAATTTTTAGAGGAGCAGAGTACGAATTGGAATCAAAACATGCTACCTGCCCCCATGTTAAAGGGAACTTAAAAAAGCATTTGAAATTTTGGGAAGAAGTTGGAACATCAAAATTTATTTTGGATGTGATAGATAGTGGTTTCGAAATGTTTCAATTATGCGCCCAATACAATATCAAACTCGAAATCGAATGAATTCCACGCTCTAGCAACGAAAAAGCAGACGCGGTCAGTCGTATTATCGAGGTAGACGATTGGCAGATTACGGAAAAAAATTTTTTCAGGTTCGAGAGAATCTATGGGGTCCCCCACACCGTGGACTGTTTTGCTACATACTAAAACACCAATTAAGCTCAAAAAATTCTACTCGCGTTTCTGGAACCCAGGTTCCGTAGGGATAGACTTCTTTGTTCAAAACCTCAAGGTGAAAATTGTTTGGTGGTCCCCCCAGTGAGCATCATCCCTAAAGTATTACACTATATGAGAATCCAAGATGCTATCGGGACTGTCGTGGTGCCATTCTGGCCGTCGGCTACTTTTTGGCCCACGATCCACCAAAACGTTCAACGTTCAAAGGTCACGTGGTCGAAGAAGGTAGAACTGCGCTAAAGCATGGAAGAAATTGTAATTCCCTATACTGGGATCTGAAAGATTTTACGTACATATCATGGCATTTAGCCTGTGATTTTACCGCTATAAGTAACTCTAGAGTTCTGGTCAAACATCAGGAAAAAATAAATCAGTTGAGTGTTAGCGGAACAGTGTTTACGAATTTAAGGTAATCAAAAGCGGGACACGAGCTAAAAAGCGCTTATGAAAAGCGGCGTTGGCCATGCTACAAGGAATAGTATGCATAGGCAAAAGTTACTGTGTCTCTAATGGTGTAAGTTGCTATTAGAAGGGAGTGAGTAATAGAAGTCGGTACACACCGACGGCACTGGCTGGTGGTTAGATTTTCTATAGAAGTACTCAACGGAAGTTGGCACTGGCCAGGATAAACACGAACGGCACTGCCGGAGCGAGTGGTAGAAGTCTGCACAGGCGCATTTTAAGTAAACGAAATACACACCGACGGCGCTGGCTGGCGGTTAGATTTTATATAGAAGTACGTAACGGAAGTATAGGCACTGGCTGGCCATGAAAAACACGAACGACACTGACCGGTGTGTATGCACCACAAAATATCCAATCGATGGAGTGTGGCGCTGGCCACGATTTAACTGTATGAGAGGCAGCCCCTTAGCGATTTATTTAACATGGAATATTCTGTTCTTATTTTATGGTGCCGTTTCCAAGCTCTGTCTTAGCCATTTATCTAAAAGTGTTTTGAGAATACACAACAATTAAGTTCTCAGTAAAAATCCGTAATTCAGTCGTGTAACATACATTCACTTGATTCATTTGTGCGTGCTTTTTCTTTTTGTTGTGTTGTTTTCAGATATCTTCTCCAGCATTTCCATACTTCAAAGTTTGGCCGACTTCACATATTTTTCATATTTCACATATTCGATAATTTCAGTTGTAACCCTTAAATCCCCAAAGGTTACGTCTTAGCATAGTCGGGGCTACACGTTCCCTATTTTTACCACTCTGTGGTTTTTAGGGTTTTCGTGTCAGGCTATGACGTGTAGATTATTGCTGAACTATATGTATTATTCTTGTTGAACCATGTACGACATGTACTAATTGTTGTTGAAGTAAGTTCCTAATGGCATTGGTACGGATGACCCACACGCCCTTTCATTGGCATGGCTGTCCAGAAGAAAAGAAAAGGAACATCGAATATTATATGCGTTGAGCACATGTACTCTACTATGGTTCCATTTCAGATGTTGAAAGTTAGGATTTGAAACAGAGTTAAGCCAGACAATATGTCAAAGTCCAGTGTACATATATAGCCTTCACTTGGGAGGAGTCTTGAACTTGAACTCAGCTGTTTTATTAGAAAGTCTTATTGTATATTTGTATCAGTTTTGATTGCTGTTAATAAATAGTAAATATGATTATTGGGTCCGCAGCGAACCAACCATACTTTGTAGTCTGTCTTTTACTCGTAATTTAATGGGTAAATAATTTACGTTCGTAGAACGTAAGCACCCCTGATTTCAATATACTCAGCCCGCGAAACGTTTGCTGAGGTTTATAGGGAGTACCGCAAAACTAGACCTCGTCAGTAGTGGGCCTTGTAGAACTGTCAGTAAGGAACTGATGTACTAATTTGTGTTCAGTTCTCGGGACACGTTGAAAGGTCGAACAGTTCTAATAATATGGCTCTGCTATAGCTGCACTTTGTCTTTTCAGATCAATCAATAGGCCTAGGAATATCCATCCAATTACCACCTGGCAGTTATACTGTATGGCCATCTTTGCGAATCAATCAAACGCGTTCTGTCTATTGTATATTCGCGCAATATACCGTAGAATCCCGGTTATAACCCCCCCTCCGGTTATAAGCCCCCCCCCCCCCCCCCCCCCCCCCCACCGATAAGCCCACCACAAAACCCTTACGAAGTTATATAAGCCCAGGGCTTATAACCGGGATTCTACGGTATAAAGATATAGAATAAAGGATTGTCTGAAGTTTGAATGTTGATCGTTCGTTGCCTAGCGATGACCAATCAAGGTTAACGAAATCTTCGATCACCTGTATTCTTTTTTCGAGCTCAGTTCGTCCAAAACTTATAGAATTGGGCTTTAATCTGAAGACTTCCTTGTAATTACAAACTAGAATAAAAGTGTGTACAAAAAAAATAGATTAAAAACCTAATTATTTGTTGAAGAGATACTTCAATTATGTTTGTTTAAAGTGCACACGAAGCGAAATTTTTTCTTTTGAAATTCGATTACATATGAAGTGAATAGTGGGATGTTTCAGTATTTTGTGTTTTGAACTTCTCATTTGCGAATTATAAAGGTTTGAAATCGTGATATGCTAATTTGGTGACATCATTAAGGTTGTACGTCGTAACTTATTTATATTTTTTCAAGCAGTACTCTTCTCTGAAATAGAAAAAACGTTTAACATCATTTATATAAGTTGTAGACAACTTTTTGCCAGATTATAAAATGTCAATAATTTGCACAAGGGCGCTTTTGTATAATAAATTGCAACCTTAATGACAGTCACCAAATTAGCATATCACGATTTCAAACCGTTTATAACTCGCCAATGCGAAGTCCAAAACACAAAATACTGAAATAAAAAGGAAAAAAAGAAAAGAAAACGAAACAAATAGCTGATATCGAAGTTACACTCCAATGACTCTGAACAAAGGTTTCAAGTCGAGGCTATCGGCTCAAGTTTTTGTTCTGACCCGATAGCCTCGACTTGAAACCGTTGTTCAGAGTCATTGGAGTGTAACTTCGATATCAGCTATTCGCTTCGTGTGCACTTTAAGCTTCACAAGCCAGAATGTCGAAGACTTGAGTTTCATTATAGTGCTATCAAACCCACCCAATCGGTGAAAGATAAAAAATATCGGACCCCATGATGGGCACTGATCACTGCAAGACCAGACTGGAAGCATGCAGGCTATGGGTTTATTTATTCATTTTCTCCCCCTCTCCCTCTCTCACTAGTGTATATGCATGGGAAGCTTATAGGATTAATAACATACATGAAAAAAATACTCGATTCTGATTGGCTTAGAGCAGTGCAGTGCAAATTACTTTTTTTTTCATGAATATTATTATATTAATTGGTAATCATACGATTTCTCGTTCAAAACCGTATGATTACCTCTACAAATACGCTATCTTTATTAATATTCTATTATTATTATTATTATTATTATTATTATTATTATTATTATTATTATCATCTCTTTCTTCGCTTGCGTCTATTGCTTTTCTAGGGAGAACGCTGAGAAGGATTTCTATGGGTGATTTGCACTGAGGACGTTCCATTTATTAAACACAACCTGTTGTTACTGCCAATGTATATTTCAGAAAGTAAATCAAGTTTGCGCTCTGTGGGGCTCGTTGTTTCCTTTTCATTCAAGGACCATTTCCATAATAATGGAAATTATTATTATTATTTCCATGAACTCCTCGAACTTCTTAAGTTCTCCATTCTTTCCTTGGCCAATATAGCGAGAAACTGGAGTGCTACTTGAGTTCTTGAAAACAATTCTTGAGTATTATGAGGAGGATGGCGACAATGTGATGTACTTTTAAAGAATATCTAGCTTTTAAAAGTCCAAATCTAAACTGCAGGTAAAATGTAAATTGATTATGAATGGGCAACGACGACACTTCATGGCGAATTCTGCATCACGAAAGGGAGCGATAATTACATTCATCAGCAATTGTTCTGTAGTCCTTCACTACTTGCTCATTCAAACTCCAAAGTTCAGCTGTTTGTATAATTAAAAATGTAAACGAATAGATGCTGGTTATGTCTATTGTTTAACTAAAAGCTATTAATGTTTATTTGACATACTGAGTTTCCTATCTTTTTCCTTCTTTGTTTACCTGCTGAAATCGCTGCCGTGGATATTATTGAAAGCTATACTACTCACATTCAGGGGAAATGCAACATTCGCTTCACAAATTGATCAAATAGCACGCAGAGCCAAGTGCGCAAGAAAAGAAGGGGCGAGCTTTTAATTAAATTACTCTCAGTATGTCTTTATAGTTAGGAGATGAACAATGCAAAAAAAAAAAGTTATTCATTTTCGTTCAAACATTGATCAAACCTAGCTTAATTGTACAAACCGTATCACTGAGAAAGTTTTACACTGATAAGCTGCCTTCCGAATCTGTCCGACACATTGGCCGATAGCGCTCGCATCTTTCCAAGGTTAACAAAGTCGTTGAAACGAAGCTAGACTTGAGCTGTATTTATGGCTACTAACACAACGTGCTATCAGCTCTTCAGCGAGTTGATCAAACCTCGGAATGTTTCTACTACTCTGTACGCAGTGCTGGTGGCGTCGAATGGTGTTAGTGCTCTACCAGCGGTTGTCGTCAACTCGTTGATCATTCTAACAATCTACAAGACCTCGACTTTAAAGTCAGTCCCTAGTATGATTCTTATCGCTAACATTGCCTTATCTGACTTGGTTGTTGGCTTGATAGCGCAGCCGATCTTTGTAACTTTGATGACCCTTGAGTACAACCAAGGTGATGCGAACCATCTTTGTGGAGTTTCTATAGCATATACAGTTTCAACCCTCAGGGGCGGATCCAGGGGGAGGGTTCTGGGGGTTGCAACCCCCCCTATGGATATTTTTTTAATACCGCTTGTATAGATATGTCTGTCCGTAGGTCTCTCTTGCACTTTCAGCTCTCTCCCTCGTAAGAATAATATAATTAATTCATACTGTTTACACGACCGTTCGACTTCGAGGCCGGTTTGACTGATAGCAGAAAGAACCTGCAGTTTTTAGCGTCAAAAACGTATGTGAAGCCTTCATACTTGTAAGCTCACCCAAGAAGACTTCCAAGCATCTTTGTTGGATGTCCAATATTTAAACTCAAAATTTTACTGAAAATTGAGTTTTGTTGTGTTAATAAAACAACTCCAGATCTCTAAAAATTGCATTTTAGAGCTTGTAGATTTCAAAATTTTCTGGGGGGGCATGCCCCCACACCCCCCTAGTACTTCGCGTCTTTGCCGCTCACACAACACAACGGCCACGACAAAACCCCCTGTTTGACAAAAACCTGGATCCGCCCCTGACCCTGTTTGCTGGAGTTTCGTTAATGAGTATAACTATCTCGAGTATCGATCGATATCTTGCCTAACTGCGTCTGCATCTTAGATATCCTACCATTGTCACATCTCCTAGAGTACTCATTCTGTGTGGGTTATGTTGGGTTGGTGTTCTTGCTGGTTCGTTAAGCTGGATTCCCTTCGGGCACGATTTCTACAACTATGGCGTCATTGCCTGTCTTTTAGTTTGTCTGTCTGTGACGTCTTTCTGCTACGGAGTCATCTTCAAGACTGTGCGGAAACACAAACGCCAAATTCGCACACAAAGAGTCGTTTCGACCGATACAAACACTGACAGTGAGACAGTATCAAACTATAAAAAGTTTACCAAATCCGCCGTAACTGCGGTATTTATCTATGGCGTATTCATCTGCTGTTGTTTGCCGCATTTGTGCGTTTCTCTAGTTATAGTGGCAACTGGATCCAATCATTCATCTTTGCTAGGGCTTAAGATTTCTTCCACTATTATCTTCATCAACTCCTCTATCAATCCTGTCGTATTTTTGTGCCGAGTAACAGACCTACGACAAGCTTTTCGGCGCATTATTTCAAAACTTTACCTTAAAAACTCAACAGTTTGATGCGGTGACAGTGGGATAAAATGTAATTAATTTGACTTCGCCATTTACTGAGATCCAGTACCTATTCTGCCCAACAATGGTCCCCTGGGGTAGAGAAGGGTAGAGTGGCTGTTAGGCAATGTTGACGACCGGTCAGTCAAACGGCCTACATGGTTCTTCTCCTTAAAGTACGCCTCTTCATCAACCTGCGAACCGCATCTACTCATCGTTGGGCCGACAGCGTGTGGCAAATCGAAATTCATAGTAGGAACCTTACGTGGGCCCCTGCGTTGAAAGTGTAATGTCATAGTTTTGATCTGTCCAACATAATAAGACGTATTGCGGTTTTTGCGAAGGGGATCCACGTTTTATAGGGTTTTCGCCCGAAGCAAACAACACGGGGGAGCTGGATGCTCTATTACGGCAATGCTCCTCTTTCTTCGAGAATTGTGGGGAAGTTCTAATCGTTGTGGACGATCGATCTTGCAATTTTTAAATTAAGAGCTCCTCGGACGCAAAAAAAAGAGGAGCGGTGAGCTTGCAAGGATTTTCGGGACGCCACAAGAATCAATCCGTCTGGCTTTTGACCCAGCAGTATAACAGTTTAAGCAAAGGTTTTAGAGACAACATTAGCTTTGTCATTGCCTTCCACACAGCCTCTGAAAAAGACACAAAAGCGTTGTGGGAGAACTATGGGGAGGACTTTCCAGTGAAAAACGCCATTATTAATTACAGATAAGCCCAAATTTTTTATCATGAAAATTTATTCTATGTAAGGTGAATACTTGCAGGATTTAATACTTCATGATATGGGGCTTTGGATATATACAATGTACAAACAATGTATGTGAGTTATAAGGGTTTGAAATCTCCAAATGCAAATGAAGTGATGTCAGGGAAGACATCACTTTTATTATACAAAAACACCCTAGTACAAATTACTGACATTCTTGAAACTGCAGAATCTCTTATTAGTTTTCATTCCATAATTCCATAGAATGTTTGGCTATTTTAGTTCATAACGGAGAAACACCTAATAAATTATGGCAAATGCCTGCTTTGACGACACTTCCGGAGAAAGTCCGAGTTATAAAATGCGCTTTCTTTTTATTTTTCGTTGGCCACTAAATGCAAAGTATGTAATCGTATCGGTCAGGAATGTCTGTTCCAGGGTTTCGATTGGCTGAAAACGGGGGCGATGATATCCGAACTCCTAATGAAGGAATTTTATGCTCAAACGGGTCAAATAGTTTCCGAGCGTATATCAAGCTAAATCCGAAGTATTGTTCGCTCCAGGGTCATCGTTAATAGAAGTGCTAACTCATCGTTCCACGACTACCGATCGCGACTAGAAGTGCTGTGTAGAAGCTCGTGCTGTATCGAGAGAGAAGCAGTTGTGTTTAACAAATCAAATGAACTGAAAAGCAAATCAGATGAACTCCAAAACTATCATGATCTCGCTATGCCATGTTCTGCCAATGGTGTGTCGGTGAGCAGAGATATATAGAGATCTGCGAATCGTCGACGTTTCGTCTGAAATACGTACTTGGGACGTATATTCATGGTTCTGTACATTCTTGCTGTGTTGAGGTCACTACGAAATTCGATCACTTGTCTGAGACTTTGTCTAGCTACGGGACGCGTCTTGGTTTGTTTGGTGTTATATTATAACATTTAGCGATTAAGCCTACAGGCATATCATTTCGGCTACTGCATTATCCTTTTTAATAATGTCCGAGTATACGCTCATTGAGCGTCTTGTTACTCAATAGTTCGAAGCCCAAATCACACGACACTAAGCCACTCCAATATTCACTTCATAAGTGATTTCCACAATATAAAATTTGGGCTTATAGGCACTTTAAAAGAGGCACCCGTTCGATATCTAAGTTGGAGATACCATGCTGTCGGGATATAATCTCAGCACGACAATGAGTGGAGATATTCTCGAACTTAACAAGTGACCTACCTAGGTGTCCCAGAGGGCTGCGGAGCATCCCCTGCTGTCCAACCATGCAACAAAGCTGTCGCGGTTCCTGCGCCACCGTCAGCCGACAAAGCTCTACGGATCATAGTGGCAGAGGGTTCTGCAAAAGAGTACCTTGGCAAAGAGACGAGTCTTGGCGATATTGTATCAGGCTATCCTGAGTCGCCGGCTGCACAAGACAACCGTTAATGGACTACTGAGATTTGCATGCAGAGTGCTTGCACTCACGCTATCGTACGCAGACATGCGCCTGGACAACGAGCAAGCATTGGTTGAAGCTCTCAGCAGAGACGAGTTTGTGACAGGATAGCTAGGCAACATCGGTTGGCTCTAGGCTTGGCCCCACCTTGCACTTGCATCTTCTGCCCTATATGTAAGCAGCCACATTGTGCCACATCGCATGCACCTGCTAGCACAAATGCCAGCAGTCCGCCTGAAAGACCCGAAGAAAGTGGCTGCTGGGCTGGCCTTAGCTCAGCAAAACCGCGAGGCGAAAGCGGCGCTTAAACGAGAGCGCGAACGGGGGCGGAGGAGATCTAGAAGGGAGTGTAGGTCTAGGCCTTGCGGGGCCCCCACTGCAAGTTGGAGCATCGGCACGTGGGTAGGGATTGCTGAAGTCGTCATATATAGGGGCTAAAGCTGCTGGCTGGCTCCCTCTATCTTCGGTGGAGACAACAAGCGCAGAGCCGTAGTGCCCGTGTTCCCTCCACCCCATGAACTCCCCATCATCAGCTGTCACGTTGCAATAGCCGAGGGTCTCGATGATGACACACTCCTGATATAGAGCATTTAGAGAACTGTCCTCAACCACATACCATGGAAGACTCTAAGGTTGCCAAGGTTGTTATCGAAGCTGGCATGTACATGGGTTGGCTTTGGGAGTAAAAAACTGTTGAAAACAAGCTTGACTTAACTGAGACCCCTCATCATCAATCGAAAACTACGCCAAGCTGGATCGCGGCTCTTGGAGCGGGTATCTACCTTCGCGAGTACCTACAGGACCGGAAAATGATCCCCAAGTAAAATGGCCACTGCCTTGGCAACGGTCGTAGCGGGCGTCGTCCTGAACGCCGCGGCGTTTACCGGGGGTAACGTCCTAGCCCACCACCTTGAAAGCTTTCCGATGAGCGGAAGAGACACAACTTGGCACTTGAGAAATACAAACGCGATATGGGCGACTGGGGAATAAGACGGACAAAACTGCCTGATTGGGAGGAGGGTCAGGAAATTACGAGCTCTCGCCGATATGCAGAATGCCGACCGCGCCCTTGATTAGTTATATGCATAGTGTGGCTGCGGCCTCGAAACGAGATGGGACAGCCAGTCGGAGCCTCGAGCGTTGGCGAAAGGACGAGGCAAGCATGGTCAGGTTTCCCTATAGACTCCCCTTACACAAAGGAGAGGGCTTATTACAAGGGGGCTAAGTAAAGCAAGGGGGTTTATTAAATATTTTCAAGAGTTTAAAGATAAAACGACACTCTTAAGTTTTATTTTGACATTTTCGACAGTGTCTACTGTCATCATCAGTGATGAATAAGTGCTGGTGCAGAGTATATATACGAGAATAATAATGAGAAAATTACAAAGGAATTGATTAACAAAAACATTAATGAATGAGTTTAAGGTTAACGTGATATAGAGTTGCTGATTTAGTGCAGGATTCAACCAATGAATGTGCAACGCCTCCTTGATCTTAAAGTGCATATCAGGGTTTTGGGTTTCTTTTGAAAATCGATTACATATAACGTGAATAGTGGGATGGTTCAGTATTTTGTGATTTGAGCTTCGCATTTGCGAGTTATGAAGGTTTGAAATCATGATATACTAATTAGGTGACGTCAATGCAGGCATTTGCCGTAACTTATTTTAACTTTTTCAAGTAGCACTCTTTTCTAAAATAGAAATAAAAGTTTAACATCATTTATATAAGTTGTAGAATAACATTTTGCCAGTTTAAAAATGTCAGTAATTTGCAAAGGGGCGCTTTTGTATAATAAATGATGCCGGCGGTGACGTCACCTAATTAACATATCACGATTTCAAACCATCATAACTCGCAAATGCGAAGCTCAAATCACAAAATACTGAACCATCCCACTATTCACGTTATATGTAATCGATTTTCAAAAGAAACCCAAACCCTGATATGCACTTTAAGGTTATTGATTAGCTCATTTGCTATTACTGAGACCTTGTGGAAATATTTCCAAGTTATAATATCATGCTTATAAATGCACAATAAAGTATTCGCAGTCAATATAAGCTTTTGTGCATTACATGATATACATGTATACTGTTTAAAGAAATGAGCTGCAAGCTACATTGTTGTAGGTGACTGCAGAAGCAAAGAGGGGGGGATAATAGAGGGAATTGCATGGATAAATAGAGGGAAATACAGTGTAACTAGATTGCAAACCATATGTCCGTGAAATAGTACTATTATTAAATAGTACTAAATAATAGTGTTATCTCCATTGTTTTCTATTGTTTCATCAGTGCTATTTAGTACTAATTAGTTAGTACTGTTTCACGGACATATGGTTTGCACTCTATACTTTGACTACCTAATACATTCCAGTATAGGTGCCTAGCAACAAAAACTAACAGAAGTAAACCTTGTAAGCTGAGGGAACTCCTAGAAACAGATGCAGCACATTTGCAAGTTTCCAATTGTGGAAAGAAACTCTTGAATTTGTCTGATAGTTTGTGCCATTCCTCGTGCCAGCCAGAGCACCGACTATTATCAATCTTCTTATTATGAAAGAAGCCTGAAAGAAATTGTATAAAGTATCTATAGAAAGGTTTATAGGAAAAATGTAATTCTCAGGCTCCATAACTGCACTAGTTAACATTATACTGACTCAATCCAGGCAAAGAAACGATACAAAACGATGTTGACAATTAAGGGAACGTTAAGCAGCTAGGAATCTGTGTTTCTGTGCTAACAACTCAGTCAATATCATATATGTACATGTACATTATCTTTAGCCTGCGTAGCTTGGCAGTTTTTAGGAGGGGGAGGGGGGAAGGGGAAGGGACGAGGGGAGGGGGGGAGGGGCGAAGGGGAAGAGAAAAAGATAAACCGCCAAGCTACGCAGGCTACATTATCTTTTGCTAGAGATCATATACAGTCATTCTCAAAAAGGTTGTCCAGATGAAAAGACTACATGTACAATACTACAATAATAATAATAATACAATAAAGTCATGTGATTCATTATGTTTTCAATTTCTGCGCGCGGAACTGCGAGTTGATACCAGCGACATTACATTCAGTTCTCACAATGCCGTGTACTTTTGCATCTCAAATTGAAATTCCACGCAAGGAAATTGAATACGTAATGAATCACGTGACTTTATTGTAGTATTGTAGTCTTTACATCTGGACAACCTTTTTGAGAATGACTGTATAATTTTAGGGTAGCTCAGTCAATCAGTATTATACATGAATATCAAAACTGTTATCCAGAGAGACCCTAATGTGATTTACATTAATCTAGTGGATTTTATGAATTGACCAAGCATATGGGCATTTTGTCTGCGCATGCGTGAAATGCCAACATGAACACAAAGACCCTCTGACACGCGCATATATCCCGCACCATCCCGCGCTAATTTAAATAACAGGAATAACAAACAAGATGGCGAAGTTCTATCTCATATATTTATTTATTAACTTGCCTATATGAACATATGCAACTCTAAAATGATGGATTCTATTTTATCAATGCTGAAGGCATGCTGCAGTTGTCATAACCAGTATTTACGATGCATTATGAGTTGCATATTGCAAGGTGAGGGAGGTCCAGACATGACGAGCTAAACTGACAATGGCTGCCGTCTTCGCCGTATACATGCACTTTGAACATTCATAGCAGGAGCTACGCATTTTTTGAAAGTCATTTATTGTGATGAATGGAATGACTATTGAATAATCTTCGCCTCCGTAACATTAAGCAGCTTGGGGGTCGGTAGAAATCGAAAGATAATTTGACTTGAATGCTTGGAGACCACATTTCTGCTCGTCGCGAGTCCCGTAAATGGTAAGCAAAAATATTGCAATGCAAAACAGTGGAAACAAGTTTTAATTTTCTTAACAACTAATTTTTCTGCAAAGTCTGTTCTCTCATTTATACTTTCAAAGACTTAGAATAAGGAAATAGACGAAGATATGATAGAACCATGGCTTCGAGAAGTAACACAAAACATCAATTCCGCCATTCCACCGAGTATAGGGTGAGAAGAATCTATTAAATCTGACAGCTAAGCATTTTTTGAAGCCCCATTCTCTATAAAAACTGAAATTATATAAAGGAATGAATGCTTTGGTAATTATCTCCAACTTGGGGGTCGGTAAAAATTTCAAGAAATATCTCGTTAAAGTTCGACCTAAATTGAACACCTCTACATATTTACCGGGCCATAGCTCGAAATCGCGTACACCTGAAAGACCATTTCATTAAAATTCTAAAAGTTTACTTTCGTCACAATTACCAAGCGTTAATCCAGTGCTGTAGAATACTTGATTGTAGAAATAATTAACGCTGAACATCCAACTCCAAACACCACAGTCGCATTTCAATGTAAAATATCTCGTCATCAAAAGAAATAACAGCGGCCAAAGATATACCCAGGGGAAGAAGTGTTTATCGTCTTTAAAACTGAGTAAATTTTCATGACGTTTAAACTTTAGAAACGCGTAGATCTCCTACAAAATATCCTTAAAATGAGCAATCGAGCTGGAAAATGGTTCAGACGTCACTGTCAATGCTGTGTTGGCGCATGCGCAGACAAAATACCCATATGCTAATTGACCATATATCAACTTTACCTGATATCACTAAATCCTTGTGAAGTGGAATAGTAACTCCACATGCAGAACCTTGTTGATGGGTTCTTATCTGCAAATATGAAGTATTTCCACCAGTAGCTTTCTTAATTTGCTCTAATCCTTTGAAGATCGTTTGTACCTTGACAGTGTATAACCTGAGGAGTGTATCTGGCATTGAATCATTCCCCACCAAGGTTTCATTCTCAAGTTCTCCACGAAATACTATGAAATCAATAATAATTTACAGTTCAATTCAGTACAATCGTTACATTCATTAAGTGATTAAATTGTAATTTTGTCATCATTCAGTAAGCGCATCTCGTAACAACCCTTCATACATGAAGACTTTGACCTCAAATACCTACAATGTATAAACAAACTAGTCGTTGCATTTGCAAGTGAAGTGCTGCGAAAAAATGCAGTATGGTGTTGCTTAAATGCTAACACTATAACAATCTGGTCATAGACAGAGAGCTAGACTTTCAGCAGTCAGTGATCACTTTTATTCTCACCATTGCATAAAGTTTGTACTGATATGCAGTAATTAATACAAATATGGATGGATTCAATGAAATAGAGAATTGTGTTTGGTGTATATTATATACAATGTTAAATAACTATTTACTGGCCAGATATCAGGAAAGATGTTGAAGCCTCATAGTACACTTGTAGAAGATAATGTGTTGGATCCAGTAAATTTATAGTTTCAGATTCATACAGTACATGTATGTTATAGTGTTCTGGGATAAAGCCATAGATATTTTAACAGTAATAATACATTGCAGACTAACAGAAGTAGGTAACTCAAAACTCCTCTTCGCCGAAAAAAAAAAAGTAGATGTAGATGTCTTGATCCAGTGCGTGATATTTTCTGCTTACATTGATGCAAAGCATTATAATGAAACTGTAATCCTGTCAGCATATCAGTATGGCAATGCCAGAGGGTAATGTTTTCAGCAGTCAGATGATGGCTTTGTAGCCAATCAATAAAGCAGTTTCACATAACGGTGCAAAGCAGTACTGAAGACTGAGTCCAATAAATATAGGTTTTATACATGTGGCTGTCCCTTGTCAGCACTGCAAGGTGCATTAGTGGTAAAATAAAATAATAAAATGCAGTATAATGTGTTCTAACTTACAAGAAACTAATTCGAGACACCTACTATCTATACCCACTAAACTGATCCCCTCCCCCTCTCATATCTCTACTGATTCTCATTCCCACCCACTTGTCCCATTGTTCCCATCCCACATCTCCATTGATTCTCATTCCCGTCCCGGTCACATTGTCCCCTTCCATGTCTCTATTAATTCTCATTCCCAACCGAGTTTCTATATACACCGTTAAAATGGTGTATGGTGTTGCTTAATACAAATGCTAACACTCTAATAATGTGGTCATAGACAGACAGCTATAGACATGTACCAGCACTAAAAGCATGCAATACTTTGCACTATTTATGTTGCACACTGTTAATAGTTTGTACTCTACTGATATGCAGTAATTAATACAAATATGGATCCTATATACAAATGCTAACACTATAATAATGTGGTCATTGACAGACAGCTATAGACATGACCAGCACTAAAAGCATGCAATACTTTGCACTATTTATGTTGCACACTGTTAATAGTTTGTACTCTACTGATATGCAGTAATTAATACAAATATGGATTCAATGAAATAGAGAATTGTGTTTAGTGTATATTATATATACAATGTTACTGGCCAGATATCAGGAAAGATGTCGAAGCCTCATAGCACACTTGTAGAAGATAAAAGTACATCAGGATGGATCGTATAATTTGATACAGTAGTTGCCTCAATGGCAATGGCAATGGCATGGGCCGGATTGGTTTGACGAAGACCAACGATCTCGATCAGGCAGATAGGTCAGCGACAGCATCTGGGATACTAACTGTGTCTTTCAAAAACATTCAAGTACATGCTGTCTCCTTCGGTCAACCGGCTCTGATCGACTGTAGAAGTATAAACTTAAGCTTAAGTACTTCATTGTGGATACTGGACGTGACTGAGCACTGAAAACTCATATTAAATAACATTGTCTTCCCCTTGAAATGTCACTAAATTGTTCATGACCCTGACGAATGCTTCCAACAATGAATAAAGTTGCATTTGACATAATAGATTTGTAGAAAACAAACACTTTCCTGGCTTGAATCAGCGAAAAATAAACGATACTCCAACCAGTATTGAACGTGTTGTGAGTGTGCGCTGATCAAAAGTACCGTGGCTCACAAAATCATCTCAACAAACAAACACACAAAACCACAAATAAACTCCGTGAAATGCAGTCTCGACTCTCGCCGCATCCACATAAGTGCCCAGATCCCACACGACCACACATGACACAGGAACTCCGTCACGATTAGTTTCGCTGCTCGCCTGGAGGCTCGCAGCAATAATATTGATCTGTTTCTGTTCAAAATGCAAATTCTACGTGTTGTAAATTCTGCATTCTATATCTATATAAGGAGAAATTGTTTTAAAGAACATGCAAACATTTATGCTTTAAAGCTTGCCCCAATTTAGCCTGGACCATATACATGTACCTACATGTACATGCACCTACATATACATATGCACCTACAAATACATGCACCTACATGTACATGCACCTACGTACATGTACTAGTTGTACTACTTCAAAAAATGTTGTCGCTTTCAAAGCAATTAACAAGCATCAGGCCAAGACTGAAGTGCATGCTGGTTATGTGCTGACAATTATTTAAACCACAATTGTTTCTATAAGGACTAATTACAAATGTGAACATTTTCACGTGCTTGTTTGCATATCACACTTCGTTCCATAGAAAATAGATCTGATTTGAATCATTTGCCAAGTGACACAAAACCAGCATTCACTTCGGTCTTGGCTTGACGCTTGTTGCTTTGAACGCGACAACATTTTTTGAATAATAATAATACAATACAATAATAACTTTATTTAAACACGATTAAATTAAAGCGATACCGCTTGTGGGGTCGTGTACACAAAAAATAGGTGTATATCGGGTATCGGGTGTATATATATTACATAACTCACAAAGCAGGGCCATACACAGCACAGGGACAGGGGGGGCAGTTGTCCCCCCTTAGCAAGGCGAAAAAGATACCAAAAAGTACTGAGAACTCTTCTATTTTTATTTATTTTTTGCTGTTAAATACGTACTGCCCCCCCTTGAATTTTGGGTTATGTACGGCCCTGGAAAGTTTCACCGACTCATTGAAAATATGCAAATTTCACAAGGATCACATGCATCATTGCATTGGACAAGGCTCAAACACAAGAATTTTGGGAGACAAAACACAGCCTTATTACTCGTGCCCAGGCCAAAGGCCGCACGAGGTATAAAATACAGACCGTATTTTTGTTATTCACGTCGCAAATCTGCAATCGAGTGGGACTGGGAACGAGACCACGAGACTGACCATGAGGTTGCATCGATTGACGTTGTAGCGACGTTTTGTAGTGTCGATCGACGAAGAAAGTCAAGTCAAGATGGTGAAGGTATTCGTCTTCTGTTTTTTCCTCTTTACGCTCGAAATGCTTACAAATGCACACACCGTTCGCGGTATTAAAATCTACACAACACATGAAAGCCATGAAAGCCTTGAATTATGCCATTCAAGCCAAAGTTATACTCGATGAACATGTTATGAAAGCCTTGAAAACGACGAAAATCAAAGTTATAAACGATCAACATGTTATGAAAGCCTTGAATGCCATGAAAGCCAAAGTTATACTCGATCAACATGTTATGAAAGCCTTGAATGCGATGAAGGCGAATGCCAAAGTTATAAACAATGCCAAACTTATAAATTAATAAATTACGATCAATAAGCTTATGTTATGAATGAAAGCCTTTATTATACAAACTTGATGAACTACAATCTGGAAGCAACCCACGATGTTTCCCGACGAAGGTGAAGTGGACTTTACCGTTTGCATTATTTGTGTCATGAGTGTTACTACATGTATTGTTGTCATACAAGTTTATGCTTGCTATTGCTGTGCTACCTACCTACTTATAAGCTTAAACAGTTATGATTGTGATATATTTGAGAAAGCAAGCGAATTATCTGTCAATAAGCTTACTGATGAGAAGGATTCACAGTTTATATCAATAAAAACATGTAGATCACGATATGCAAAGTTTATTTATTATAACAATGCCGTATTAAATACAACTACTATGAATGTGATGTTTATACTAGTAGTAATAGTAGATACAACTACCATACCATTAAACTACCATGCAGTTCGTGATAGAGAACCGAGCAGAATTCCAGTGAGGCGGCTTACACGTGCTTTATATAAAAGCAGAAATATAAGGAGGCTCGAAAGAAAATACATTGCAAAAAATGTACCATCAAGATTCCATCAATATATTCACACATTCAACTCTTGGAAGTAAGTTATACAGTGATGAAGACAAAAGGTGTCTATGTAAACCAAGAAAACATCCACATAGTATGAAAGGGAAGACATCTAATACAGCATTCAATAAAACAAATACAAAGATACCGTGTACCCCAAGTACTCAATTGCACCAGGGCACGAGTGAGCGCTTGAACCAAGCGTCTAGTTTCATTTGAAATCTCATCGATCCAAAAACATATTGGTATTGTTTTAAAACATCAATGTTTAATTTAACATGCAAATATAGATAAGTTGTATAGAGAGAATTGCGAAAAAAGTTACATTGATCTCAAATGCTAGAAGACTATAATGTTTACTATATGATCACATACCATAGTCTTTGCAACACAAAAAATGTGGTTTCGATTCATCGGGGAATTTCGCACAAGAACAAGCATTGCTTGCCGTGACATACAGCACAATCAGACACAAGTAGTTCACAATATCCACCATGTTCAGTTGTAGAACCCTCTTTTCCTACTGCATTATATGCATGACTACAGACTCAGTATCGAACGAGAGCAAAATAATCCCGGACGCGCGAGGATTGGGGAGAGTAGGAGAATACACAGGCAACCCAAATTACGACGTTACATCGTGCAAAGCATCATGGGATCGTACGCAGGCTTTTTGAAAACTAGACGCTCTTGATCCAAAATATTGATATTCTTAATCCATGGAAGTCCAAGTCAATGTTTCCCTTGCACAAGATCGAGACGAACTGTGTTCAATGAATGTATCACGTGTATCAATAAACTTTTAGTTTGGCGACTCGATCACGATGTCGCGAAATTCTTCTACGTTCTTATACCTATCGCTTCATATGTTTATTCTTGTTTTATCAACTTTCTTCTGTTGGTTTTTGATTCACGATTTAGTCTTCGTAAGAATGAAGCGTTCTCACAGTGCCATTTCGACTCTGATGAAGCCGAAATCCATCACCTTCATCATCACTGATAGTTTCAGTGGATAGCGACGCCAACATATAACCAACCACACAAAAGACCTTCTTCGCCGAAAGATTGTCGAAAAACAACTGAAACTTTCAACCGACAAACCGTGCCTTAAAGTGTATATGACACGAATTTTTTTATTTTGAAAATCGATTACATATGAACTGAATAGTGGGATGGTTCAGTCAGTTTTGTGATTTGAGCTTCGCATTTGCGAGTTATGCTAATTCGGTGACGTCAGATTGTTTTTTTCCATAACTTATTTTTATTTTTTCAAGTAGCATTCTTTTCTGAAATAGTAAAAAAAGTTTAACATCATTTATATAAGTTGTAGAAAACTTTTTGCCAGATTAATAATGTCAATAATTTGCACAAGGACGCTTTTGTATAATAAATTAAAAACAACCTGACGTCACCAAATTACAATATCACGATTTCAAACCTTTACAACTCGCAAATGCGAAGCTCAAATCACAAAATACTGAACCATCCCACTATTCACTTCATATATAATCGATTTTCAAAATAAAAAAATTCGTGTCATATACACTTTAAAGAGCGGCAAAGAACACTAAAACAAGAGGGTTATCACTGAGCTCGAGTGTCATGATGGCGAAGTTATTTCGCCAAAGGCGTCTTCAGTTGAAAGAAGGCAACGGCACTCCAAGATCAGCCGCTGAATAAAAATACGATTAAATCTTCATCCAGGCCACAGAAAAAGAAGCTCCCCTAGTGTTCCTCACTTCGCTGTTTTAGAAGTAACCACTTCATGTAGGCAATGCAACCGTTCGCTTTTGCAAACGAAGCAGTTTGCTGAAGATCAAAACTTAGACACTTTACCTTTTTTTTTGCTGTCTTTTATCCATTCATCTCGATATTTTATCATTCTGAAGACTAAAGTTACTATTTACTCTATATTGCATAGGGACCATTGCGTGATTGTGCCTACACGGAGTAGTTCCCGTTTTAGAAGGAACTTTGCCGGTGTCAATGTCGATACTTTTCGACAAAATCTTACTTCAGTTAGTGATTCATTTTGCTGCGTTTCAGACAACAAATGCTATAAATAGCAAAACACACCGGCGGTTTGGAATATTCATTAGCTTGATTCTCACTGCTAGTCCTGCACAAGTTTAATTAGGTTCTTCGTAACTACTAAGAGATTATCCATGATACCAGATCGTTGAATTCCTTCTCAGAAAGAGCAGAAGATGATCGTTTTTTGGCCGGGTTTTGAACCATTGTTGAACTGGCCTTTGAACTAGCTACAGTATGTGGTTCTAATTGTGAACACTTTTTGCACTTGATGTTATTTCTCGTCAACATATGGTACGATTATCCTGAACCTTTGCTATTAATTAGCTCTACACTTCAGCTAGCATGTGATTAAGTTTCGTTGTATTTATTATTGAACTTTTCTAAATATATTTTATTATATCATGTCCGTTGGTGGCCATGGTTCTAATTGTGAACAGATGTTTGTAATTGTGAACACTTTTGGCTCAGTGTTTTTAATGGCTTAATATTGTGTAAAATTTTATCGATTTCAAGCCTTGCAATTCGATGTACAAGTTCCAAGTCTCTTAAAACAATATTTATGTTCGTGTAATTTCGATACGAATGATAGAAAAATGTTACCACCGATTTCATTACTACGCGCCCGACAGAGAAAAGTTCCTGGTGCAAACTTGGCGATTCTCTTCCGTCAATCAAACACATTTGGCGAGACTACCGATTACAACCAAGGAGTTTGGCTCAATAACATTCGTGCGATTGAGAGATAAAAGTGCCTTTGCAATTATTATAACTCCAAAAGACAAAGAGAAATAATTTTGTAAGTATTTCCATTTCATTTTGAGGAACATTTGCACTGCTAAATTTGATTGAAATTGACAACCGTTAGTCCTAATTAGTCTCCCAGAACTTCAAAGTTGCGTTCGACACCAAATGAGCAAGTATTTTATTCTAACTAATATATCCTCTAGTTATCAGATCGACAAAAGTAAATAGGAACGAAACATTTATATTCCTACCAGTTTAATCTCTCAAGCAACCGAATGTTTATTGAGTCAAGCGCCTTGGTTGTAATCGGTAGTCTCGCCAAATGTGTTTGATTGACGGAAGAGAATCGCCAAACTCGCACCAGGAACTTTTCTCTGTCGGGCGCGTAGTAATGAAATCGGTGGTAAAACGAAGTGAAGTCAGACAGCAACGCTAAATTGCTGAGGTGTTCGCATGTTTATCGATGCATGCCGTTCATTACGCTCATGCAATTGCCAACAACGCAATGGCGCAAATTTGTATCACAAACGCGGACTTCTTATACATATTTCCTTCTCAATATTTGCTATTGTACATTAGCGGCAATTTTACTCTATATCTCAAGAACTACATATGTTATGAAATGCCAAGTTATGCGTGAGCATATGCGTGTTTACAATTAGAACACATCGCAAAAACACGCACAATTTTTCATTCCGATGCTGCTCGTTCGTTTTCAACACTTTTCGATTTATTGTTTTGTAAAGAAAAGTGTTATTATTTACCTTTTAGCTCATATAAAAACAAACTCCAAACTTTGTGCTTTTAGAAAGAAAATGAGAACTTTCCCCACTGAGAATCTTAAAGGCGCGCTTAAAATTCGAATTTGTAAACAAGAGTCGTCAGCTTACCTTGAATCAAAGTTGAAATTTTGCGCGTAATAAATGTCAGGAAGCCCAAAATAGCATTGAATGATTGAAAATAACTCAATATTTGCTCGGGTGAAATCTTTTTTGTCGATCTTAACTTTACGATATAAAAACGGCACTTTTACTGAAAAGTGTTCACAATTAGAACACATACTGTAGCTTTGTTTTTAGAAGTTCTCGCACTTGAAGTTTTGATATAAATAATAATACCTGGAGTTAGTTTGTTTTGTTTTGTTTTTAATGTTTTCAATCATTGTTCTTCCTCGCTTGATGAAGTACTGAAGTCAGACGACGAAACTGATCTGCAATTTCACTAGATTCATATCTTCACTAGAATCACTGGAACTACACGGTACGCTTTCCTATTGTCAAATTCCTATTGTGTAAGACGCGACATAATTGGTTAATCGCGCGGAATTTATTCTATTTGTTCTATTTTTAGCTCAATTTGTGCAAATGATGTCGTACAGACCTGTTATAGGAGAGGAAGGCTCCTAGTAATGGGCTCCTGATATAGTATGATTTTAAAAACAGTGTTTGGTCGCTCATTGCATGACTCGGTAGAACACTGATGCTTTCGGCGTTGTAAAAAACGATTTCACAAACTCAGCGAATCATAAATGACATTGAAGACAATAGTTTATTTGATACCATAAACATATCCATACAAATACAGATATAAATAAACTAGACATCGCAACGTGACTAAACAATGTGAGCGGAGGACCACGGACCGTCTGAAAATCGGGCTACGAACAATGTCAACAATCACAAAGAATATTTGCTACATTTCTGGACTGATTCATGCAACTGAACGATTAAAAAAAACTCAGCAAAACCTTGAACGGCATTAACATAAACATCTATCCGGTAGTGTTATAAGCTTACCACAACACACAATAACAGCGGTACAAAGCGGAATAGAAGACATTGACTTGACTTCGTTTAGATTTCAATCTTGTGTCAATTAAAGGTTCAAATCACAAAATACTGAACCCACCAACTATTCACCATATATTGAATGGATGTTTAAGACATAGGGGTTAGTTGCACTTTAATTTGATTATAATCATTGTAATAAAGTTGGTACCATTGAATCCTAGGTGTGACCCAAGAGAATCATGGGAGTTCCTAAGTCTTTCTACACAAATTCCCTAATAAAAATTCAGCTCATTTTGAATTGTACTTCGCTTCAACGCAATGTTCTTGCGCGTTTAGTACAATTCGTTAAATGAAGAATATGGCTTTAAATGAATAGACTCCTGGTACCGTATAATATATAATATAATAATAACAACTTCATTTGATTGTCTAGTCTTCTAGCAGAGCACAAGTGCTCCACTAATCGGGGACACTTAGTAGTATAGGTCAGGCCACACACGCCGGGAACTTCGTGCCCTACTCTTAGTCGAACAGTGTTGTGGGCTCTTTTACGTCCCTCCGGACCAATGTAATGGAGTATGGAGAGACGGGACCGCCATTTCACGTGGTCATCCAAGCCACGCGAATGTCTAACCATTTGTAGATGTAATTACAAAGGCAGCACCTTCTCCTCAATTATTTTAAGACCCTGAGTAATGGTCCGGCCGGGACTCGAACCACGAACCTCCCGCACAATAGACCGGTACTCAACCAACTGAGTCAACCGGACGGCGGTTACACCGTGCAATTACACTTTCCAAATTGAATGACTTCCTTTATTGAAGTACATAGTTACATAATCATAAACATAAATCATAAAACCTAGGACCGCAAAGATGCCTGGGAAAGCAGTATTGGTGCACACGAAATAAATAAACAAATAAAGATTCGCGAGAGTTTTTTATCCAAACTGTTCAGCCTACAACCAACGAGCTAAGTAGGATAGAAAAGGTTTCGTTTCTACGAATAGTTATTTAGACCATCGGCCATTTCAGATCGCCCGTTATCAACGGTTTTCGAAATAGCTGTATGTGAAAGGCTTGTACGCCAGGTCCAGGTTGCACGAAAGGTGAAATTTATTGGATAACTGCATCAGTTTTATCCGTTGGATAAGACTTATCCGGTGGATAGGGCTATTCACCTTTCGTACAACCGGGGCCAGGAAGTATAATAAACCACTTCACGCTGTCGTCCGCCATTTTGAATTGGGACAAACGCTGCAAAATTTATAGAAATCTGGATCACTTTGACTTGCCGTAACGTCGCTCGATTTTGTTGGATTTTCAAAATTTAAACTTCGATAATTATAATCAGCAGGCATGCATGTCAGTTGTTGGACTGAATATAAGACCAATGTAGGTGTTTTAATTACCTTTTACGATTCAATCTTCTTTTCACGAATGGATCTTAAAATGTCGAGCTAATTTGTATATTCACGTGTCGAACGTTTTATTTTGAAAAAAAAAAAAAAAAGAATTCTCGATTTGTAGCCTTCCAATACCCATCATCTTATAGGTCATACATAACAAAGAAAACATCTTTTCTAAAATGGTAAGTTTTTAAAAATCCAACGAAATCGAGCGGAGTTACGGCAAGTGATGCCGAAAAGTGATCCAGATTTCTATAAATTTTGCCGCGTTTGTCCCAATTCAAAATGGCGGACGACAGCGTGAAGTGGCTTATTATCAAACTGTCTACTCTGACGACCTAATACATTCCATTATAGGTGTTCAGCAACAACGCTAACAGAAGTAAACCTTGTAAGGGATCCAGGCCACTTCCTGAAGCAGGCACCACGACTGTTGTTGTTGGTGGTGGTGTTGTATCAGTGTAGTTACTACCACATTTGCAAGTTTCCAATTGTGGAAAGAAACTCTTGAATTTGTCTGATACTTTGGGCCATTCCTCGTACCAGCTATAGCACCGAACCATATATAACATTTTCGATACGTTATCCAATAAATAACCTGTAAGAAATCGTTATACAGTCAATGTCATTAACGTTGTCCAGCTAAAAAGAGATTAACACTACAGTAAATGGGTTCCTTCTGCAGGTACCGGTCGCATTATACGTAATTCAATAGAAACAGCAAAAGTTATTCAATAGAACGAAGCTAACACAGAACAATAGGTTTGCGGTACGTGCAGTAAGACCCAATAAATGTCACGTTTCTCGTCATATATTCGTTTTGCACGCGTGGAATTTTAATTTCAAAAGCAAACATCGACACCTCAGTGTGAAAAGAGAATGTTAACAATGCCCGTTTTCACAGGCAGAGGTGATGTTTGCTTTTGAAATTAAAATTCCATGCGTGCAAAACGAATATATGATGAGACACGTGACATTTATATGTATTTATTTATTTATGTACGCATGTACGCACCTGATATCACTACATCCTTGTGAAGTGGAATAGTAACTCCACATGCAGCACCTTGTTCAGGGGTTATAATCTGCAAATATGAAGTATTTCCACCAGTAGCTTTCTTAATTTGCTCTAATCCTTTGAAGATCTTTTGTACCTTGACAGTGTATAACCTGAAGAGTGTCTCTGGCATTGAATCATTCCCCACCAAGGTTTCATTCTCGAGTTCTCCGCGCAACACTATGAAATCAAACACCAGTTATCTGAGCATCTAAATCATGTGAGGATATTAACTGGAATTGAAGAGGGGGAGGGGAGGGTAGATACTGTCATCCATTCTTTATGTGGCCTAATATGTACACTTGCTTGGTTTATCGACGTATTGAACAAGAATCCTATCCCTATGGTTACGGTATATCTTTTGTGAGCTTAGTCACCAGCTCGTAAACACCTGTCTATCTCCACCACAGGCAGCCCATTGCTTCTGAAGAATAACACGCGCCTTTTTGATGGGTTTCCTGTGGTAGAGCGCGCGCGCAATACGTATTATGTCGGGCTCCCTGTGCGCGTCCCGCAAGACGCGCCCACAGATGCAGTAATGTTTTTTTTATTCCTCAGAAGCAATGGTTGGGCTGCCTGTGTCTCAATACCCTGTTTCAGTGCATAAAAAGGCGATCTACAGTACAAATACAATTGTCAAATATGCTACCTCCCCCCTCCATGAGGAAATTTGATCGTAAACTCACCTAAAGTCCGTTTACATGAGATAATAGTAATCATCATTATCATCATCATCATCATCATCATCATCAAAATAATAACTTTATTATTGAGAGAGATATAACCCTAGCACTAGGGTTAAGGTGACTCCAACATAATTGCGAGTGCATTTTGTGATTTTTTTAACTCGCTCGTATCGCGTCATAAACACTCGGATACTTCTGCATTTAACACATGTAATAACTCAAACATCTAGGCTTTTAAGGGTTATTCAAAATTTTATTTTTCAGTTGCGTTTGCCGTTACGGGCCGATTTTCTAACAGTGGTTTTTCATAATATTGTCCTCCTGTTCGCTCAAAAATCGTACGATTTCTATGAAACTTCAGATTCTTGTTAAATAGATTGTTATAATTTTGTCTGCCGGGTTTAAAAAAAATATCTCGACTGCAATTTGCGCGGCCTAAAAACTGATCATAAAAATAATGCCGCGCAACTTGCAGTCGATAGATTTTCTTTAAACCCGGCAGACAAAATTATCAGAAATATCCGAATGTTTTTGACGCGATACGAGCGAGTTAAAAAAATCACAAAATGCACTCGCCATTATGTTGAAGTCACCTTAACTCAATTAATTGTTCGCATAATTCCCTGTGGATGATAAAATAATAGAATTGTCCCTACTGCTAGGGTTCTCTCATCAGATTCGTACCCAGTCGTTACTTACCGTGGAGAGGGAAGTAATCGAACCGGAAAGCGCGCAACGGCCACTACACACCGCGCACATCGCGAGTAAGAGAAGCGACTGGGTATGAGTCTGCTCAGCTCTCATGTAAACGTCCGATCGCGATTGTGTGTTGTCCTTGGATTTCGAAAGTATTTAATCAAAGAGAGGTATACTTGTCAGTCGACAGAGAAAAGCAGATAGTCAACGGAAAGTGAAAGCAGCTCATTGTTCTGGGTTCTTCAAAACGTTCAAGCACTGGCAACATTTTAAATATCTCACTTGAATAAAATTCATACGAACTACATCCATCCAGGACCCGAGTGGCGCCACTAAGGTCCCGGATGTAGTTTCGTATGAATTTTACGAGTGAGATATTTTCCAGTAAAACACTCGTGTCTATATAACTAGTCATTGCTTTAAGCAAGCGAAGTGCTGCGAGAAGTAAATGCATTATTATTTGTTTGTTATTCTGCCCAAATAAGCGAATCATCACAATCATGTGCTTGTGCCGTAATCAGTAGCCCCAAATACCAAAATTACATTACTCCCGGGATTACTGTTAGTCTCCAAAGACCAATATGCCACTGATAATGGGCAGATAGTTTAGGGACAACATCTCTGTGTCAGGGATGGATCTACTTCGAAGAACATCCAGATAACGAAGTCGATCTCCTTCGACAAGGATCTGATCTGCCATGGCGGCCGGCGGTCCATTGTTCGATTGGTAAATTCTGAGCAAATAACAGGGCTGAAAAACTCATAAAATAATAATAATAATAATAAATATTTATAAAGTCGAGTCTGAACAACATGAACGTACAAATATTATGTACGTAACAATTTATGATGAACCCCGCTGGACACCTGTACTGCATGCTCAGAACATACTGCTGTCCGAGCATTGTCGAAGTTGCGCCGACCACACACCGAAAAATCCGGCAGGACAAACACAAATCGAGATTTTTGCTGGCATCTAGCACACAGGGATCCCAACATAACACAGGGAAACCGTCAAGATTAGTGTTGCTGCTCGCCTTACGGCTTCGCAGCAATAAATACTTTTATGGTATAATATTGTAAAGCGAGCACGTTCTGTTAACAGCTTGAATGCACAGTGGGCGCAAAAGAGTTTATTTTAGCCGTATTTAAACCATAGCGATAGGACTCTGGTAAAATACGTCGATAAGCCAAGCAAGTGTACATATACGTTTCTTAATGTAAACGTTTTTTACAATGTAGTTCTTGAGCGAGAGTTATAGACTATTACTGCGGTTCTCAGTATTGTGCGAACTCAGACATTCAAACAGTCGGCTGCAACTTGGTTTTTCGCTGCCGTCAATCAAATTCAAAACTCTAACAAATTCAAAACTAAATACATTTTTCGACCAAATGATCCATAATTTAGCTCAAAATCATATTGGGTTTCCATTTGGTGGGTCTTCTGACTTTTATTTTTAAGTTTACTGAATATTTATGTTGATTGACGGCAGCGAAAAACCAAGTTCCAGCCGACTGCTTGAATGTCTGAGTTCGCATAATAATGAGAATCGCAGTAAACTAAGGATTAAAGGATTAGTCACATGCTGGTAAATAATTCGGCTTTACAAATGAGTCAGACGTGAGTTTACTCAGTACCAAATCCTAGGTGGTACTTTGTGTACTAGTACTAATGGTGTGTGCCTGACAGGGCCGCGTTTTTTGATACTTTCTGCACTAAAAACAGGCCAACAATTCGGCCATTTGCACATTAAACAGGTTATAAATTATGCAGACTACCCGTCCCGTAGACTGATCTCAAACTCTTACTCTACCTGATGCCTTTAATGACCTTTAATAAACCCGTTTTAAAATACTAAAGAAACTTTGAGTCCACGATTTTCAAGGAATCGAAAACGTTTTTCGGGTCAAATAAGGTCGGTGTGTTTGTTGTTGGTGCGCTTTCCGTATATACATATTACCTGGACGAAACTAGCTCCGATCCTATAACTTCTACCCTGGCTGATGTTGCTAGTCTTGTATTGAAACCCTTGTATTAATATAAAAACCTAAGCACTAATCGGTGCCAATATTTCCAATACATAAGATCGTCGTTTCACCCCAATAATTTCTACTAGTTCGGCACTCACCATAAATAACGCAACACATGAATTGTGGAGTCGAAGTATTGACGACGGCCGTACAATTACAAGCGTTACTTGATGTGAAGTACAGCGAAAAGAAAAAGAAAACTGCAACGACTTCCATGATTAATAACGCCGCTGTCTTTGGGTTGCGAAGAATAGCTGAGGAAGAACAACAAATGAAGCTCGTTTCCAGTCCCCACGTTTTGCCACTGCGACCACAGGGAGCCCAGACTTGTTTTGCGAACAAGACATTCATTGGTTAGAGACTGATGTGAGTGCCTTACCGGCAAATAGACGCACGCGCTGGCTGTAGAATGAACGAGAATTCAAATACTGCACGAGGCGATAGCCGAGTGCAGTATGAAGAATTTCGAGTTCATTCTACAGCCAGCAAGTGCGTCTATTTGCCGGTAAAGCACGAACTAGAAGTCTCTAACTTATTATTCAAACTGAATACTGCAGTTGTGAAATGTTCAAAATATAATTTTAATCACGGTAAATAAAGCAAAATTATATTTAGCTATAGATCTTCCAACGCTTCTGCTGTATATCTCCTCTACAACCATTCCAATTGCAACCGATTCTACAAAGAAAACACGTAAATAAAGCATTTCTTTTTTGTTTTTAAGTCATATTAAACAAGGCAAGTTTCATTCATCTTCTTTACTCGGCAACGAACAAGAACACAGACTAGTGAGAGCCGACGGCAAAAAGTGCTTGTTTTGAATAATAATTAGGTTCGTTTTTTAGCTTTCATCACTGAAACTCCACAACTAGTTTGACGAACAGTTGTAAATAAATGAAACAACATTGTCACGAATATTGTAAATTACTTATGATATTGTGGTTTAATCATTGTTTGAACCGGGTAGGCGTTTCAACCAGAATTGTAGTCAATATCTGATTGAGATGAAAAGAATATAATAACTGTTCTTTTAGCATTCAATTCTCATTCCGATTGCTTTTTAGCATTCGTAATTGCTGGATTCTTATTAAGATACATTATACAAATAAAATTCCTTTACATACTTGATAGTTTTTGAATAGAGTTGATTGCTCATTAAGACATATACAAAGAACAAATATGGCAAATATGTAATATGCCTGCTTTTTGAGTTTTGATTCTTTTCAATCAAATCAAGAACAGTTCTCACAGGAAGGTCATAAAGCTAAGACGGGCATTTGAGACGATGGCTGACAATTTTCGTAAACTGCCAAAAGTTAGTGAGTGCATCACATTCACATGAGAGTCAGTTGTTGAGGGAATGTCGGCCCAACCGGTAGCACAAAGTGGAGTGTAAAGACTTTTGAAGACTGGCAGATGTCTCGTAATAACAAGGTAGCAAGGAAAGAGTCTATTGACTTGTCTTTTGACACATAAATTCCGTATAAAGTTCTAGTTCGACTAACATTACTTTACCATCAGATCTTCTAATTAGCCATTAACAAAACGAGCAGGGGACTGGGAACGAGTTTATTAGAATTAATGCAATTACGAAATTAAATTCATGACATGAAACAGCATGTTAAAATTAGTATATGTGCAAAGTTTGATGTGATTTGAGCGAATTCTGTCGGAATTATAAACTTTTGAAATTGTGTTGTCCATCCAAAATTTTACAGTGAATGTATGGTTCGGATGGACAGCGTCAAAAATTTACAGAGTTTGTATGGGAAAATAGACATATTTGGTGCCCTCTAGCATCGTCAATATTAAGCCGAAGTTCACCAAACTTTCCAGACTAGCTAAGTTTGATCTGCTCTCTCAGAAAATGATGCCCATTTTTGCTAGTTTCTTATTTAACAAGACGCTCAATGAGCGCACACTCGGGCATTATAACAAGGACAATGACAGTTGCGTGACGAGGGAGACTATGTATGGGTGAGCATAGATAAAAATGTGCGAATCGTCCTTATGTGTTATTCAATATGTTGTGGGGAAGTGGGAAGTGCAGTTGAATTTGCATATTCATATTTAGATGGTGCCGATAACCTCTTTGGTTTGTTCTTTTTCGCAGAGGAAATTCGGACAAATAACTTCAATCCCGAACTTCGTATTTTTTGAATATTCAGTGGATTGAGCATCTGAACCTATTGGACGTACTCTGTGCCAGAAAAGCCCATGCCAAAAAAGCAGGTTTCAAGCCCTCAGAATCGGAAATGAGTTCATTTGATTACCTTTTGACTTTGAGTTCATTTGATTTGCTTTTGATGAGTTCGTGTACGAAAACGCTCAACATCTTTTAGAGTGGGCCCACACGAATCGGCGTATGCGTTTGTATGTGAGAGCGTATTTAAAGGGGACTGATGAATGGCTTGCCTAATATACAACACAAGATGCTCAATGAGCGTATACTTGGGCAGTGACAATGAGAATGACATTTGCGTGACGAGGGAGACTATATATATGTCGGTGAGCATAGATAAAGATCTTCCACTCATCAGGATTCGTCAGAAGTACGTACCTCGAACGACTTGAGGTTGCATAGTCATGGTCCGATGTTTCTGATAACGTCTTTCGATTGTTCGTTGTATTAAATGAAGGCACGTTTGATTTTGTTAATGACATTCTATTTTTTAAGTGTCCAGGCCGAAGTTGAGGAAAATCGGTCAAACAATTAATTCATTCAGACTATGATCTCACGAACCTCAATTACCCTGGGTGCCAGAGATTTCGAGAAGTTTCACGATTTAATAGATTCTCGACTAGATTAGCAGCAAGCGCCTCTGGAACCCAGGGGGGAGGGGCAAGGGGGCAAGGACTTGTTTGGGGCTTGATAAAAAGATATCCTACCGTTCTCGATTTTATGCGGAGAGAAAATAGACTTTTGGGGGGTTACGTCGTTCTGGGGCGTTGGACTTTCTTTGGGTCTTGTTTTTGCGTCATGGACTTTTTAAGGGTTACAAAATTTGGCCTCATTAGCACCTCCCCGTCACTGACACCCCTGAGTACTCCCCCCCCCCCCCCCCCCCCCCCCCCCCCCGGGCTCTGGAACCAGGGTAACGAACCTTTCGTAATCAGTTTTGAAGGACGATTTTTACTATTCCTTTTCCTTCTCAATTTTTCAAACGTGGAATAAAATAAACTTCAATCATCACATTTCTCAAAAATATGTTTCATTTTATTGTCGAATACCTTTAAACGGGTTTTTGAAACCACGGCGTGACCAGCAGTCGGCAAGCAATGCAGCGATACGGATCAGGCGACCTCATCTACTAAAACAAAATGTAGACTACTCGAACTACTGGAAAATCAAATCCGTCGCTCTCTAGCTTTGGACATGAATAAAGAATGTCGAGGCAGACGCAGAAGTAAGTCGATCAAATAAAAGGTCGACTCGGAATTCATTACCGAACTTCGTATTGTTTAAACATCCACACGATTCACACTATGAAATTGCTATGATGTGACAAAGCTCGACCAAGCTGCTGTCTCTTTGCCTATATACTCGATCGGGCATTATGACAATGACAGTTGCGTGACGAGGGAGACTGTGTGTCGGTGTGTTTTACGAGTTTTCCCAAGCCGCAGACATCGCTACTATTTGACATCGGTTAGGAATACACTTTCAGACAGAAATGCAAGGCCAAATAATATTCAGTCTCTATAGGGATTTATTTGAATGGCATAGCGAGATCATGATAGTTTTTGAGTTCAATTGTCGAACGATGAACTAGAATCCTGACCTTTCAATATCTTGAAGATCTAAAACTGCTTTCAAAACTAAGATTAAATATCTACTTGAGTCCTGTGTGTCGTTTTGTTTAGCGATTAGAGCGGTTTTCCGCGAATTCAGGGACCGGAGTGTATCTCGCTCCCTTATCTGCTGAGTCATCTTGAAACTCGATACGATCAAATACTTCGCATTCTGTGACCGACGAAAAATAAAAATAAAAATAAAGCGCATTTTATAACTCGGGCTTCCTCCGGAAGTGCCCGAGTAATTAGTTTTACGGACTTGGTCCCAGTCCCCTGCTCGTTTTGTTAATGGCTAATTCGAGGTTCTTGAAAAGAATAATGTAGCAAGTAACGCAATATTTAGCGAGAACTGTGCGAAGTCCTTAATTTGAAGTAATCTCGTGTCTTTCAAAGTTTGTTATAATTTATTTGAGATTGCGAAAGTATTGCCGCACAAAGCTAGAAATCCAATGATTGTATCATTAGTAAGTACGTTAAAACTGTGAAGGTGCTAAGCTCCAATAGAGGAAGGGAGTTACATTAAAGAAACTGCGGAACAAAATCTGACGTGTATTTTTCTTAATTAGCTTTTAGGATAATGTATTGTTCCTCTCATATAATGCATTGATCGATACAGAATACTTATAGAGCTTATTAGTATTCTGTATCTGATACAGAATACTAATAAGGTCTATTAGTATTCTGTATCAGATACAGAATACTAATAAGCTTTATTACTATTCTGTATCATACTTATGAACAATTGCAGTAATTAATCAACCCCACCTATTCCCTGCCAACTATTCAAACCCTCCCCGTACTTTTAGTTTCTTGGAAATTGTATGGGAGTTACAAGGTAGCCACGTGACCAAAATGCTGAACACAGATTGGACACCTGCCTAATGAATTATTAATGTATATTATAAGAGTACATACCACGGTTGACTATCGTAAATTTGTTTCTTATCACAAAAACACAGAATATAGATTTTATAATGAAAATGTCGCTGAAACGTTGTACTTTTAATTTTCATTATAAAAACAGAATAAATCACGCAAATAACATACGAACATTTTGATGGAATTTGTTAAAAAAGTGTGGCTACTGCTGTAAAAAGAAAACCGATTGAAAACAATACAATTATTGGTCTTCCTGTGTAAAATAATCGTTTCACTGTGATCCATGATGACCATCTCAGTGCAAGTTATTTTCACAGTAATAATAATCTGAGTGAGAATGTCTCTCACTTTTCTCTTTTTTTCATTTAATCTTCATACAGCATTCACTTTACTTGGTGACTAGTCTGAGCCGAAAATGTGATAGCTTGTGGGTAAATCTTCGCGCCCCTGCGCTTATTTCAAATTCCGGCAAAAAGGGTGGGCGATTATTAGAGGGGGCGCTTATTAGAGGGGGCGCTTATTAGAGGGGGCGCTTATTAGAGGGGGCGCTTATTAGAGGGGGGAGCTTATTAGAGGGGACCGGGGGAGCCGGGAGGCTTATTTCAAATATTGAAATGACAATGTCTGATTTGGAAAAAAAGGAACTAGTTTGTCACTTTCAAAAGCGCGTAGTTTTATAGGTTATACATTGTGTATTACTATTTAAAACAACCACTGTTGGTCGGCTTGAATTGTCGTGTAATCATTTTACTGTCTTATTGTTGTAATCCCTCTATTCGGCGTGACTGAAAAAGCGACGAGTGGTGGGGTGGGGAGGGATCGCTTATCAGAGGCCTACGGTAAGTAGAATCATTGCAAATCAGTATGAGACAATTATTATTGATGTTTTGTGGTTTTGTCGATCATGGAAAGTTATCATTTCTCGAAACTGAGATTATTTGTTCACGAAGGATCCGAAGGGAAGTAAACTCGAGGTGTTGCCTTGGGCTGTTGTCTGTTTGCCGACCATGGCCGCCAACTACAGACACTTTGAAGATATCGTCTTTTTGCGGTGACATCTCCATAAACCGTCGAAAAAACTGAACAATTTTTATAAACAAACACTTGGCATATTGCTGGAAAGCTGTGCCTGGGTATTGGTGCAAAATAGTGCCAAATCAATATATGTATAAAATGAGGTGATAGGTTATTATTTTGTAACCGAAATTAACGTCGGGCACCCATCGTCCTTTCACCGTCCTTTCCGTTCAGTCCTTGGCCTTCATTCTCCGATTATTGACGTCCATTCGGTTCCGGCATCGATTCATTGGTTTTTGATTGGTTCCGAACGCTATCCTTATATTCTATTGTTTACGGACGTACACTCTTGCACACTCGATAGCATAGTGGCTACGTCTGCATAGAGACAGTAGCCACAAAAACAAATCTTGCCCTTTTGATTGGCTAGATTTTGACAAGCAACCATTTGAATGCTACTTGCAAGCTTGTCAAATCAGTTTTCAATTTCATCCAAACAGCTTTGGCTCGGGGATCAGCCAAAAACAGTTTTTCGAGTCTGATCGAAAGAAACTCTCAGAGAATTAGTTCTCAGTAGTGGGGAAAGCTTCACCTTCGTTATTGTGTAAAATCTGAAATATGCCTTTTGACAGTCAACAAAGCCGAAAAAATACTGTAAAATCTGGAAAATGTTGAACTTGTCTTGTCTTGATTTATCATCAGAGTGTCCAAAAGTCACTAATATGAAGGAATGGTGGCAATGAATAGATAGATAGCCTGCCAATCAGAGCACGCGTTATATCGCAGTATGTTACAATGAACCGCCGTGACCGCTCCCCATCCGCCGTGCCTCCGATACAGTATGTCGAAAATGCTCGCTGCTTCCACGAGCAGCTCGCCGTAAATTGCTCGACTTCTCGCTAATTCTCGCCTCAACCATTTGTTCACAATAAAGATGAGGTTAGTTTACGTCGGGCTACGTAATTAAGCACATGCATAAGCGCAATTGCAAACACAAGACGCGTTATTTTACAGTGTAAACGTGGGCTGTCGTTAAAACGCGGGCTGCGGACTGCGGGCTGCGGACTGCGGGCTGCGGACTGCGGGCTGCGGACTGCGGACTGCGGACTGCGGGCTGCGGGCTGCGGACTGCGGGCTGCGGGCTGCGGACTGCGGGCTGCGGAATGCGGACTGTAGAATTTGTAGAAAGGGTACTCCCTTTGTCCAAGTGGTAGGGGTGATCGGCGGTCGGTTTTGAAAACGACCCCTAAAAGGTACGCATAAATTAATTAAAAGAGCTGTTGAAGCCATGTTCATTTCGATCCCTAAAAGGTACGGCCATATATGGCGAAACGGTGATTGTGTTGATATCAGTGCCTGGACAACATCTTTCTTCTGTTCTTTCAATTGACCCTAAAAGGTACGGACTCGTGCTACGTAACTGCCTTTTGTGTCGGAACCCTAAAAGGTACACACACGAAATATTTTCAACCCTGAAAGGACCGCCGATCACCCCTACTACTTGGACAAAGGGAGTACCCCCCCCCCCCCCCCCCCCCCCCCTCCCCCTTCGGGGAACGATGTTTAACATTATTTTTAGAAAGCATTATCAGGCTTATATGGGCAAGAAAGGTTCTAGATAATTCAGAATGGTATATATAACCAGCAACGTAACCATGTATAAGCTAGACTGGTCAAACAGATATTTGTTTAGATCGGTCTGAAGAAATTGCTTGTGACCTACCTTGAAAATGTCGAGGTGGCAATTCTTCATCGTCACTCGAGGACTCGTCGATCCAAATGACGTCGCCACTCATGGCGGAGGAAAAAGGAATCGAAAGGAATTGCTCTACATAGTTCGTCGACAACTTGTCCTTGTGTTCGAACCTCGTTATAACATGAAATTTGAAACTTCTCTTGCAATGTTCGGCGACTCTTATTACCCATTCTCCCATTACTGGGTGTACCGGCATTCGCCTTTCATTCATTTATTCAGCGGCCACTTTTCAAGGCCGTTATATTTCATTTTATTTGCTAAAACTATTAAATTCTACAAATTCTACAATCCGCAATCCGCAATCCGCAGTCCGCAGTCCGCAGCCCGCAGTCCACAATCCGCAGATGCGTTTTAACGACAGCCGTAAACGTGAGCCAAGCATAAGTATGATAATTTGTTTGTTTTTATTTCTCGTTCTTGCGCTTGTGCTTGCATCGACGTCGTTAAAACCAGGCTTTGTAGACGCCGGGCTTCGACATGTTTTTCTGCTAAATCTGCCAGATTTGGATCGAAAAATGGACTTTTTATCTACTTAAGGAAAGCCTTCTTACAGAATCTGGAGTTAAGTTAAATCTGAAGACTAGAAAAATAAATTCAGGATTTCGGCAGCTGAAGTGCGACGTGGGTGTTCATGACCAAGTCTGATCCTATCAAACATCGCTTAAAGCTATTTAGAGGATCTTTAAAAGTTCAACTTCATTCACAATTCATTGACTTAGTCCCAAAGAAGACCCGATAAAGCTACACATAATTGTTTTTATGAAGAGGAAGAGATAGAATGTGTTTACAAAACATTGCCTTTTAAAATGACTATTATGTTGAAAATCTATTATATTTTACTGGCAAAACAATAATATTTTGGTCACACTAATGGATACCACGGAACGATTCACGACATAACAAAGCATTAAGTAGCATTAGTTTCACAATGTCATGAATGGTCAATAATGTGATGAAGATTAGCATTCAAAACAGAACAAATACGACTCTGTGAGGGGAGGGGGAGGGGTATTTCCATGTAAAGTTTTTACACAATTCAGCTATCCAGCTGCAATAGTATTTACTAATAATAAACTATCTATCTATCTATCTGGGTATACATGTATATGGTCAATAATGTGATGGGTATATATGGTCAATAATGTGATGGGTATATATGGTCAATAATGTGATGGGTATATATGGTCAATAATGTGATGGGTATATATATGGTCAATAATGTGATGGGTATATATGGTCAATGATGTGATGGTCAATAATGTGATGGGTATATATGGTCAATAATGTGATGGGTATATATGGTCAATAATGTGATGGGTATATATGGTCAATAATGTGATGGGTATATATGGTCAATAATGTGATGGGTATATATGGTCAATAATGTGATGGGTATATATGGTCAATAATGTGATGGGTATATATGGTCAATAATGTGATGGGTATATATATGGTCAATAATGTGATGGGTATATATGGTCAATAATGTGATGGGGTATATATATGGTCAATAATGTGATGGGTATATATGGTCAATAATGTGATGGGGTATATATGGTCAATAATGTGATGGGTATATATGGTCAATAATGTGATGGGGTATATATGGTCAATAATGTGATGGGGTATATATGGTCAATAATGTGATGGGTATATATGGTCAATAATGTGATGGGTATATATGGTCAATAATGTGATGGGTATATATGGTCAATAATGTGATGGGTATATATGGTCAATAATGTGATGGGGATATATATGGTCAATAATGTGATGGGTATATATGGTCAATAATGTGATGGGTATATATGGTCAATAATGTGATGGGTATATATGGTCAATAATGTGATGGGTATATATGGTCAATAATGTGATGGGTATATATGGTCAATAATGTGATGGGTATATATGGTCATAATGTGATGGGTATATATGGTCAATAATGTGATGGGTATATATGGTCAATAATGTGATGGGTATATATGGTCAATAATGTGATGGGTATATATGGTCAATAATGTGATGGGTATATATGGTCAATAATGTGATGGGTATATATGGTCAATAATGTGATGGGTATATATGGTCAATAATGGGATATATATGGTCAATAATGTGATGGGTATATATGGTCAATAATGTGATGGGTATATATGGTCAATAATGTGATGGGTATATATGGTCAATAATGTGATGGGTATATATGGTCAATAATGTGATGGGTATATATGGTCAATAATGTGATGGGTATATATGGTCAATAATGTGATGGGTATATATGGTCAATAATGTGATGGGTATATATGGTCAATAATGTGATGGGTATATATGGTCAATAATGTGATGGGTATATATGGTCAATAATGTGATGGGTATATATGGTCAATAATGTGATGGGTATATATGGTCAATAATGTGATGGGTATATATGGTCAATAATGTGATGGGTATATATGGTAATAATGTGATGGGTATATATGGTCAATACTGAATGTGATGGGTATATATGGTCAATAATGTGATGGGTATATATGGTCAATAATGTGATGGGTATATATGGTCAATAATGTGATGGGTATATATGGTCAATAATGTGATGGGGGATATATATGGTCAATAATGTGATGGGTATATATGGTCAATAATGTGATGGGTATATATGGTCAATAATGTGATGGGTATATATGGTCAATAATATATGTCAATAATGTGATGGGGTATATATATGGTCAATAATGTGATGGGGTATATATGGTCAATAATGTGATGGGGTATATATGGTCAATAATGTGATGGGTATATATGGTCAATAATGTGATGGGTATATATGGTCAATAATGTGATGGGGTATATATGGTCAATAATGTGATGGGTATATATGGTCAATAATGTGATGGGTATATATGGTCAATAATGTGATGGGTATATATGGTCAATACTGAATGTGATGGGTATATATGGTCAATAATGTGATGGGTATATATGGTCAATAATGTGATGGGTATATATGGTCAATACTGAATGTGATGGGTATATATGGTCAATAATGTGATGGGTATATATGGTCAATAATGTGATGGGTATATATGGTCAATACTGAATGTGATGGGTATATATGGTCAATAATGTGATGGGTATATATGGTCAATAATGTGATGGGGTATATATATGGTCAATAATGTGATGGGTATATATGGTCAATAATGTGATGGGGTATATATGGTCAATAATGTGATGGGGTATATATGGTCAATAATGTGATGGGTATATATGGTCAATAATGTGATGGGTATATACAGTCATTTGCAAAAATTCTGGCCGCTACGATATATCAATATATCAATATATCGGGTGCATTATGGGTAATTAAATAATACTATTTTGAGTTTCCTAACTTATTAAATGAAGCAAAATTTACAAACAACAAACGTATGACTAAAATAAACATTATACTAAATATTTATACCAACTTTACTGGCGTTAACCCGCTTTAAGGGGATTTTGCTATTATTTAATTACCCATAATGCACCCGATATATTGATATATTGATATTTCGTAGCGGCCAGAATTTTTGCAAATGACTGTATAGTCAATAATGTGATGGGTATATATATGGTCAATAATGTGATGGGGTATATATGGTCAATAATGTGATGGGGTATATATGGTCAATAATGTGATGGGTATATATGGTCAATAATGTGATGGGGTATATACAGCAATTTCAAAAAACGTTGATACTGAATATAGTGTATTCCAAGACCGAAATGCATTATGGGACTTGTGTTTTATTGTCTAAAGTAATATAAATAATAATAATTTATTTTATTTTTTGTGTATTCCATCAGAAACAATATACTAGCTCCATATGGCGAACAAATCGCTGTATATATACTTTTTATTTCAAAATAATGAGGCTCGCACTAGGAATGCACTATTCAGTATGCAGTATTCAGTTTTCAACATTTTTTGAAATTGCTGTATATGGTCAATAATGTGATGGGTATATATGGTCAATAATGTGATGGGTATATATGGTCAATACTGAATGTGATGGGTATATATGGTCAATAATGTGATGGGTATATATGGTCAATAATGTGATGGGTATATATGGTCAATAATGTGATGGGTATATATGGTCAATAATGTGATGGGTATATATGGTCAATAATGTGATGGGTATATATGGTCAATAATGTGATGGGTATATATGGTCAATAATGTGATGGGTCAATCCGAAATGTCTTATCGAATTCGGTTTGAACGTAAAATGAACACAATTAACTAGTGGTTTTGACATTGAAGATTAGCATTCAAAACAGAACAAATACGACTCTGTGAGGAGAGGGGAGGGGTATATTAAATTCGAGGAATTTCGTATATAAAACCAAATCAAAGTTGATTTTCTTTACTGCTGTTCATTGATTTGAAATATTTACAAAGTGCATGTCAGACACCTCTCTCTTATTTAAAGCAAATTGTTTCTCTACGCAGTGAAAGCTGTAGACGAATAAATAAATTATTGAACGCGATGCAATTTTGGGGGTTAAGCCTCTTGATACGCGGTCTACCCGTGTCAAATCTTCCAAAACCTCATCTAGGTCGTCATCGAGCGATAACACAACCAAATACATGCTTTAGATCAGCGAATGCGTAAATATTCAGATATCTGAGTGACCTACACTGTGTTCAAGAGTTTTGGTGTAAAGAAATGTGCAAAAATTCAAGTTTATTTCGCTCTTGAACTTTGAATTTTTTCCAGAATGGCCAAGAGTCATTCCTTCGGCCATATTCTCCTAGTTCGCCGTCAAAGTTTTATTCCTACATATTATTCCGTAAACGAATTTCAATTAGGGCAAAACAAAAGACATTTCGATTCCAACTCGGAGGAAACACCTGCCGACGAAGATAGCTCCCAGTGCGATGAATACGCTGAGACGTGGAATGTAAACGAAGAGACGCTGCAAACACAGTTAAGCGGTTCGCGGGCATCGATTCATTCGTTGCTACAGTTTCTTGCCGGCTACCAGGAGATATACGAGACTCAGACAACACGATTTCGTAGTTCTGCCGTAGCGAATTTATTTTCGTGTAATGTGAGCAAGATGTCGTACGGGATCAAAGCTAAACTCGACTGTGATGGATACTTTGGGTGTCCAGAGGAAAAGCAAATCGCTAAAGACAACGGTAAGCTAGACTAACCATGACTCACATGTAACGCTAATCGGGTTTGTCTTAGCTGGTAGAATTGTAAAACAGCTCCAAAGAAATTGCTAGTATATTAATCAAAGTGAAATACGGTCAATTCGTGCTACAATATATTGAACGCCATATCCTCATCAATAAAACACAAGTCTTCCTTCATCAAATAACAAGTACGTTCTCTTGTTCTGTGGGTGTTAAAAGTAAAGTGTTTGGTTGGATTAAATTTTTTTTAAACCATACAGAATTGTACCGCAAAATGGTATGCAACAGCAAATATTTCTTAACATAAATCCATATATAGTTTTAAGTTTATATATACATTCTATAGTCATCAAGGCCTGAGAATGTTCACTCAGATGTTCGATTTAGTCCATTTTCGATTATTCATGTTCGTCTGACTGTATTAATTCAGAGCCTTGTTATTTTTTCACAAAAAAGAATCCATTAGATGCCGATTTGAGCCATTAATGTAAATCTAATTTGTATCGAAATGCGAGATCATTCAGATTACCATAATCATACTTTAGACATTTACATGATTTAGATATAACAATCATTTATTTTAAAATGATATTTAGCGTTAATGAAAACCATTAAAATTAGTATTTATAAGTATTTCATGGGGTTTCCATAATGACTTAATTATATTAATTGGGTTTCAGTTTGATATTACGCAAATGATCTGACGAACTATCTAGAGGATTCTGACGTTGACTAGCTCATATTCTGATACACTGATGCAGTGTTCCATTTGTTTTAACGATAGTTGTTTTTTTACAGTCCAACCTGTATATATTGTACGGCCTTAATGGTCACCCTATATCGCCACTTGTTCGAATATATTTACGCTCGTTCCTATTCGCTATAAAGTAATCCTCTGTTGGGCGGCCATTATTTGCCAGTCCAGCTGTTTCAATGCATATATAAATAGACAGCAATCGTGAATTTGGAGGTAAACATGGATTTGACCACACCCAAAATAATAATAATAATATAATTACACTTGTATCCAGAACTGAGTTCTAAGGCGCCGCATACAACCAAAATCCAAAACCATTGTGGGCCGGCTTAATATAGGTAATTGACTGCATGGAAAACGTAATAAACCATGGAAAACGTAATAAACCATGAAGTATTTATCTTGTTCAGTGAGTTTCAGTGAGTTTCTAAGAATGAAGTAAGAGCAATAGGTCAGCTCAGTTTTCATACCATAATCCTTCCTCGCTCCTCTCCTCGTTCACTAAGAACTTTGATAACTTATTCTAAATACTTTCTTGCTTACGCAGCCACTTTTCCAAGGAGACGAAGGCCTGTGTGCATCATTCCATGGAAAAAGCGAACGTCAACCATTAAATCCAGCAAAAAACGCAAGCCCAGTACAAAGCAGCCCAAACCCAAACCCAATCCAAGACCTGACAGTACTGATGCATATTACGTGACGAAAGTAGATTGTGTGACGTCGACTCTTGAAAAAACCAAAGTATCTGGTATAAAGCTACGAATTCGACCCAAGGTACAGCCACAGACTCAGAGCACAACGTCTCACCCTGCTATGTTCTATAGTTATTTTGTATCAAAGGGTTGTCAATATCGTAAAGCGTGCGCTCCAAAGAGACGATCGTGTGACGGGTTCTTTGGATGTCACGATGGTGACGACATACCTAAAGACAGTAAAGGAAAACGTAAAGGTATAACTCAGTGCCAATGTCAACAATACATTAATACCAATAATAATAATAATATTAATATAAGCTATACAGTACACACTAATATGCTATGCTGATGATGATTAAAATGGATGCTGAAGATATAAATGATAGTAAAATGGGATTTGTGTGTCAGCTGCAGGAGGATGTTCTCCATATTTATCTTCTCCAACCTCTCTTGCCACAGGCAACTCATTTACATCTAATTGCATGTTGTCGAGTCAACATTCAACAAAGCTATTACCAAAAAAAATGTTCAGTGTAAAAAATCCATATTGTAGGTTCTAGTCTGAACTGTTCAGTCGTGGATTTTGAAAAAAATGAGAACATTTATTGCATCTACATGATACGTGCGGCTCATTTAATGCTATCCTAGTCAGAATTGCGGTCTTAGCTTCAATGATTTATGGTTTTCAACCCGACGATTATACAATGAGGTCTACACCTATTTCAATAAAGGTTGTCGAGGATATCAGTCTATGAGGCGACAGGCAATACGTCGTTCCAAGACCGAACTGCATTATGGTAACATATTAAATAGCTAAAAAGGTATGAAAGGCTATCATACCTATTTCCATTTCAACATGCCAAAACAAATCATTTGCATTGAATTTTATCGAATTCATGAATAATTAATGAGGGAAATACAATAGAAATCACTACCGTGAAGGACATCTGTAAATCGGATACAGATTCGTCCTCATTTGCATTCAACTTTAAGTTCAATTTTCTCGGCCAAACTGCTTCCTATCATCAAAATTATAGTAAAACATCCACCTATACATCGTTGGATTCGATAAGTACTATACAATATTCGCGTCCGATCTGTATGGGATTTGCAAACTCTCGCCTACGGCTCGAGTTTGTAAATCCCATACAGATCGGCCGCTCATATTGTATATAGTACTTATCATTTTCATTAATAATTCATGAGGAAAACACAATAGAAATCATAGGCGTGGAAGAGCTTGTATTTTTGATACAAAATCGTCTTGATTTGCATATACTAAAACTTTGATTTTCTCGTCCAAACTTACTGGTATCTTGAAAATTATAGTACAACAAGAGTTTATTCATCTGTGGATATGATAAATCCGATACTTCGGCTCGTGATTGTTTACCTCATACAACACGGCCGCTCATATATATATATTGTATCCATTACTTATGAAATATTTTTTGGCATAGAGTCGTTTTCGTATGAGTGGGAAGTAGTTACGGTGCCGTGACCGTGCCGTATCGAAGCATTCTGATTGGTTGAGCAATGTTTTTGCGCGCTGTGATTGGTTGAATACAATGTCTTCGATTCCGTACCGTGACCGTAACTCCGTGCCGTAGGTTTCTCACTCATACGAAAACGACTCTATGCCATTCAAGCTAGGTAAGGTAAGGTAAGGTAAGGTAAGGTAAGGTAAGGTAAGGTAAGGTAAGGTAAGGTAAGGTAAGGTAAGGTAAGGTAAGGTAAGGTAAGGTAAGGTAAGGTAAGGTAAGGTAAGGTAAGGTAAGGTACGGTAGGTAAGGTAAGGTAAGGTAAGGTAAGGTAAGGTAAGGTAAGGTAAGGTAAGGTAAGGTAAATACTTTATTTAACGAGGGTAGCACGTAAAAGTATAAATACACTTATAAACTTGTGGCCCTCAGCTAATAAAATTACTATAAAATACTAAGGGGGAGGGGGTAAGGTAAGGTAAGGTAAAGACTTTATTTAACGAGGGTAGCACGTAAAAGTATAAATACACTTATAAACAGTTCGGTCTTGGAACGATCTGTAAACTATTGCCTATGGACTGATGTCCTGGACAACCTTTATTGAAATAGGTGTATATCCTTGTTTTACTAATATTTATATAAGAATTCATCACGATTCTAAAAAGTCTAAACCACTAAAAGTACATTTATTTTCTTTTGTTTTGACAGGAAAAAAGAAGCAGTCTTCACAGTGAGCATTTTACTCTACAGCTACAATAGTATGTTGAGTAATTCTTGAAAAGCTTTGAGGTGAAATAATTTAATCAGAAAATAATTTAATCAGCCTAATTCGGTATACAAGTTGGCGTTTAATTCAAAGACATAGGTAAATTTTGCAATTGTATTAATAATAATAATAATAATAATAATAATAATAATAATAATAATAATAATAATAATGACTTTAATATTAATATTCTAGTTAGTTTCTTTCAATTGTCTGGATATTGTATGTTAGTTATTTTCAATAGCCGTGGTTACATTATCCTGTTTTTACGGCGGTAAATGCTAATTTTTACAAAGGAATTAAATTATTTATCATGTGACCAAACCGCTTTAGCCAATCAAAGTGTTAACCACAACTCGAGACCGATTTACACGGTACGACTTTGACTTACAACTGCATGTAACTGACAATCGGCTTAGTCACGGCTTACAACACTTATTGCGTCGTGTAAAGCAACTTACGTAACGACTGTTGTGCAAGACGAAACAAGTTGTAGGGTTTTGAATTAAAAGCTTACGGCAAACGAATACAATAGAAAATTGTTACCATTAGTCCCTTTTTTATTTTTATGCTTGTTTTTAGAGCTAAAATATTGTCAATCTCTTCTTCTGACAGCTCGAGAAAACGAGCTGCCATGTTTACACTGTGAATGATCAATAGTGACAATGCTCAGACCGTTATTTGGAGCGAACATTGCTTAATCTTCACTGCGCATGCTCAGACCGTTATTTGCAGGTCTTTCAGCCAATCAAAACTGCGGATAGAAATGAGTCGAATGATAATAAGCAATTATTGGATGAGGTTGAGCATGATATCGTAAATTATCAAGACCGAGGTCTGTGTTATCTGCCGAAGCCGTAGGCTGAGGCAGATAACACAGACCCGAGACCTTGATAATTTACGTTATTATACATTGTACTCAGTATCTGTATTTTCATTGGTCGAGAGCCTACAGATAATTCCAACTATCAGTGCGCGCCAGCGATATTTCAGCGGTCTGGTGGTTATCGGCACGCAGTTTTCTGCAAAAACGAACCTGCAAAGGTCAGCGAATTGGTTGTTATATGTAGGTTATTACAGTGATGTCTGCATTTTCATTCATTTTCATTCATGTTGTTGTTGGATTGCTTATATCTTTGTATTATGAGTCAATCCACATAGACAATGTATAATAAAACAATTATTGAATTCGGTTTTGATGAAGTCCGGAATTATCAATGTCTCGGCAAATGTTATTGGCCTCAGCCTAAGGCTTCGGCCAATAACACTTACCTCTACATTGATAATTCCGGATATCATCAAAACCTCATCCAATAATTGTTTAATATCATGCGAAAACCGAATTCAATAATTGTTTTATTAAACATTTTGTATAAGTGAGAACACAATTATAATCAGGTCAATAAATGCTGCCATGGACATTGCATACATACCACTCTTTATGACCGTGAATGAACTTGACAGGATAAATCCTGCAGCAGATAATAGATTTATCCTGTCAAGTTCACAGGCTATCAAGAATTAACTGCATGCTCTCAGCCAATCAGATGCGAGATAGTGAGTAAAATGTTTAATAATTCAAAATGGCGGATTAGAAACAACAACACCTATAATGCCAAATATCATTCACATTATTTTCTCCGTGATTTTCATTGGCCGAGAGACGACTACGTCACTGCAAATAACTTGAATCGTTCTAGAGCAAACTGACCTTGCTATTTTAGAACATAACCCCCCTCCCCCTATGCCCATGGACATGTTACTCTTGTGAGAGATTATTAGTAATCATATAGATAGATAGATAGTATGTGCCGTGTAAATCGGCCTTAATATAAACTTAATATAATAACCAAAGGTATAATATATCAAAACAAAAACAACTATATAGTCAAGAAATTAAAGGAATTTACCATATCGATGTATGTTTGATAATTTTATGTGTTGTGACTCTGCAATGTTCCCTTTTCGAAGGACAACGTGAGGTGAAGGGTTCAGGGGCGATGGCCAAGGACAGAGATTTGCCTCCAGCCATAGCCGGCGTAGCCAGGCTACCTCCAGAATACCTATTCCATGGGTTTCCTGTGGTCAAGATCTGTCCTAGGCTCCTGATCGCTACTCTGTCCTCGAACACCGAAGAAGAGTAAAAATATCCCAGAACAACTGTTATTAATAGTTGATGGACAACTGTATTCGAATTGAAATAAAGTTGATTGATTGATTGATTGAGAGTTTAAGAATATTATGAGGAATTTGAATAAATTATTACTCCGAAGGTCCCAAAATGTTCATTTTTTTCATATTGGGAATTCACCATTAGGGTTTGGGTATACTAGGTAATCTTCTTATTGGGTAGGACGTGGTGTACTGTATTGTTAAGGGGACTTCGTGTCCTATTATACAACACCTGCCCTATGGGCGAATCTTGAAAATAAAAAATAAATAAGTTAGGGACTAGCTTCCTGAGTTGTCAGAATTAATTTGTAAAAAGACAGGGAAAGGTGAATTGTTTCTATATCAGGCAGCTTGACATCGCCATTGCGTAATCAGCTCATATCAAAGTTTTATACTTAATTTTGTGGAAACTGCATGGAGAGTCTCATCAGGTTCACTAATTGATTGGATAGGTTGAACACCGGGGTTGAACGCCAAAATCGATCTATTAGTTTACTGAACGGGTTTAGCTGTTAGAATTTAATTCGGCAGATTTCTTAATAGCACTAACTAAACAATACGTTAGGGTTAGGGTTAGGGTTAGGGTTAGGGCTAAAACGTGAACATAAGTAAGGCCTGAAACCTGAACGTAGACCGAAAAAAGTGAAAATAAATGGTAAACATTGCTGAAAAGAAACCGCAAAAGGTTGGAGAAAAAGGGAAGAGCATACCTTGATGGATAAATGGCTGGTGGACCAGTGGGTTGGTAGACAGCAAAATGTTTGAAATAGGTATTTTCCCGAGGTGAATAGTAGCTACATGAAATGTAGTAGCGAAGCTATAAGAAAAAGCCTGTAGAAAGAAACGCGTGACATAATTTAAAAGAAAAAAACGTCAAACCGTGACGTGTACGGAAGGTAGAAAGGAAAATAAATAAAAGAAAACGAAGGGGAATTTGTTGCCAGGAAACTAAGGAGAAAATGGCGACATCCTAGAAAACAAACCAATACTACGGAGGGGAATATAGAGAGGACGAGGGGGGGGGGGGGGGGGGGGTAAACGGGAACCCTGTGTGTGGAGGTGTGGACTGGGAAGGAGAATTATTGGTTCAATGTACTTTGGTGTGACGTCAACAGTCATGTGACACATTCTATGAATCACGTACTAGCAAAGCTTTCAGTGACTTTACTTCATTGACAACTCACTTCCCATGCATTGAATGTCAACATCTCACTACAGGGAAAACATCAATTAAAGAAATAGCCTCGTTTTCATGTTAAGCCTGTTAACATGTATAAAAATAACTGCACAGTCATTTTGAGCTCAACATTTGAACAAACGGCAACAAAGAGGCTAAACACGAAATATTAGTCCCTAAAGCAAGAGTAATGAGTCTATTAACGGCGAAAAAAACATTAAAATTGTATAACACGTCAATTTTGTCTCCCAGACATTATTTTGACTTTCCAAAAAGCACGTGATCAGTCACGTGATGCCCTTAACCAACTACAAAGCCTTATACGACTTCAATTGGTTGTAGGTTCACTTTAAAATCTGTTTTGATCGACTTGTTCAAAGAAATAGAGAAGAAAACGGTACTATAGTTAAGAGCCTCGCTTTCATTTTAAGAATCGTATGAGCACGGAATTCGAACCTATGCCACATTTCGACCAACAAACTATCTGGCCTTATTCAGGAGGTCTTGTTCTACACATTTCGACTCTACAAACTATCTGGCCTTATTCAGGAGGTCTTGTTCTACCAAAATCCGATGTCAAACCTTTTCTGCATGACTCGTGGGTTGAACGAAACCCCTATTTTCCGGTCTCTGCTACTGGACTAATTAATAGTGCCCGCTGAGAGAGAAAACGAAGTGTGTTCGTTTTAAATAATGATCTCTGCACGTTTCCAGAAGTTAGTGAAAGCACGAAAAAGAAACGATATAGTTGATCAGACAATTCGCAAGAAAATTAAGTACGTGAATAAATTGACGGCTTTTTGCAGTGAAATGGTTTTCTCGTGCGTTGTTTTCCCTAGCCTGCCGCTTTTTTACGCTCGCCACAGGGGTCTCGCAGGCTATGTTTTCCCCCGCTAAGGAAATTTTTATTGTTGAATAATAAAGACAATAGAGTAGATCATATCTCGGGAATTATGCTGTGATAGTTGAACGCGGAAACTGGATGTTCCTCAAAACTTCATATTCGCCCTCAAACTGCGTTCTCGGGTTTGTTTTTCTGAACATCCAGTAAATTCCGCGGGCAACTATCACAGCATAATTCCCTCGATGGAACTTCTCTAAATAGAAACCTCGAACTCGTAGTCGAATTGTTAAACATCATTTTGAAGCTTCTGCTCATTCATCGTCCTGACAGGCTGCTCCGATCATCTAGATAGATGCTATTAACTTGGCAGTCGTCCAGGCTGAAAAGCGTTAACTCACACGGGAGTCATGAATCATCGAGTTTGGACTCGAGTTCGAGTTCGAGTTACGGTTCGAGTTACGGTTCGAGTTATAGTTCGAGTTATGGTCCGTCCTAGTCCGACCCTGGATCCCAGGGTTTATTCGTTCTTCGACAAAACTTTTCGTGAATTCGTTGAAATTTACTGCGTAGCCTTTAATACGTGACACAGGGCACAGGGAAAACCCACAGTACTAGCCATGCTTTAAAATTATTCTACGCTCCGAACAAATCTCGAGTTTTAATATTAATGCTTGATGTAATGTGTGTACGCCACTATTCAATGAGTGTTTTTAAGTTAATAAGTAAACGTAATGAATAAATAGAAAACGAGCACGCGTGCTATGTGCAGATTTATAGCACGCGGGGACTGATCAGAACACGAGAGAAGTGTTAAGAGAAGTCCCCAAGTGCTATAAATCTGCACATAGCACAGCGGGCAAGTTTTCTATTTCTTTTATAAAATACAATTATGATTTTAAGGCAAGTTTTCAATTTTGTTCGTTATAAAAATGTTTGTATATCTGTGTGTTGTGTGCTCTCATAAAGCACGCGGAATACGCATCCTTTGGCCAATCAGAGCGCGCGTTATATCATATAGTTATTTTATAATACATTATAACTGGGTAGAGTTTTCGTTGTGACGATCAATTATTTGCGAAATAGAAACCATTTTGAGCACAGAGTGCATGTGAAAGGCATAACAAAGAGTGATAATTTCGCTGTCATCTTCAAAACTAAGTTACGGTTCGAGTTGATTAGAATATCATAAAAACAGATAAATTGGGGATCGACGTCCGCCCAGTATTTCACCAGTACCCCCCCCCCCCCCCCCCCCCCGGGGGGGAGGGTGATTTCATGAGTAAAAGAAGAAGAGATGGATCTTTTAAAGCCATTTTCCCCATGCAAGAGTCGGTGAAACTAGGCTATCTTTATACCAAAATATAGAAAATGTATTAAACTTCGGTTTTATGTTCATTTTGTCATATCCGAATACTATATATATCAGTGAAATTGTATTAAACGTTATTACTTGCAACTGACATACAGACTATGCTATTCGTGTTCAACCACATGAGTATTTCTCTCCCTCCTTTGGGAATCTCTTTTTAACATAGAAATTATGGCAAAATGCAGCATACAACATGTAGAATTGGAAGGGATAGCAGTTTCTGGTCAAATAGTGGTTACAATACATGAACAGATGTAGTGTGTTACCTTATCACGTTGCTTAATGGCGCAGAGACGAGACTACTGAATATCAAGTTGAAAAAAAGTTTATCAGGTGAATACCATCAAGTTATTTCAGTTTACAAATATGCACATTGCTTCTACTTTACCTGTAGTTGAGAATCGAATCCGAGTCAGTACTGCCGTCTGATGATATTAATTTATTATTTGAGACTGTAAAAATATGCTAAAAATATGTTTGTTTGTATAAAATTGGGGTTTTCTGTTTGAAAGGATGAAGATAAGTGGAAGAAAATGGTTCGTTATACTTGTGTCATCGTTACACGTTATAGAGATTCTTGAATTTTACTTTCTGATTCACCCAGTGGTTTGACAATCTTCCATGCACGTAGAAATGTTTTGATTTCGCAATCGTTTCTTGTCCATTTCATCCGTGGGAACGGTCCATTCTGATTGGGATGTGATATCCGCTGTCATATACGTGATACGTTTACCGTTTAATATATAGACTATATAAGCCATCTCAAATATATCGCATCGTTTCGTTTCGCATCGTATCGCATCGTTTCGTTTCGCAAAAGATCATAAGCCATTTTTTTTTCTCTACTCGCCCAGGAGATGGCGAGAAAAAAACCTCTGCTCGCAGGGTATATTTTGTCGAAGCGCACAGGAATTTCAGGAATGCATTCAGTACTGAGGGTATTCTAACCTACATATACAGACGGTCTATTTCCTGCCTTCAGTGTAGTTCTTGATGTACCGGTACCTATTTATTTGCAGGTTCACACAATTTTTATTTTTCGAGTACAAAACGTTTCTTAAAATGCTCGATATACAAAAGAGAGATTTAAAAAAAGTAAATTTCAACGAATTCATAACTCGAACCGTAACTCGAACTCGAACTCGAACTCGAACTCGAACTCGATACCAAACTCGACGTTTCGAGATCGAGTTCGTGTTCGAGTTACGGTTCGAGTTACGGTTCGAGTTACGGTTCGAGTTATGAATTCGTTGAAATTTACTTTGTTAAAATCTCTCTTTTGTATATCGGGCATTTTAAGAAACGTTTTGTACTCGAAAAATATAAATTGTGTGAACCTGCAAATAAATAGGTACCGGTACACCAAGAACTACACTGAAGGCAGGAAATAGACCGTCTGTATATGTAGGTTAGAATACGCGTATCTTCGTTTTCATAAGTGAAAAGGAGAAAGGAAAACCCTCAGTACTGACAATGCATTCCTGAAATGCCTGTGCGCTTCGACAAAATATACCCTGCGAGCAGAGGTTTTTTTCTCGCCGTTTCCTGGACGAGTAGAAACAAAAAAGGCTTATGATCTTTTGCGAAACGAAACGATGCGATACGATGCGAAACGATGCGATATATTTGAGATGGCTTATATAGTCTATATATTAAACGTATCACGTATATGACAGCGGATATCACATCCCAATCAGAATGGACCGTTCCCACGGATGAAATGGACAAGAAACGATTGCGAAATCAAAACATTTCTACGTGCATGGAAGATTGTCAAACCACTGGGTGAATCACAGGCAGCCCAAGCTGTGATCTTGTGAATAATTGTAGAGCATGTATGTAGAATCCGGAATCAGCCGACTTTATCATATCGCTGGTTCGGCTCGGTTCGGCACGTGTTCCGAAGAAAGTTCGTTGAAACCGAATACGTGGAATGTGAAAGCTGATGGTTCCACGGCTAGTCACAAGCAAGGTTGACTTCGAATAGGCCATATGCACTAACGGGTCACGTGACCCAACTTTCTAAAATCAAGCAGCAGTGTCAAAATGAACTCCAGAAATGAAAAGAGCAGCTCGATATTAGTAAAAAGGCGAAATTTCAGCTTATAATGTTTAACACAGCAGAAATGGCATGAAATATAAAATTGCAAATTTTATTAAGATTCGTATGGAAAAATGTGCTGGATGGCAAAAAATGCCATCCAATGCATTTTCCAAACAAATTATTAGAAAACACTCGATTTTATATTTCATGTCATTTCTCCTGTGTCAGACGTTATGCGCTGAAATTTCGCCTTCTTACTAATATCGAGCTGCTCTTTTCATTTCTGGAGTTCATTTTGACACTGCTGCTTGATTTGAGAAAGTTGGGTCACGTGACCCGTTAGTGCATATGGCCTATTGAGTTCAATTCACGACTTTAAAAGCGAGTATAGGTCAGTGATGAACCGATTGGATGTGTGCTAGGGGAATGTGAGAAAGGGATTATGTGAAAAAATCGCGAACATTTCGAATTTTGTAGGTTTTTCGAGGCCTTGAAGATCGCCGTAGCCAAGATTCGGCGTCCGTAGTTTCCAGCCTTCTCTTCCTTTACAGGTTAAGGGAGAAAAAAATTAAAAACGGCCTAAAACGCAAAACTAACACATCAGGGCAATAGAACAGTAAATTATCAACGCTGTGGTGAATTTTCAGTCCTTTATTGACAACGTAAGTGCCATTATACGTTATTTTGTAATTCTACATACATTCTCTACAATTATTCACAAGATAACAGCTTGGGTACCCTGCTAGCAGAGTTTCCTCTTTGGTCAATGCTTTTGTATTTATCTTTTGCTGTATAGTCTTTTGCTTCTGTTTCTTGATCGTCCGAGAGTAAACTCTGCCAGGATTCGACACATTTCTCGTTGAGCATGCGCGACGGTTTCTTCCAAATTCTTGGATGATAGAAACTGGTTTAAACCGGTTTACAGGCGCACGCATAAAATAAACATGTTTCATCTGGCTATAAATGAGCCCACGGTATGCGTACGCAGAGTCTAATGAATTGCCGCTTGTTAGAATTTTGAGCCTTCGTTACCAAACAAATATGGCGTACGTCCACTGATTCGAAATGTTATTTTCGATGGAGCTGTTGTTTCACGTAGAGGAATATTAGAGAAGCTAATACATCAAGAACTGGCAATCATTGATTTACAGTCGAAACGTCTGAATAAAAAAGCTAAAGTCAGAGACAAAAGTATATCTTTAATTTAAAAAGGTGGGAATGTGTTTGGATGTTTACCAGTTTATACGGCGGTTCGAATAAAACATCGCAGTCAGTGGACAATCGTTTCCCAACTGGCAAATCCTCTAGCTATCGTTATAACTCCTCTGAACTTATTAATTGCTGACCAAATAGAAGAATGTACAAATCTAGGAATAAAGTATTGTAAAAAAAAGACTTTATTGATTACCGTTAGTCAACTATGCATTGTCGTCGCTACGCAACCCATGACGTAACCGTCGCGCATGCTCAACGAGAAATGTGGCGAATCCTGGCAGAGTTTACTCTCGGACGATCAAGAAACAGAAGCAATACAATAAATACAAAACCATTGACCAAAGAGGAAACTCTGCTAGCAGGGTACAGTTTGGGCTACCTGTGGGTGAATCAGTAAAATTCAAGAATCTCTAACGTGTAACGATGCCACACGTATAACGAACCATTTTCTTCCACTTATCTTCATCCTTTCAAACAGAAAACCCCAATTTTATACAAACAAACATATTTTTAGCATATTTTTACAGTCTCAAATAATAAATTGTTATCATGATATGTCTACTAATTGTGTCATGATGAACATTGCACAATGCTGTAATACTGACTCCCCTAAAACACTTCTCTCGTGTTCTGATCAGTCCCCGCGTGCTATAAATCTGCACATAGCACGCGTGCTCGTTTTCTATTTCTTTTACGTTTACTTTAAATTAAATTAATAAAAACACTCATTGAACAGTGGCGTACACACATTACATCAAGCATTAATATTTGTTGCGATAATCATTTCACGTGATCCGTGTTCAGTACCTACGGGTCCTACGGCAAGATACGTAGAAAGTCGAAATTATTGCTCGATATTCGTAAATTTCATGTTCTAAGATGGGAGCCTCGTTGAAGTTGTCTTTCATTGCGTTTCTTAGTTTTATTAAAACTCGAGATTTGTTCGGAGCGTAGCATGGCTAGTACTGTGGGTTTTCCCTGTGCCCTGTGTCACGTATTAAAGGCTACGCATCTCACCTTCATATAGTAATAGTTGATTATTAATTTCAGTTCACGAAGTAAATTTCAACGAATTCACGAAAAGTTTTGTCGAAGAACGAATAAACCCTGGGATCCAGGGTCGGACTTAGGACGCACCATAACTCGAACTATAACTCGAACCGTAACTCGAACCGTAACTCGAACTCGAACTCGAACTCGAACTCGAGTCCAAACTCGATGATTCATGACTCCCTCCAACCGCTAACCCGAAGTCATATGGTATGTTTTCCGTACGCGCACCTAACTATATGGAATATAAGCTCCTTCTCAAACTACGCCAGACACCTTCTACTATTCTTCTTCTTCTTGTTGTTATTATTATTGACCTGGAAAATAGGTTTGATAATTGGTAAATAAACACGTTAAATCTTTTACAGGAGGAGAATAGAGCCTCTTACTTAATCATCACTATTGCGGCACTGAAAGTAAAAAGATCGAGTAAAAATAAGTCATTCTCGGATCACTATCTACAAGTTCATTGATTAGGAATGAGTTGTTGTGTCGTCAGGTGCAAACGACCAGCAATAACTCCAGTGCACAAGCATTACTACGGTTCTCAATATTATGCGAACTCAGACATTCAAAGGCAATTAATCGGCTCAAATTCAAAACTCAACAAATTCAAAATTAACTAAATACATTCTTCGACCAAATAATCCATAATTTAGTTCAAAATCATATTTGGTTTACATTTGGTGGGGGCTTTTATTTTTAAAGTTTTCTGATTTTTTTATGTTCTTTATATGAATTCACTTCAATTTTCCCAACAACAAATCTTCCATGTACATTATCATTCAAGAGACCAAGTGGGTCTCGTGACATTATTTTATTATTATTTTTAGTAATAATTGTGTAATAATTCTGAAAAGCCCTATGGGGAGAATTAATAAAGTATATGGTATATAGATTGATGCTCTGGCTTTGTCTTGGAGTTTTGAGTGGAATTATAACTTTTGATTGAACAATGCAGGCATAATTGATGTGGATGTCCATCACTTTATCATCAAGTCTCCCATCTGTCATATTGTGTATGATCTAGCGCGGTGATGGTGTAGAGGTGTTTATATTGTATTAGTCATGCAATGATAAAGTATGACACAGGTAGGAAGTGCTACCACTTGTCATGGGGATGGATCGGTGAATCTTAAACCAAACTACACTACATATCTACCATCAGAACGAAATTGAAAGGCAGATAGCAAAGACATAATAGTGCTACTTACACTAAGGTGAGGATCGTCTGTTGTATATTTCATATATCATGCACAGTTCTAATAATTCAGGCAAACGTACTACAAAATAACGTCAGAAAACGAAATATCTTATTTTATTAGTTCATTTGAGGTGTAGCATCCCATGTCGTGTTCTTGATTTCTTGCAATATCTTTTAATTTGTTTTCTCATTGACTCCCTTTCCTATCTTTTTCATAAACTTTTGGACTAGAATTGATATGAAAATGAGATAAAAAACGTTTTAAATATGAAATTAACTGAAATCGAATTTCACACGAATTGATTTTTCTGCCATCGTTGTCTTTTCTATTCATCTCATCTTTATAATTTCAGTCAGTATTTTATTTTTTCAAAGGAATGAACCAGTTTAATAACTGTGAATTTTTAATTAAAACAGGTCGGCTCGAAGTCCATGTAGTCAGATTGGATTTGCATTGTTTCGTCAAGTATTGGAGTCAATAATTGAACTTAGAAATGGCATCATGCAGCTTAATGATGAAAACAAAATGCTGCAACCTTCATAATAATAATAATGACTTTCGTGATTCTTATTACAACTACTAGTTCGATGGCTAAATATTGTGTTTCCAAGTGACGTGTGGAGTTGGATTGTTTGATGCATGCACGCCTATTCCTCACCAGACAAAGCGATAAGAACTTAACGAGAGGTGAAAAAGGAAATCTAGATACAAATCCATAAAACTGACGTCACTACTTTTAATTAAAACCTGATATTAAAATAGTGACCGTGAAAGGTGTTCTTTTTGATGGTTGTGTGTTTACTAAGATCATCTTCGTTCATTTATTAAGCAATCTGCATTAATCTCTTATCCACATCTCTATCGTCGGTCCGCTGTACTAATTTGCATGTTTTTTTTTTCATATTTCAAACCTTTCCTCAGGCGGAATTATTTCGCCTTTCTTTCATTGGCTTTCATTTCTTTCTTTCATCGCTCAATTTCGTCCGCCAAGAAAGATTAATAAAAATACAAAAGTCAAGTAAACGATTGTTGATCGAATTAAACCACAATCGCTTCAATTCTGACGTTCACTGCTTTTGCCGTTGTCATCTGAAACGACCAACTCGTCTTTCTTTGTTTACTGAATATTTAGGGTGAAACCCTATTACCTAGACCCTAGCACTGACTCTCCGATACTGATGAAGGCAATTGTATATAAGAAACTGATTAAATCTGTATTATTTTGTACCTACAACTCACACGTTAGGTACATATAAATGTTATGACACATCATAACTGATATTTTAGACCAAAACGTAAGTTGTATTTCATTCACACAATTCTCTTATTCATTCCCACAATTCTATAGTCAGAAAGACTACAATTCTGTCACATGTTGAGACTTAGTCAATACTATTTTTGAGCACAAACTAATTAGTACCAAATTAGTTTGGACCTCAGTTGCAATTAATTATAACAACCTTTCATTCAGTTTTCCTTTCAATATCAAATGAGCCATCTGCTTTCATTCCCTTCTCTACTTTGAAGACTCCTACAGCACAGCCAATAATCATATTAAACCTCGCTAGATACTTCTATCCCGTTTAATTTATACTTATAATATTTTGACACGACTAGTTAGCTTGTGATTCTAGCTATCTCACAGTGTAACTTTAACATAGTATCTCTCATTTTCCTTTCTGAATAGTTGTTTGTTCTACTATAACAAAGAAGACTCAGTACAGCATTCTAGCCAATCACAAACCTTCATAATATTGACATTGATTGTAAACAAACTAGTAGTCGCTAGTCACTATAAATAGGACTACACGCGACCTTATAATTTAGTAGAATAATGTTTGTAAGAGAGTAGAAGAGCACTTGTAAGACTGATGGAAGAAATGTAAATAATAAAAGATACTTCGAACGAATCAAGAACGGTACTCGCTCTACCAGACAGAAGTCCTTGCTAACATAAACACTGACGTTATGATATGTCTGTAAGAACCTGTTTTAGGCAGGTTTGACGGGTGCGGATGGTTGTGCTTCATGATCTAAGACCGCAAAGGATGCTGGGAATGGCGTCTGTGTAATTGCCCATTACAAAAAAGAGCAGGGGACTGGGAACGAGTTTATTAGAATTAATGTTTTACGAAATTAAGTTGATGAATCGCTTTGAGTATTCAAAGGAATATTTTTATAATTCAAGAGAAATTATAACAAATTTATAGATTATGCAAGATTATTTACTTAGTTTATCGTTAGCCTTTACCGCAACCACAAGTTTATCAGTCTGACGTCGAAGGGTTTAGTGTCACCCTCACGAAGAAAATGTAAAAACTTTTTGATTTGATTTGATTTGATGACATGAAACAACATGTTGAAATTATCATATGTGCAAAGTTTGATGTGATTTGAGTGAATTCTGTCGGAATTACGACCGAAACTTTCCCAAATTTTGAAACAAACAGTGACGATGTCTGGGTACGAGAATGGGTTTTGGTTTGGGTAGACAACACAAAAAAATACAGAGTTTGTATGGGAAAATGTACATCTTTGATGCCCTCTAGCATCGTCAATATTAAGCCAAAGTTCACTAAACTTTCCAGATTAGCTAAGTTTGATCTGCTCTGTCAGAAAATGATGCCCATTTTTGCTAGTTTCTTATTGAATTAGTTTTACGGACTTGGTCCCAGTCCCCTGCTCTTTTTTGTAATGGCCAATTGATGTAAACAGAACTTCATCTCCGGTTTTCTCTCTGACGAAAATAAACAAAGCCATCTCCACTGATGACAACATCAGATTTGCGATTCATTCAATGTATTTTATTATCCATGCATATATTTGAGCCAGTTCATCCACTTGTTTCGTCTTCTTTCACTAATTTTATCATTTATGTCCCATTTCAGACATCATAAGAATAATGTCTCGATATCAATCGTTTATCGACCGAAAGGAAGTCCTTGTGATACTACTGACGATCACTACATCCTGTATAAATGGTATGTGTATTGCCTTCATCCCTAACTTCTTTCCTTGCTTGCTTCCTTAACTTTCTTTCATCCTTTCTTAAGCTTTGAATTGTAGCTTTCATTATCTCAATTTATAACATGTTATTTAGTTCCGTTTTGGAATGCCATTTTTTAATAGCAATCAAGCAATCCAACACATCTGAGTATGTTCTTCGTCAAGATCTGTTGACTAAGCAAGACCCCATGGTTCGGCCAGTACTCTCACCGCTGGACAAAGTTGATGTGTCTTTTTCTGCCAAACTTTTCAGTGTTATTGGCGTGGTACGAGTTGTGTCTTTATCATATAACCTGAACTAGTGAGCTGGAAGTTGTATGTATAGAATATTAGAATGTAGTGGTAGTGTATAGAGTACAGTGTCCCCCAATTAGTGAGCTGGAAGTTGTATGTATAGAATATTAGAATGTAGTGGTAGTGTGTGTGAGAGTACAGTGTCCCCCAATTAGTGCACAAGCACTAGAACACATTGGACGCTTAAATAAACAGTTATTTATTTAATTATATAAATACGCATACACTAAATATGCATACATACATACACTAAATATGCGCTATACATATATCAATAAATTATTATTATTATTAATTATGTGAAGAAACTTCAACAAGCACTAACAGACCCAGACCTAACACTAAATTTAACAGAATTAAAAATTGTGAAGTTACAGTCAGGTAACATGATAATAAGAATATAGGTGTTGTCTCGGACTTGAAGTTTGATATTGAAAAGTTATTTTTCAAACAGACGTTTCGGTCGCGCGCGCTGTTAGTTTTGAATTGTGTGCGCTCGTATTTTAACGATTTCCATCCACTCAAGAAGGTCTCTGGTCAGAGACCGAAACGTCTGTTTGAAAAATAACTTTTCAATAAAAACTTCAAGTCAGAGACAACACCTATATTCTTATAATAACAGAATTAGTTTTATAGTAATTTAGACTTATCTTTGACTTTTGCAATTCCCTTTTACTGCAACCAGGACAGCAAGAAACAGATGGTCACATCAAAAGTATGGATTATCCAGGTATTTAATGATACAAACTCAGTGCTGTTATATGGATGTTAGAGCCACACCTTTCTGGCAGTGGACCCCTCGTCTGCAGCGTCATGAAATAATGTCTGATAGCAAATTCATTTTTTTTCTTACTTTTCATTTGCAAGAAATGGCAGAATCCTTTTCTCACTTGGAACTCAACCAAGTTTGACGGACTTGACCGTGTTCGCATGGGTTATAAAGAAGTCTGGGTACCAAACATCAAGTTGCTAAACAAGTAAGTATTTTATGCCGCAGTATATAAATCAGTCCAGAGGAAGAGTCCAAGAAAGACACAGGTAAAGGAAAATGACTGAAAGAAAGAAAAAAAATAGAGAAAGAAAGAGATAAAAAAGAGAGAAGAAAGGAAAAGTGGAAGAATAGCACTTTTATTCCGACGAAGGACGAAAGGGATTTTTACCAATGCTCTGGAATCAGTTCATTTCAACCTGGTGGGAAAGTGTTGCAAAGCTTTGAATTCTATGTTCACTGACGAGGATACGATTAAGAAAAATCCGCTGGAACATTTTTGATAAACTTTGATAAACTCACCACAACGGTGAGAGCTCTCATCACTCGACCAGGAAATAGTCCCCTTCACATTTCCCTGCGCCATCTTGAAAGGTAGCCGTGCCTTTGCATCGAAGCGAGACCAACGATGACCTTGCAATGATGACCTTTGCTTCGATGCAAAGGAGCACGGCTACCTTTCAAGATGGCGCAGGGAACTGTGAAGGGGACTATTGATTATCAGTCTGTTCATGCATAAATAAATAAATCATAGTATTACACAACTACTCGTGTAATAACCTCTATTTATTTGCCTTCTCAGTGCCAACCGACCATCGCTTGAGAATGTAAATGTTCCCCTTTACAAGAGCTGGGTGACTGTCTATAGCAATGGTACTAACGTATGGATGTCCTTGGAGATGTTCGACAGTGAATGTGACATCGATATCAGCAACTTCCCCTTCGACACTCAGCACTGTGTTCTGAACTTTTCTTCCGAATCCTACGACTCCAGTTTACTTGTAATCCATCGACAAGGCGTTATAAAACAAACAGAAAAAGGTCAGACAGTTGTTCAACTGATTGTATATCAGTGCTGTGATGCATCGGCCCGGGGAGGGAACTCCCATATATAAAGTGGTTGGGATGCTCGTCGGAAATTTTGAGAATGATCACAGGCAGCCCAACCATTGCTTTTGAGGCTACTAAATAATTAAACAAATGATATTTGCGTCTTTTTTTGATGGGTTCCCTGTGGTAAAGCGCGCGCGCGCGCAATACATATGTTGGGTTCCCTGTGCTGAGTAATGTCCTATGTTGGGCTTCCTGTGTGCATCCCGCGCGTCCCGCAGTGTATGTGTATATATACACATTTGCTGCGGGTGCATCCCACAGGATGCACACAGGAAGCCCAACATAGGACATTACTCAGCACAGGGAACCCAACATATGTATTGCGCACGCGCGCTTTACCACAGGGAACCCATCAAAAAAAGACGCAATTATCATTTTTTGAATTATTTAGTAGCCTCAAAAGCAATGGTTGGGCTGCCTGTGAATGATCCCTAAAAGGTACCCGAGTCTTATCCAGGTGGGCGTGGCAACATATATTTTTTACCCCTAAAAGGTACCAACTCTAAAGTGACAAAAGCTATAACTGTCATTCCGGCTGTCATTATCTTATCTCGGGTATCTTATTTACTGACAAACACCCTAAATGGTACCGGGTTAGTCTCTTGTGGTCCTTTTAGATTTGTGACACCCTAAGAGGTACCAAATCGCGGATCTGGACCCCTAAAAGGTACGACGAGCATCCCCCCCCCCGGGTGCCGATCTTACTCACCCTCCCCTCTCTTAGGTCGGGAATTCGCGCCATTTTGATTGACATTACCGCCGTTCTCAGTTACACGTGCAGATTCGCGATAAAACGTAGCGCGCCAGAAGTGAACTTGGTGGACGTCAATCAAATTAATGAATCTCTGTCTGTATGTTGGTTCGCTCGTGAGAGAACATGTAGCATTGCGGAACCGCGTCAATCAAGGGTTTCACGGTAGCATGGTGGTAACTCTCAACATGGCCAGCGACTATTTATAACGTCAAAATAGCTTGAAATGTATTACTCTTTGACTACAATCTCGTCCCCAGAGCCCACGTTCCTCTTGGTCAGCACCGAGAAACGTGGGGATTGTCTTTGACTACTACATGCAATACGTCTATTGTTGAAAGTTCAGATGTTTTCTTTGTTTTCTCCTTTTAAAATGTGTGAATTATTGAATTACAATGACTTGAGATAAATGAACATAGCCATAGCTTACTTAAGGTACCAGGGGACCTTCGTGACCACTGTTCACTGAAAGCCGCGTAGCGCAATAACTTAGTTTTAGATTTTTTGAATTGTATATATGTAAAGCGCATTTGGGCATTCTGGAGAGTGCGCTATATAAATATTAAATTATTATTATATTATTATTATTAACCACTCGTCCAACATGTATAAAAGTATACATTTTCTTAAAGCTGAATAAATGCAGATTCTAAATATGCTGGAGATTATTTCCTATTTTGTAAATATTTTTTGTTATTGCACATTTTAGAAAATTCGACCGGCCTTGTTCAAAGATAATTTTGCACGCGGCAATTCAATCGATTTCTAAACGAAAATTTTCATTGTAATGAGCAAACTCTGTTCTAAAAAACCGTGTCTCCGATTTTTGATACGTTGCCTCGTTTAAAAGTTATTTGATGATTTATGTGTAAATCGCTCAAAAACACATTTATGAACTTTGACAGCAAATATCTCCTCAACAAAAGCGTTTATCGGAAATCGGAGACACTGTTTTTTAAAACAACGTGTGCTCATTACAATGACACTTTCCGTTTAAAAATCGATTGAATTGCCGCGTGCAAAATTCTCTTTGAACAAGGCCGGTCGAATTTTCTAAAATGTGCAATAACGGGTAGTTGTGTAATAACAAAAAATATTTACAAAATAGGAAATAATCTCCAGCATATTTAGAATCTGCATTTATTCAGCTTTAAGAAAATGTATACTTTTATACATGTTGGACGAGTGGTTAGCGCGCTACGCGGCTTTGAGTGAACAGTGTCACGAAGGTCCCCTGGTACCTTAATGTCGTTGTCTATTTTCCAGATTTGGAAAACACGTCAGGTGGGGAGTGGGACATCAAGGAAGCCAAGTTGGAAGTTACCGAAGACATAAGACCATGCTGTCCTGTTGGGTTCGCGACGGTGGCGCTCAGTCTTGAAATGAAAAGGAGACGTACATTTTTCGTGTTGTACTATCTTCTTCCTTGTGTGATCTTAGCGCTGCTCATGTTCGTTAGCTTCATCATTCCTCCAGAAAGTGGCGAAAGAATCGGATTTTGCTCGTCTCTCCTCCTAGCTTTAAGTGTGTATCTTCTACTGTTCTCTGATTTGCTTCCCAAATACAAGAAACATCTCCCTTCTCGGGGTGTTGTTTGTGGTAGTGTTCTTGGAGACGGCATTAGCCTTGCTTGCAACAGTTCTGGTTCTCAAGGTTTATCATGCCACATCTGAAGTTCCCAAGGTACTACAAGTTCTGTTCTGCCTGAAGTGTTGTTGTTCAAGGCGAAAAGAAAGAGCAAACAAGATCAAGCCAGTATTTTCTACCTTTAAAAAGAAGGTATTGCCATTGAAAAATAACGAAGACACCACACCTCAGTCGAATGCGCTCAAAGAGAGAAACCCGTCCAAGGAACTCTCAGAATGCACCGGTATTTCTGTCATGGGCGTTGAGCCAGACAAGCAAGTATCGGAAGACAAAGAGGAAACACAGGAACAAAAGAATGAAGAAATCCACCGCGCCGGCTGGGCTCGCATTGCTCGTAAGCTGGATCGGCTGTTTTTCTGGGGTTTCTTTCTAGGATTAGCAGTATCAGCATTTTACGTCATTTTTAAAGCTAGCACTGTCACATCTTTGATAGATTCCATCTAGTAAAGCAGATGGACAGCATTGTATGGGAACTAGTTCTTGCAAAGACGAAGATCTATATAGCTCCATTCCATACTATATACCATAGATATATATAATACTATGATAGATTAATGGCTGAACTCAGCCCTGAGGGGCAGTACTGCAGTATCGCAAAACTGTTTAAGATGTACATTCAACAATGTAACCTTTCAGTAAATTGAGGAGAATACATAGATCTATGTAGCCATACTTTATTGCTGCTAGTAGTCTATAAATCTGATAAATGCAATCAGTATAATAGACAGTAATAATGCACGATAGATTTGTAATGAACTATTTACTATGATAACAAATATACTCTTCAAACACAGAATAAACACACATAGACCTCGGTATTGCTATAACTTATGCATATTCATTCAAACAATGTTCTACATGTGCGTTACTTTTTGGAGTTCTTCAAAAGAAAAATAAAGAAAAGAAACGCACAAATCGGCTCTTTATTGTTGGTATTGAAATGATCTTCTACATTTGTATGTATTACTGTCTTGGACAAGCTCTTCAAAGAAAAGAAGAAGGAGAAACACAGGGAACAACCACAGAATACAGGGCCAATCCGGGATTTTGTACGACTATTTTTAGAAACAAAATGGCGGATTTTCAAATTTCAAATTCATATCTTTGGATTGAATAACGATATCTGAGATATCATTTCAGCCGTATGTATATCTCTAATTTTACATGTTCTTTCGAATGCAAAGAATAAATTAGTGTAGTTTTGAATTTCAAAATTCGTTGGCATGTTCATAATGTCCTTTTCCCGCCAAAAATCATAAAAATCCAAAAACAAAACAGAACAGATTTGTTGACTCGACATATGCTGTCACGTTGCCAGATTTCATTATGATTGGATTAAAACTGTAGAAATTATACAAACGTTGTCGATTTCAGGTCCATTTTGCTTTAATAATAATAATAATTATTATTAATCATGTACAAGAAATAGCAATAATTATTTAAAGAAAAATCTATGTTCAAATTGCCATATCTTTAACTGTACAAATTTATAAAATATTGTCTATTGTATACATACTTAAACACATCAAATGTACAGTTGTCATACAATATATCTGGTCGAAGCCACTTACCGTATTTCCTTGAATAAGTGCCCACACTCTATTACATGCCCCCCTTAATCAAGCGCCAATCCTTTTTCGAAAATTCGAAGTAAGCACCCTACATGTACATGTACATGTACCTGCTAACTGCCCACCTCCTCTCCTCCATCACATTTCAAGTCATGAATGCTGAACATACACCATATACTTAAACATTCAGCTTTCTATGTCTATACAAAACAAATAAAGGTCCCCTCCCTCAAATAAGTGTACCCAAAATTTGAAATACGCACCCAGGCTCTTATTCGAGGAAATACGGTATTCAATAATCATTAAAATGGTAAGAACAAACTTCCGGTTTGTGGCAAATACATTGTAAGACTGGGTACGAGTGTTATAAGCTGTGTTATAACCAATCTTAAATTTTGACAATATTATCTCCAATTTAAAAACTGTATATCCTGTCCAATGTGCTAGAGAAAGAACATTGAAATAAAAAGAATCTATTAATCGTATTTGAAGTTTGTGCATATATTTATATTTATTATTAGGAGGACCAGATTGGAAAAAAGCAGAGCTTTATCTGTAATTCCTCGTTAAATAAAGTGTTATTATTATTATTAAGTGAAATTTCCATTAGTCTTTCATCGAGGGCAACCACCTCTAAAATTTGTATGAACCCAGTCTTCCAACATTTGCCACAGGCCGGCAACTTAAATATTAAGGCATAAAAATGGTTTGTCCAACCGTCACTATGAGGGGTGGTGCTTGGTACAATCGAGTCCACAGGACTTTGATGAGATTTCGAGATCAGGGTAAATTTTAGTAGACTCAGTTACAACTGTTAGCACCATTCACCACCCCTACAGGGGTTACTACATGTATGTAAGGGTGAAGACCTTGTCTTGTCCTCACCCCCACTGAGTACCCTTGGATTTATGAGGGCAAATGTGCAACATAGATGTACAACACTGTACTCTCTGTTTAATACAGTACATGTACAATGTATATGCAGAGCTATGGCATTGAATGCTTCTATTTTTCAGAGCCGCAGTCTTATTGTATATTGACATTTTAGACATGTTAGTACCAGCTATGTGCCTTCCTCCCCAGGTCCCTTGGAACTTGTACTCTCTTTACTCTTCTGATTCGTTTCATCATGAGAAAGTTCTTCATCAAGTCGTTCTTTAGCTCTTACAACCTGAGAAAATAATTAAATGACAAAACACACTGAGTAAAGTTGAGAAATCAGAATCAGTGTGATGACAGCAGTTAATGACATTTGTTGTCACAGGTGAAATGACGGCACATATGAACTTTACAATGTACTTTACCTTTGATTGTAAGTAAAATGAGCCTCCAGCTTTCTTGTCATTGACTTTGAATAAATGATCATAATTCTGGAGCCAAAGAAATTATTAATGTCAATAAATGAAGCTTGCAAAATTAATAAGAACCCTCATGCTCGGTTCAATTAAACACCAAGTCAACTTCTACATAATTGAGAAAATACTGTATTTACAAAGTAAGCTAAAAGTGCAGACTGGATGCCAAGAAAATGTTTGTAACAGCTTTTCACATCCCCCCGATGATGGGTCATTATGACCCGAAAGGTTAGGACAAAACAATTATTAAATAATAAACTTATTATTTGGTCATAAATAAGTTCCTATTAACCGAGCGGGAGGTCCATACCATAAGTTATAGACCAATGATTTTCACTGACTTATGGCCCATTGTAATGAAAAAGTGAAAAAGATGAGAATCCACAACTTATGGTAATATGGACCTGGTGCAAACAGGGTTAATAAGATGTTTATTATATCACTTCTGCACCAAAAAATACACATAAAAAGGATGTTCTCATTCACTATGGTCGGTACTTAACAGTTATTTGCTGAAGGCAAAGTGATTATTAGATTAGTATTTACCAAATCAGTGGATAGCAATTTTGGTGCATTTTGATTGGATCCCGTAACTCGGAATATCATTGCATTGGCTATTCACTGTTTTGGGACGAGATTCAAAATGGCATCTCGTTTTGCTACAGTTACAGCTACAGCTACATTTTTTATCCAACTGATTTGGTAAATACTAAAACAATTATCCCCCTCAGTGTCGGTGAGTAGTGGTGAATATTTACCTTGCCGCTCGAGGACTCGCAGCTCGGTAAATATCCACCACTCACCTCCACTTCGGAGAATAACTGTTCAATAATCACCGAGATGAAATCAAGGTGAATATTATCCGATAATGACTAAGCCTGAGGCGAATAATTGTTTTAGTATAAATTACTGAATTGAAAAGTAAAAAAACAACAACAAGACAAACAAGGAAACATGGGAAAATCTTATGAATAGTATTGGCAATCGTTCGCTGCATGTTATGGCTTGAATTCAATGTTTGTCTACGACCTTTTCAAATAACTTTAAACCACACAGAAAAGTGATCTAACTTATCAAAGTATTGACTCACAACTTTATCCTACATGTACATGTACAGTATACATGTATTTTATCATATGTACATGTTTATTTCCATCCAAACATACTTACTTTTTGTAGAACTTCACTTTCAAGGTCTTGAAGATTAAGAATCTGTTTGGCTTCCTGTAAAATAAATAGTTGTAAGTACATTTGTATACACACATGCATAAGAGACTACTGACCTGTAGAGCTCTACATTATATAACACCTGGTAACCCTATAAACCCTATCTTTGAACTACAAAAGTAACACTCAAAAGTAACTTACCAGGCACTCACGATACAAAATTATCATATATCTCGATACAATATTCTTATCAACTGTAAGTACATGTATCTAGTCCAGATCATTTACAAGGTATAGTGTGGATGATTGAGGCCATTACTGGGCTGACAGATATTCTAGGAGTTCACAGTTTGGGTTTATGATAATACCAGTAGTTCCCATTGGATCGTACTAAAACCTGGACAGGGACACAGGGACTTGGGGACGTGGGGATGGGGACACAGTGATTCAGTAAATTCAACATATCGACCTATTTGAAGTTTCTAAAGAAGTCGCTCTTTGCGTGACTTGTACTTGTAGCCGATTTCAGCTTCACGCATTTTGTACGATTCTTTGAATATTCAAGTGAATATTCTAAGCCGATTCAAATGAATATTCGTAAGTTCATGGATACAAACAAACGTAAATTAAGTCAGTTACAGATGAGCAAGTTTTCTATGACAAGTAGATATCAAGCTTTGGTTTCAATTTTCAATATTATTCTTGTTTCCAATCATCAATTAATCGAATTTAGATTTGAAAAGATTATGTATGAACTAGTGGAGATAGAGTTAACTTTTGTTTTCCCTTGTCCTATACTAGCATGACTTGTAGGAACATGCCAGTCTCAGGGTTTTGTTACTGACAGACTGTCTGGCTCTAGTTTGTTTGCATATTTTAGTACCGTGAGATACCACTACTGTAGTATTATATGCGGAGGATGAAGTAGGCGATGTATTTTCAACTGAATCTGCACAAGAGATTCAAAATGCCTAGGTTTTGTTCAACTTGAGACTTCACACGAAGAATACGTGGACAGCTTGGAAAACAAAAACACGAAAGAAAACAGTAAGCGAAAAGAGATGTACTGTAAACCAACCTCTTCGACGAGTTTTGATCCGCTTGTCGACTGCCAAAACAACAACCGTTACGACTGAACAACACAAATGAAATCCTTTGAAGGACAATTCTCCATTTCTGACAATACTTTGAAAACTGAACTCACCAATCATTCCGATGGACTGCAGAGAAAAAGAATTCTCATTGAAGATATACAGACTCCGGCGAAGTGACCGATCATCAGTCACTGACAACATCAACACGTCGAAATGGCAGATAAGTTATAACTGAACACTGATTTGTGCTTGTTTTAACATGTCAGACAAAAAGTTTACTGAGAATTAAACTAATTTTCTTTGAATGGTGTTGTGTATTTTCGATGTTAATTCATGAAAAGTCATCACAGTTTTCGCTCGATGCTTTCCATCGTCGATAGAACAATGGTTTAATATAATATAACGAGAACGTCAAACGGTTTTTAGTTGAGTTTTGAAATCTCAGTAGTATATTAATAAATACAATACAGCATGGAAAATGATTTGTACAGTTTTGATTCACAAGTGATAAAGGACTCGTTCTTTCGTTTTCTCTGATACTTATCACTCGTGAATAAAAACCATACGCTTGCATTTTCCATGAAGTATTCTCTATATCCAAACACATGCCGAAAAGATTTCATTTTTATTTCATTGTTTACAATATTTATAATTTTTCTTTCTTCAAATACATAAATCAGGGCATATGGTAGGATGCGAAAAAAAAAAAATCAAAATTATGCGGGATTTTTTGGCGAATTATGCGGGGAAAATCGCAAATTATGCGGGAAATTATGCGGGATGACGTCATACATTTTTAAGCAGAAATAAAATTGTTTTATCGTGTTTCACTTCAAACAAGCCTATATTGCTTCAAAATAGAGGCAATTTCTCTTGCATGCTTCGTTCCTGTCCTTTTGAAACTGAATTGAAACTTGAAATGAACGATTCCTTCAATTTGATCGTAAAGACCAATCAGAGAGAGCCGTTCTCATGGTAATTTGCATATCCTCAGAAACGCAATATTATAAAGGGCCGAAATAAAAAGCTGGTAGTTGAGTATAAAAGAGAGATGGTTGATTGTCTCAAATTTTCAAATCTATGTACTAGAAAGTCGACATTGAACTTCAACTGAACCTATAAAGTATTCCGTACAAGATTGCACGTGGGTATTGATTTATTCGGTCTCGAGCTGAAACATTTTATGTCGCTTCGTGCGCTTCGTGACATTTCCGTCTAATTTCCTCTGTTGATTATTTTATAACATAATTATGCATGTTTTTTAAACCATAATTGAACTCGCAAAATGCTATGGAGGAACTCGATCTGAAAAGAATTCAGCGTGTAGTTTTTCCGGGAAAACGTAAACAGGATTAGACAACAGGCCTTCGCGGTTTTTAACATAGAACGCCTTGTCATTCCAGTGTGAATCGTACATTTCGACAATTTGGGAATCTAGGAATCGAAGGAAATCTACTGATAACTTCATTTAATTTGTGAAGAATCTTTGAGAAATAGCGAAAATAGATACCTGTTTTATGATTTTCTACAAATTTCTCCAAATTATGCGGGATTATGCGGGATTTCCGGTTTATGCGAATTATGTGGAGCAAGCCAAATTATGCGGTTCCGCATCCGCGCATCAAACCATAAGCCCTGATAAATGTACATGTAGGTCGATATGTTGAATTTACTGAATCACTCCCACGTCCCTGTCCCCGCGTCCCCATGTCCCTGTCCAGGTTTTAGCACAATCCATTCCCATTGTTAGATGTAAGTGTAGGTACATGTACATGTATGTACACTTGTGGAACTTGTGAATTTCAATTATTTACTAAAAGGTTGATTCCAAAGCTTAAAACTAGTTCTTTTTGATTGAGAATATGTAACCTACACTGTACACTGTAAGTCACTCTAGCTTTCACCCAAAGGTGTCAACAGTCCCTGTCATGTGACCCCAAATTTTTCTATTTAACACAGAAATGTAGAAATTGCTGGAATTACATGGTGACCAAGTTCCAACACATTACTTCTCTGTATTACCGTACATGGAGCTCCATGCATGCACACATATTGTGAGCAAAACTATCATGATGTCAGTAAAGAAGCAATAATTTGTCAATGACATACAATCATGTACATCTTACATGTACATGTAGTTGTAATCAATGACTATTCACTCTTTACATGTATCAACAGAAAGCATTGTAGAAAAACATACCCTGAAGATGAGATGATGCACGACACTCAAATCTTTCATATGATGACAATGTACATGTATCCCTGTCAAATCAGGACACAATGAGTCTATTACTGCTTACCTGCACAGTCATTCCAATCATGCTGTAATGTACATGCATCCTTGTCAAATCAGGGCACAATGAGTCTATTAAGTACTGCTTACCTGCACAGTCATTCCAATCATGCTGTAATGTACATGCATCCTTGTCAAATCAGGGCACAATGAGTCTATTACTGCTTACCTGCACAGTCATTCCCATCATGCTGTAATGTACATGCATCCCTTGTCAAATCAGGGCACAATGACCTGTCTATTATCATACTGCTTACCTGCACAGTCATTCCAATCATGCTGTAATGTACATGCATCCCTGTCAAATCAGGGCACAATGAGTCTATTACTGCTTACCTGCACAGTCATTCCCATCATGCTGTAATGTACATGCATCCTTGTCAAATCAGGGCACAATGAGTCTATTAAGTACTGCTTACCTGCACAGTCATTCCAATCATGCTGTAATGTACATGCATCCCTGTCAAATCAGGGCACAATGAGTCTATTACTGCTTACCTGCACAGTCATTCCAATCATGCTGTAATGTACATGCATCCCTGTCAAATCAGGGCACAATGAGTCTATTACTGCTTACCTGCACAGTCATTCTCATCATGCTGTAATGTACATGCATCCCTGTCAAATCAGGGCACAATGAGTCTATTACTGCTTACCTGCACAGTCATTCCATCATGCTGCAATGTACATGCATCCCTGCTGTCAAATCAGGGCACAATGAGTCTATTACTGCTTACCTGCACAGTCATTCCCATCATGCTGTAATGTACATGCATCCCTGTCAAATCAGGGCACAATGAGTCTATTACTGCTTACCTGCACAGTCATTCCAATCATGCTGTAATGTACATGCATCCTTGTCAAATCAGGGCACAATGAGTCTATTAAGTACTGCTTACCTGCACAGTCATTCTCATCATGCTGTAATGTACATGCATCCCTGTCAAATCAGGGCACAATGAGTCTATTACTGCTTACCTGCACAGTCATTCCAATCATGCTGTAATGTACATGCATCCCTGTCAAATCAGGGCACAATGAGTCTATTAAGTACTGCTTACCTGCACAGTCATTCCAATCATGCTGTAATGTACATGCATCTCTGTCAAATCAGGGCACAATGAGTCTATTACTGCTTACCTGCACAGTCATTCCAATCATGCTGTAATGTACATGCATCCTTGTCAAATCAGGGCACAATGAGTCTATTACTGCTTACCTGCACAGTCATTCCCATCATGCTGTAATGTAATGTACATGCATCCCTGTCAAATCAGGGCACAATGAGACTGTCTAGTCATTACTCATGCTGTAATTACCTGTCAAATCAGGGCACATGAGTCATTACTGCTTACCTGCACAGTCATTCATCATGCTGTAATGTACATGCATCCCTGTCAAATCAGGGCACAATGAGTCTATTACTGCTTACCTGCACAGTCATTATCATGCTGCTTACCTGCACAGTCTATTACTGCTTACCTGCACAGTCATTCCATCATGCTGTAATGTACATGCATCCCTGTCAAATCAGGGCACAATGAGTCTATTACTGCTTACCTGCACAGTCATTCCAATCATGCTGTAATGTACATGCATCCTTGTCAAATCAGGGCACAATGAGTCTACCTGCACAGTCATATCATGCTTACCTGCAGGGCACAGTCATTACTGCTTACCTGCACAGTCATTGCATGTAATGTACATGCATGAGTCCTGTCAAAATCAGGGCACAATGAGTCATGCTCACCTGCACTGTCATCATTGCTGTCAAATCAGGCACACAATGAGTCTATTACTGCTTACCTGCACAGTCATTACCCACATCATGCTGCTGTAATGTACATGCATCCTGTCAAATCAGGGCACAATGAGTCTATTACTGCTTACCTGCACAGTCATTCCATCCAATCATGCTGTCAAATCAGGGCACAATGTATTACTTATGTACATGCATCCTTGTCAAATCAGGGCACAATGAGTCTATTAAGTACTGCTTACCTGCACAGTCATTCAATCAATCATGCTGTAATGTACATGCATCATTCCATGTCTGTAATGTAAATCATCAGGGCACAATGAGTCTATTACTGCTTACCTGCACAGTCATTCCAATCATGCTGTAATGTACATGTACATGCATCCTTGTCAAATCAGGGCACAATGAGTCTATTAAGTACTGCTTACCTGCACAGTCATTCTCATCATGCTGTAATGTACATGCATCCCTGTCAAATCAGGGCACAATGAGTCTATTAAGTACTGCTTACCTGCACAGTCATTCCCATCATGCTGTAATGTACATGTATCTCTGTCAAATCAGGGCACAATGTCTATTAGTCTATGAGTCTATTACTTACTGCTTACCTGCACAGTCATTCCCATGTCATTCCTGTCAAATCATGCTGTAATGTACATGCATCCCTGTCAAATCAGGGCACAATGAGTCTATTACTGCTTACCTGCACAGGCACATTACTGCTTACATCATTCTCATCATGCTGTAATGTACATGCATCCCTGTCAAATCAGGACACAATGAGTCTATTACTGCTTACCTGCACAGTCATTCCCATCATGCTGTAATGTACATGCATCCCTGTCAAATCAGGGCACAATGAGTCTATTACTGCTTACCTGCACAGTCATTCCAATCATGCTGTAATGTACATGCATCCCTGTCAAATCAGGGCACAATGAGTCTATTACTGCTTACCTGCACAGTCATTCCAATCATGCTGTAATGTACATCATGACGAGCCGCAGCGCTTGGATACGCTCAACCTGGGCATTTCAAATGCCCAGGTTACGCCACAGGGAAGCTACGCATACAATAGAAGTGTGAACAGAAGAGATCAAGGATCCGAGATAATATGAGAAAGATATGTCATCGCATCGTGTTTTTCATATTTATATTTACATGATTTACTAGTTTAACGGAGGGTCAATTGTTGAAACAAGATTTCAAAAGAAAAGTGTATGTACGTGGATATGAACTAAGCACTTTGTGTGTCATTTAAAATATTGTCAAACGTATTAGTACGGCTTGTAACGCTCGAGGTTGCAGTGATATCTTGATAACCAGACCTCACTTCCGGCGCAAGGCATAGTGATCCGAATAATATTTTGCGGTTTATTACTCTGTCTATTCTTCGGCTCTTACCGAAATCAATAAAAATGGGTAAATATCCCTCGTCATTGCACCGTTCAAGAAGTATATTATTCACTTGTTTCGACTGGACTTCATCAACTTCAATTGTCGAATCACTAACTTTATAACTAACTTTATACGCAAACTTTATATGCGCTTGGTTCCGCGGTTGGTTCACGAACAATCCAAAGGCATTTCTTCATGGATATCCCACCACATTTTCTTCCTTCTCCCTTCTTCTATTATCCTTACTCGATTATTCTCCTTCCTTTTGCCTCTATTTTCTTTTTAGAATGTGCACCCCAGACTCAGTATGCATCACTCATACTAAGGGTGGTGGGGTGGGGATAATCTTGAGATTTTTAAAAATACCGGTGAATTTGTGCGCAAAACTATTTACGTTCCTTTACATCGGAATTCCCGGTTTAAAGCAGACTACGTTTTCTTTGCTGACACATTCATGAAAAATGCAAAAAATGGAAATATATATTTGTTCATTACCTGAATGAATGAATGAATGAACTTTATTTAAAGAAGGTTACCTGACTGTGGTCTCCCTTCATGGTGATTTCAAATTGCATAAATCAAATAAAATATCCCATTACAGTGATTGGTGTTTGAATGGCATAATAAAATTAAACATCCAATATTGACATTATTGTAAATGACATGACTAAAATCAATGTCTTGAAGCTTTCTTATAATCTGCTATAATAGTTAACATATTATTCATTTGTTCATTTTCTGGCTTCTGTGCACTTATTTACCACTTTTTTATTTAGTCAGTATGATCATTAGTGTATGCTTATACAGTATATCAGTCCATATGCTATATAATTAATAGTGATAATGAAATCTAGCTCACAAAATCACAGGCATGCTGCCTAAGCAATTCTGTTGCAAAATCATTGCACTTAGGAGTCTAGATTATAATTAGTGTATGTTTATATCAGTCGATGCAGTCATGTTGAATATATGAATGCTATATATAATTAATAGTGATATTATAAGAAAATGAAATCTAGCTCACAAAATCACAGGTTGTAGCCCAAGCAAATATGTACATAATCAGTATATACAGTCCCGCCCAAAAGTCTGTCACGCTTTTTCGGCGATATATCGCCACCGATATATCGGTTGCAACCGATATACACCGATTTATCGGTTGACCAAGCTATATATCGTTTGCCGCCAAGCGATATTTCGGTTACCTGCAAACGATATTTCGGTTACCAGCAACCGATATTTCGGTTACCGGCAAACGATATTTCGGTTGACCAAGCAATATATCGTTTGCTGCCAAACGATATTTCGGTTACCGCAAACGATATTTCGGTTGACCAAGCGATATATCGGTTCACCATGCCATGCCATTTTGTTTGTTGTCAAACAACAATTCGGTGATTGGTCTGATAAAACATTTCTTGATTACTGGATAAAACGTCAAGCGATCTTTCCTTGAGCTTTCAGCGGAATATCCACACGATCGTTCACATGTTTGGAGAGATGACGGCGAATCTGTACGACACGTGATCATGGCTTTGCTGCAGTTGCTCTCCCTCCTTTCGTGTTTAGACGTAAACGAGGTCATTTTCTCGTTCTTTAAAACATAAGTATTAATTTGAAAGTTTTTCCCGTTTATTTGAGGCTTTGAAAGCGAATTTAAAAGTCTTTCAGTCAATCAGACATTTGGCGTTCGCCGTATACATGATGCTTAAACTCGGCGAGAAACCTTTAATAGGTGAGCCAACTACATGATGCGTGGCCAAAGCAACAAACTTTTTGTTTAATAGTGGGGAACAAATTACAGTGAAAACCTGATCACTTGGAAATCTCGATCTCTGAGCTGCACTAGCCCGCGACGCTTGTTTACATTTTTGCCAAATAATTTCTCGCACGCTGATTTGTTACTTTTGATTCTGTAAACTGAGAAGATAATCCCATGGGAAGGCAAACAAACATTGAAATTCACGGCCATATTTGTATTACAACTAAAACTTTATTCAAGATAAAGACGTTTATAGTTTGAAGAACGATACATGTAATTCATTGCCGGCGACGATGGCGTGTTCGTTAATTGTTCAGGTGCCAGGCAGGCATGTTAGTCTGGTGAAACGGAAGCATGTTTACATGACAAATTTGTAATCATTTCCTCTATTTTTCGGACAGTAAACTAACTTAACCGAAAAACCCTTTCATTCTTGCACCAATGAATACTCAGGCGATTTCCTTTAGCCGTGAAATACACTGTCCTTAAATGCCGGCCGTCAAACCGATATTTCGAGTACCGTATTTCAAAATCAGTTTGACTGCCTAGACGATATTTCGGTAAGACGATATTTCGGTTAGGCGATATTTCGGTTAGGCGATATTTCGGTTAGGCGATATTTCGGTTGCTGCCCAGGCGAAATATCGGTTGCCGTCAAACGATATATCGCTTAAGCGATATATCGTTTAAGCGATATATCGCCCAAGCGATATATCGTCACTTTTGGCGATATATCGCCAAATGAGGCGATATATCGTTTCGGTGCATGACAGACTTTTGGGCGGGACTGTAATTATTGCATACATGATTAGTAAGCTGAGTTGCATTTCCAGGACATAAACATTACACAAGTGATCGAGCTACCTCGTTGTCTATCGCGCCAAAACACCTTGAGTTTATATCTCCGCCACCAGGGCGAAGTAAATGCAACCGTACGGTGAAATTCACATTGGTCAAAGGATTTTAGTCGCAGGAATATACCAAGAAGATAACAAGAAGCAGCCCGAATGGAGTGGTCACATATACTTTTCCAGACTTGTGGAAATTAGAAAACCACTACTTGAATAACCCCGGGGCAACATGTCACTCGACAAGATCAGCTAAGATCTTCTATTCGTCTTCAAAATACCGGAATACCTCGCTGAAGTCGTAGAACAAAACGTTTCTGGTTTGGAATAGCATCGTGATGAATTGACCGCATACCACGTCTTTGTGTAGTGGCATAGCTTCAAAGAAAATACTTGTTTGAACTACTGGAGACTACAGAACTTGCTCTCATCATTTCATCGAGATTTGGCACGATTGTAATCATATTTAGTGAACACCGCTGGTCATTAAAACGAAGTAACATGAAACTGATATTTTGATTATTGGGAACTGCTGCTGGGCTGACTAGCATAAAGGTGTAACAGCAAATCGGATTAAGTAGCGCGTTGTTAGTAACGTTGGATTCACGCTGGGTCAAAAAACCTAACGCTGCGGCTCCTCATGATCCTTGTCAAATCAGGGCACAATGAGTCTATTACTGTTTACCTGCACAGTCATTCCAATCATGCTGTAATGTACATGCATCCCTGTCAAATCAGGGCACAATGAGTCTATTAAGTACTGCTTACCTGCACAGTCATTCCAATCATGCTGTAATGTACATGTATCTCTGTCAAATCAGGACACAATGAGTCTATTACTGCTTACCTGCACAGTCATTCCCATCATGCTGTTGGCTGCAGCTCTCTTGGCTCCTTCATTTGCTCCAGCAGCAGCTCTTCTAGTAGATGCTCCACCTCAAAAATCAATGTTAATCTTCAAATAATATAAACATGTGATGCACCTATCAATGTTTACAGTAAAGCACCTATCAATGTTAAGCACCTATAATAAAAGCAATATGCACACGAAAGAGCACAGGGATCTCAGTTGTGCAGATTTCCCCTCCCTTATTTGGTAAATAAATAAATAAATAGATAAATAAAAATGGCGGCAGGAATGAGAGCTTTTTCGAGAACTTCGAGCATCAAATATGCCACATATCGTCAACAGATTAATAATGGGAATTAACAGGTAAATGTTTCCAGAACATGTATCTGTTCAATATTTTTGAGATATTTTATCACAGTTTGACCGATTGATTTATCACAATTTTAGAGCAAAATGACATGCAGACACTATAGCCAATGTCATGTTTTTCTTTGCAAACATTTGCATATACATTGTATATGCCTTCACTGGAGGTTTTTATTATTTTTTATTAAACTCGTTATACTTTAATATCGATGAGGGATATTTAAAACATATGTTTTCTTATCCAGATGAAGAACCACTATACTTCGTCTGCCAACAAGGCGAATATGGCGTGATGGTTGGTAGACTTTCTAAAAGTCCTTTTCAATTTTTCGGTTCCCCATTGAAAAGGACTTTTCTCACCCGCATCCCGCCAAAATTACCGGTGGATTTTTCGACCGGTGACGTAAAAGCGATTTAGCCAATAGAAAGCAAGGATCATTAGGAAATACGTCACGAGCTTGCATATCAATGAGTTCTCAATGAATAATACAATAGATTCTTCCAGATTCTATTGTTATGCAAATAATGTGACAGCCGAGGGTATTCTAAAGTCTAGCCGGGGAATCTATCAGAGCGGGACAGCAGCAAGTAATTGAAGCCCATCTAAGCAGGAAGGATGTGTTCTTCTGTTCGCCGACAGGGTCTGGAAAAAGTTTAGGTTTTGAGATAGCCCCCGTAAATCTATGTAAATCTTGGAATTTCTGCCGTCGATTCAAGAGTTGAATTTTTGTCGGTACAAGAACGGCAGATTGTGTTAGACAAGCAGGTTTCTTGCTCGATACAAATCCCGATATTAATAAACTCTGGCCGAGACACCAAGTTGTCACACGCCAGCGTCTTTCTCGAGCCGTTAAATAATTTTCTTCTACGATCAGGATTCGAAATGTCCTGTCCGCACTGTATGCAAATACACTCTTTGGAGTTTAATTTAGAGTTAAAGAAACTCTTAAAAACGCTTTTGTCGGGGTAGAACCCGCATCCATGAACAATATTTATTCAGTTGTAACTGAAATCATTCTGTGCATTGCACGTGAAAATGCCTTCGCCTACAGCCACACGTCAATCAACTTTCCCACCAGAATAACTAATTAGATTCAAGACCCTACAAGCGAAACAAGTCGACCTCTCACGACTCCGTCGCTCGTCGGAAGTTCGCGACTTTGTCGCTCACTTCCGGTGCTCGCTTCGCTCACACGGAGTGTGTCCGAGTGTCCATAGGTCCGGAGAGGTCGACTTGTGGCAAGTCTAGATGGTTGGGTGCGATGGGAAGGACTGCAGTTTTGAGTGGTTCCACTTAATGTGTGTTGGCCTTCAAGGCACACCAACAACAGATGAGTGCATGGTTCTGCCAATCGTGCGAAAATAAATCTACATTATAATTAGCTAAAGAATAAAATTGATTCCTGAGTTGAGTTTAAACTTTTTATATGAAAATTGGGTATGGGGGAAATTACAATCTGTATTCTGCACCAACTCCATGGGAGAATACGTCAATTTTACAACGATGGATTTGTAATTCCCCCACCAATCCCAGGCGATCGGGGGTTCGGGGAAACAACTGACTAGTGAGTAGTGCATATAAGCTTACATGTATAAAGCTTATGTACATTGTATAAGTTTTACTTAAGCTTTAAATGTAGCACATCATCACATGTGAGATATTTGGATTGCCTTCTACTTCTGGATTGTGATACATGTAAGTTAAGCTTAATACTACAACACTACATCAGTCATTTACCGCTGTGGATAGAAACTTTCAGAGACCATGAAATATCCCATCATCGTATAGATTATGGTCAGGTTAGAAGAAATTAATATAAGCTTAATAAGTTATTAATAAATTAAATTAAGACTTACGAAATCTACTCACTTTGAAATTCTTGTTTTAAAGCTTGAGCAAAGGCACGTCCAACAACTTGTCCTCCCAAAATGATAATTTGAGCGATGAATCTCGCCTGAAAAATTGATAAGAGCTCTGTTTCTTGACAATCTAGAATAAAATCAGTGGGAATTCTTACCATTTTTACAGCAAAACTTTCCTAATTATTTTCCTCACATGTGTTGATCGTGCAATTCATTACCAGGCCTTCTCGGTACTACCCATGAAGCTTTGCTTGTACCACAGGAGGCCCGTGATTACAAATAAAAATATTACGGATAAACGTTATTACGGATAAATTCCCCAGAATGAAGAACACAAAGAAATAAAGAAATATATGTTTTTCACATTCTCATACTCATTTTTCACATACTGATAGTTTTCCTCTATATACAGTATCATAGAGACTCTGGGCTTCCTGTGCGGTCCGAGTCGGAGGAGGAGTGAAAATCGACCCAGAATGCATAGCGAATCATGTTGAACGAGAAAACCAAGGCAAAGCTGCTTCATTTTAGCGGGATTTTGAGTCTTCAAGAAGAATATTCTCCTTTACACAGGTCAGTAGATGCAAATAACTTCGTTAGTCTTCTTTTTGAACGATAATAATTCTGTTTTGGGCGTCAAAACTGAGTCATTGCTCAGCCATTCACATATTCAGCCGTCGAATGGCTCGATGAAATTTGACAACGCCAAAGTCAAAGCACCAACATCCCTCGCGATATTCATCTCTCTTATACATGTACATGTACTGATGTAGTAACACAGTAGGTCAGTATTATTTCAGTGTTTGAATTTATTTATCTTGGTAACTCTAAGTTGTAAAAGAAGCCAATGATATTTATTTTTCGAATTGCGGTCGTTTCGATAACTATTCGGGAAACACACGTGGAAGGGCTTTCAGCTGTCCATACGCGTGTGCTGATCAGTAAACCCCACGCAGAACAACTGCTCATTAACTTTCTACGATTTCCCTAGAGGTTTAGAAGGTGTGATGTAGTTCAACATGAAGATTGTCACTCTAAAACCTGTGATTTGATTTTTTCTTAAAATAAGACACTTTGTTCTTAAAATAATGTCCTGGGAGGAGACCAAAAGAGTCTTATTTTAAGACAACTTAATTTAAGACTCTGTTCTATTTTCCATCACATGTTCTTATTTTCAGACGTAGTTCTTATTTCAAACGAGTATCTTAAAAACAGTGGACGTACTGTATTCAAGACACTTGTCCTAAAACAATATACCACATAATTTTAAGACTTAACACTAGTTTTCAGCTGCTTTTATTAATTTGTCTTAATTTGAGAATCAAATCTGATATTAATCATTGATTTTCTTAAGATAAGAACACTTCTTGAATGGAGTTATTTTTTCTTGAAATGTCATGCTTAATTACAGGACAGCATGCAGATTTCTTGAAATCAATACAGATCAGTCTAGTTCATTTTGTAACATGTTAGATATTTTAATGAGATTCAGACACCATCATTTTTATTGTTGCACAAATATTTATCTATATTACAGCAGTTTTCAAAACTACATGACCTGAGTGCCAATCAGTATCATTTTGCACTTATCTAGACATTTAGATTTGTTACGCATGAAAATAATTCACTTGTAAATTAATTAAGTGATGTGAATGAAAGAAATAATTGTATATTGTACAATATTATATAAACTATTATATAATTCCCAAGATAAATTCCTCAAACTCAACGTTGTATATCTATATGGTACACCAGTTTTCAAAATTATATGACCTGTGAGTGCCAATCAGTATTTAATTCACTGAGCAGTCAAAACACTTATTTAGACATTTAGATTGGTTTATGCACGGTCTCTTAATTTTAGGCTAATTTTGAAAATAGGTGTAATAGTAAACTTGTAAATGTAGAGATATGAATGAAAGAAATAATCATACGTACTGTACAATATTATATAAACTACATGTATAGTTAGGCAATTGTTGCTTGAATGAACAGCTTTCCTATATCTTAGGGTTTGGCGACAAGGTTTAATTCCCAAGATAAATTCTTCCAAAAACGTGAAGAGGAGCTTCTGGCTTGCCTTGTATTCAATATTGAAAGCATAATACACTCCTAGGAGTGTTAGGAGTGATGTAGTGAAACTAGCATTCTCATCAGCCTCTTGTATTTCAAGCAAGATTTTGCTGTCTACAACAATAAATATTTGTCTGTAGGACTCATTGTCCTCTTGATAACACAGCAACCAAGGCCATTCTTTCAGTTTGATTTGCTTACAAAATCCTACGACATCCAAGCTTGTATCCTATGATAGAAATGAAGAATTATTGGTCAAAGACCATCATACTGTTTTGGGATTCCTGTTGTGCAATGTGACATGTGATACAAGAGCTACAAGTAGATAGGCCAGGTTCCTGAGCTCTGATCTTTAAACTCTTACTCGATCTAAAATGATTTGATGAGTGTCAGAAGCAAATGGAAGTTAAAGAATTGATTATTAGTTTATTTCTGGAGATTTTATTTTGGAGCATGATGAAGAGTTGACTTGCTGACAGAACAAGAGCTTCTAAATGAAAAGTCTTGTTTATCTACCTCAAGAAAGTAAATTATTGGCTCACACTTGGGGAACTTGACATTGATCTTCTCAAGTATGTGTCCACTTAATTCATCTAAAGAAGACAAAGAAAATGTATGCACATTGTATACTACATGTACAGCTAAGTAATCTAATATTTATTATTAATAGACAAAATCAGCTAATGCATTGTTATACACCCAATACAAACCTTCTGGGAATAAGATCAGGTCACAATGTTTCCATATAATTTCAAAGTCAAAGCTTTCTCAAGATAAAAATTAATGGAAATACAATGTCGGTATGACGAACATTTAAGAGGGGTTGAATTGGGTAACAACACTATACGTTTAAATTCCATCTATTGATTTAATATACAGTCCAATCCCTAATACCAAAACTATATGTTTACTGTAAAAAACTTCCTCTATTATTATTAGCGAGGCCGACCAACCCCCAGGGGGGATACTCAGGGGTATCAGTGACAGGGAGGTGCGAATGAGGCCAAACTTTTTAACCCCCAAAAAGTCCATTATGCAAAAAACATTAAGACCCCCAAAAAGTCCAACGTCCCAGAACTTAACCCCAAAAAAGTTCTCCACATAAAATCGAGAACAGTAGGATATCATTTTTATCAACCCCCAAAAAGTCCTTGCCACAATCTTTATATCAAAAAAAGTCCACTGGAAAATTGCTAACCCCAAAAAAGTCAAAAGCCACAAATTTCAAACCCCATGCAAAAAGGTCTTCGCACCTCCCCGTCACTGATACCCCTGAGTACCCCCCTGGGGACCAACCCCTATTAAGCGGCCACTTGCCATTTCCTGTACTTACCTCCAGAAAGTTCATGCTCTTTGATGAGTGATCTTTTTAATATTTCTCCCCAATTATTTCCATAGGTTTGCAATGTTGGACAATCTGCACTCTTGTCTTTCTGTAGTTTGCATACATGTAGATGAAGCTCATTTCGAATCTGCATATATTTAATAAAAATTTTTTTTAATAGATTTTTATAATAATAATAATACACTTTTACTACACAGAAATTCAAGTAGAGTGCACACCATATATCCGTGAAACAATAACTTCAACTAGTTAGAGCGTAACAGTGTTTATAGTAATCAACTATTTAGTTATCTACTAACTAAGAATTCAGACTAACTAAGAATTCACTCAGGCATGTACCACAAAGGCATATGTGTTGAGGTATTTTTATTTTGTTCTCACTGTTCTGCTCTAGTGATATCAACTATATGTTATTAGACAATACATCTTTGGTTTTGTTTCACAGATATGACATGTACTCTATGAACTTATAATATTAAAATTTAAGCTAGTTCAACTTACTACTAAATCACTTTTAAGAAAAGGAAAGTCACTGCTAATGTGATACATGTCCAGGTCGTCCTCCACAATGGTGTTAGATCTCTTTTTAAATGTCAGCTGCTGCATCTTCTCAAGTGCCCTTTCATTTGGTTTTCTCTTTCGGCTCTCCTTTAACAATTCAGCTGACATTGCTTCGTATTCTTTTTCCGAAAGTTCCACAGCTGTGCCAGTTTTCTTTGTTTTTTTGGGGTTATTTCTGTTAAAATATGCCTTGGCATTAAGCTTCCTTTTCCCCATCATGAAACGCACAGTGCTCTAAAACAATGTAGAAACAATTATTAATTGTTTAAAAAAATATGAAATACAATAGGTATTAAGGTTATGAAAAACATATCCACATAATTACCCAATAAGGAAACTCCTTTTTCTCTGGAAAGCTGGGGGGTTTGGGGTCCCTTAGTTGAGGAATGACATCACAGATTTTCTTTGCTGCGATTTTCAGCTGGTTTTTAGTTGGTTCATCCCCAACAATGGCTTCTAGACAGGCCAAGCTTTCTCTCACTAGTTTTTTATTCTCCTGTTCATCTAGTTTTTGGCCTTGTTCTAATTTCTTTTTCACACTTAATGGCATTGGAAATTTAAATTCTTTGTATAACTTGTCCTCATCGGAGAAGTCTGTTTCTGTTTCCATACATTCAGTAGATTGACTTTGAATATCAATTAATGCATGATCTGAAGTATTGCCTGCATTCTGAAAGAATAATTTAATTAAGAATTACCCGACACAGAAATTGTATCAATATTTTACCATTTTAAATGTTTATTACTGTATCTATCTGGTCCCGGTTGCTCCACCGGGTAAGTCCAATCCAAAGGATAAAATTGATTGGATAACTGCAACCTCTCCCCTCCCCCCATCCCCCTTTGAGTTGGGCCCAATACATATTCGTCCATGTCTCCCCACCATTTGATGCCCTAGATTTCAAAATTTTCTGGGGGGGGGGGGGGGGGGGGGGGGGGGGGGGGGGCATGCCCCACACCCCCTAGAAGAAGGGGCCTTGTGGCCCCTTAGTGGTGCACCCCCCTTTCAAACTCTCTAGATCCGCCCCTGCTTCTATCCAGTGGATAGTGCAACAGTATTCACCTTTTGTACAACTGGAGCCTGGTGGTTATGGTTATCTTGATTTTCAGTTGAACGGTCTTGTGTTTCATCAGAGTCATAGCCAGCATTCTGAAAGCACATATATATAATACAGTACTTAATAAATAAACTTAATGTTATTAGATGTTGAGTTTAATTTTAAGCTTTACCGGTAATCAGAAAGTGTATGTAAAACAGTTCTATAGCTACACAATAAAAATAAAATAATTAAAAGAGAACTGGCTTTACTGTTTATTAGCATGACCTATAGCCTGAATATATTATATTCAGGCTATAAGCATGACTCCCTTTATACCAAATAACTATTGGTAGTAATTAAGCCACACCCAAGAACGCGGACCCACAAGAACTTGAAAATGTTGAGATGTTGAAGTCAATTTTCCTTCCCTAAGGTCTCAAATTGCTGTCCATTAATATGGGTTAAATTTTATCGGTTAAAAAGTGGTGTGATCTTACCAATGTTCGCAAGAACGCTCTCAGGCACACCCTGGTTTCCACAGGGTCTTCCTTAAATTCTTCTTGAACATCCGTCTCTTCCATCATGGCAAGAACATTCCCGTTAATACATTTGTCTGTTTACAGAAATAAATAAGCTTAAAACTAGGGAATTTGTCGCTTACATGAAAATTTCAAAGTGGCGCCAAATTTTACTGATCAAAAACGGCATGGTGGAGCGATAAATAGATCACGATTTTACGCTTACCTCTTATAGAATCTCTCACTGATTCACTTAATCCTGCCTGACTTAACTTCTCTTGTAAAGCTTCTCCTTCTAAGCCTCTGATAGTTGCTTTTGAGAGGTAAAGCCCAGTCATGGTAAAAAGCACGATCGGCAACCGTTTCAATGTAAAAACTTTCGATTTTACGCGCCCATCCGTTTGGTAGGCGTGTCCTTGTTCAAAATTATTTATATTGAGATTCTGATTGGCTCTTTCGTGCATTAATGACAATATGTCAATCATGTACTTTTACTGAAGGTAAATATGCGATGGGCGTGTACATGTAGATTTCAGATCCACGAAGGATGACGTGAAAATGGGTTGGAATTGCGTTTTGTGCGAAATAAGTTTCATTACTCTAGCAGTTTTGCTGACGCATTTAAGCAGAATTCATGTTAGTGACGCTAATTTTATGATAAGGTGTTGTCTAAATGGTTGTTCTAAAGTCTACCGAAAAGCTAACTCATTTGTAAAACATGTGCGTTCCTGTCACATCGAACTTTTGCAAAGCAGAAATCCCCACGAAACAGGAGGACATCCCGAGATTATTTGCCCAGAATCAGAGGAAGATCCTGGTAAGTATTTGGATTGTCTTCTTTGATTCAAAGTCAATATTAATCTGACCTGTCTTTAGTGGAAATTGTTGTGCAATCCCGGCTCGATCATATTAATCAGGAATTTTGGAATAAATTTTGACGAAAAGTTTCGATGTCAATTTCGAACTTTATTTTAAACAAAACTGTATTCCTAGCGCTTACACGTGGATGGTCATTTATGTACTGCCTTCTTTATTTCGACTCGAGCTGTTGTGAGTTGAAATCTACAAAAATCGTCGAACTGAACTCGAGACGTCATGGCGCCACGTGCACGCGCTGTGATTCCACAGGCAGCCCAAGCTCTGTTCTTGTCCATTTCTTTTTTATTTTCCTTATTGGTCCTTATTACAGTATTTGTTTTTTTATATATATTTTTTATTGTTTAAAAAAATTTAAAAAGCAAAATAAATGACAAATACAACCAAAAAAGGAATAGGTATGTTTATTTTTATCGCTTTATGAAATAAAAAAAGACTACATTGACCCACATATTTTAGCTTTTGCACAATTACATTGTTAAATGCAGACAAGAACAGAGATTGGGCTGCCTGTAGTGATACCTGCAAGAAATATTAATAACTTGACCACCACATAGCAGGTGCATATATTGCCTGAGAAAATACATGGTTCAGATCAAGGCAATTATTAATTAACACTTGACAGGCCCGTAGCCAGTATGAGGCGAGCTGAGGCAGTTGCCTCGGTAAAGCATTGCTGATTTTATTTATCTTTCAACTGAATTGACCAAAAAGGCTGCCTGCAGCTATAAACTGGGATTTTATATTTCTAGGGAGAAACTCAAACTTTAATGAAAATTCTGGCTATGAAGTTGAAAGAGATGGACATGGGGATGGTGATAGTGATATTGAAGGAGACAATATATCAGACAGCATGGAAACAAGTGAATGTGTCAATAATGCTGGCATTGAAGAAGGAACTTCAGGAGATACCATGCAGAATACTAATCCACAACTTGAGAAAGAAGACATACAGGATATTACCAAGAAGTATTTTTTACTCGGGCCCAGGCCGCAGGCCGCCCGAGTTAGAAAATGCGGATTTCGGTAGTAGTAGTAGTAGTAGTAGTAGTAGTTTTTTGTTCGGCTTCAAAATGGACGAGTATGCGATGTATTTAATCGTATCCGGAGTTTCAAGATTACTCCGCAGATTTGAAAAGATAAAGGAGACACAGGACTCAAGTAGATTATGAATCTTAGTTTTGAAAGCAGCTGTAGATCTTCAAGCTATTAAAAGGTCAGGATTCTAGTTCATCGTTCAATGACTAGAAGTGGTAAAAGGACTAGAAGCTCGCTTAAAATATATATTTTTTTAAACAAACGCGAGGCCGTTATCGGAACCATCTGACCTATGCAACCTCAAGACGTATCATGTTCGTACTCACCGGACTAATAGTCTCCCTCGTCACTCAACTGTCACTGATTGTCATGACGTCAGAGAAATTATATTGTATTGAAGAAGATGTCCTTGTTTTATTCGACGTTCGAACCGTAACTCGAACCCGAACTCGATTCCAAACTCGACGTTTCGGGATCTGAAGCTAGAGAGGGGGCCTTTACACAAACTCATCAAAATCAAATCAATTGAACTCAAAGTCAAAAAGTAATCAAATGAACTCAAAGGCAAATCAAATGAACTCGACACATACATGTATATACATAGTCTCCCTCGTCACGCAACTGTCAGTCATTGTCAGGTCTCTCCTCGCGCAGCTGACATTGTCCTTGTTCTTCAACCAACTGGCATTCATTTTCAAGTACTTCCTCGAACAACTGACATTTTCCTTTTCACAATGCCCGAGTGAACGCTCATTGAGCGTCTTGTTCAAAATTAAAGAGCAAAATAAATTAAGCAAAAAGTGTGCTGAAGAAATTACAACAGTGACACAAAACTACATGAAGACTTCAATCAATAACCTTAAAAGAAAAATTGATAACTGCTTGAATGATGCTGGTTTAGATATTCAAAAACTTTCATGTTACAATGACATTTTCGAGGACTTCTCACTGCAACTGGATAGTGAAGTACATTCACTTGATCTTGATAACTGTAACATGGATCTACCATTTGTGGTAGGTATATATATAATACGTATGTGTAGTACATTGTTTGGTAATTCCCAGTAATAGTCCAGTTTGTAAACTTTGATAGAAGAGTCATGCGTGTTGCTACAGGGTTTAATTTCCTCAATTCAGAGGAAATTAAAATGTGTTATACTATTATTTTAATATGTCAAAAAAAAAATTTCATGCTTCCTTTAAAATGTTTTGACCATAAGGGAATATCTCTGTGTAAGTGCGTCTTAAGTCTGTTATCAAATATTACAGCGGTAACTGCAATTGCAACAGGGTCTTAATTGACCATATTGTCACCATAGTGTGAATTAGTGATCAACATTTATTTCAGTTAGTAATGTAACATACACATGCATCAAAATAATTATTACTGGTACATGTACTATACTACTTTAGTCAGGATTTGTGTTTGTCTTTATAGATGTTCTTATAAATAAGTTCTGTGTAACATTCCAATTAATTATTATTAATTATTGTTTGTCCAATGGATCTTTAAAGGAACCAAAAACGCAGAAGCTTGGTACCCGTAAAGTACTGAAGAAAGTTGCCAAAAAGAAGAAGATTGTTGATGTTGACGATAATTTCTATTATATTCCATTGTTGGAAACACTAAAGATTCAGCTGTCATCACCAAGAATTCTAGAAATGGTCCTTGGTGGTTCTGACACGGCCAAGTTACTGTGTGACTTCTGTGATGGCAGTTTTGTACAGTCACATGAGCTTTTTTCTTGTGATGAAACTGCTTTGAAGCTCATCTTTTATTTTGACGATGTAAACTTGAACAACCCCTTGACCAATAGAACACACAAACTCAGCTTCTTTTATTATCAAATTGCCAACATTAAACACCAATACAGATCGAAGTTAAAGTCTATTCATTTATTGGCAATTTGTAAAACGAGCTTGGTCAAAACATATGGGATTAATGAAATATTCAAGCCTCTTGTGAAAGACCTCAAGCTACTTGCAGTTGACCGTGGTTATCCTTTTCATGCATTTAAAGGAACTGTTTACCTCAGGGGTGCTGCACTGGTTTTTCTAGCTGATACTCCAGCCAGCCAACTTGCAGGTGGCTACAAAGAAGGAGTAGGTGGTGCATTCAGGAAATGCAGGAAATGCATGGCTACAAATGACACAATGCAGGAACATTTCTGTGAGGAGGACTTTACACTAAGAGATAAAGACATGCATGAACAGCATTTAAATGATATTGAAAATGCACCATCTGAAATGTTGAGAAAGTTTTATTCAAAAAAATATGGTGTTAACTTCAGAAGTGAACTGACGAATGCTCCGTTCTTTGATGTGTGCTGTCAGTTACCCCAGGACAGTATGCACGTTTTATTAGAAGGAATTCTGGCCTATGAAATAAAATATCTCCTAAGGTATTACACCAGTGAAAATCTTGTATCTCTGGATAAATTGAACAAGGCTGTAAAAAACTTTCCATTGGGGTACTCTCAAGTCAAAGATCGGCCGTATCCCATAAAGCAAACGTATCTTGAAAGGTCAAGCAGCACAAATCTTGGGCAAACTGCTGCTAGAATGTGGCTCTTAGCAGCTATTCTTCCACTTATTTTATCAGAGTGGGTATCCACAGATGATGACTACTGGAAATGCCTCTCATCGCTAATCGAAATAATGGGGATTTCATTTGCTACCCAGATCACAACAGAAACCACTATATATTTGAAGACAGCAATCAAGGAACATTTGGCTTTATTTAAGGTAGTCTACCAGCTGGCACCTATAATACCAAAACAACATTATCTGGTACATCTACCTAGCCAAATAACTGAGTTTGGGCCACTTGTCAGAACATGGTGTATGCGTCATGAAGGAAAACATTCCTTTTTTAAAAACCTTGCATGCAAAGTAAAAAACTACAAAAATCTGCCATACACTTTGGCTGTGCAGAATCAGAAAATTGCATGTGCTGATGCAATTTCCCTTGACAAAGATACTGACATAAGCCCATTATTCCAGAAAGAAGAAGCATTTGGCCGCAAGATTGAGGTCATTGGGGAGGAAAGACAAAGCGCAAAGACATCCATTGAAAATGCTGTTCACTGTCAAATACAAGATCAAAGAATATACACATGCAATTCCATCACTGTATGTGGAACCTTGTATACTCCAGGAAAGAACACTTACCTTCACATAGGAAATACCAAGTCGGGACATCCAGATATTGGAAGACTGATTAAAATTTGGCATGTACCTGGTACTGGCTCCTTTTTTCATCTACTGAAAATGGAGTTAATTGCTCTTCGTAGTGACTTGAATTCACTTGAATTAGAGGAGCCAGGTGTTCCAATTTATAATACCATTTTGTGTTCAAGTATTAGCTCTTATCAAGTGCTGCACTGCTATGGCAAAGAAGACAAGCTTTTTCTCTATCTAAGGCAATACATTTTCTATGATATGTAATTGCAAGATCTTCTCAGATGAAGTTGAATGACAGTAGATTCATGACTGTACAACTAGATCTAGAAATGTTGCCTGTAAGTTTTGAGTTAATTGTAAGTTAATATTGTGCACATGTCAAAATCAAGTTGTCGTTTAATAATTGTCAAGGATTTCTTTGTAATAATAACAATAATAATAATAATAACCTTTATTAACGTGTCAAATTATTTACCTAGCTAAGTAGCTTACACAAGTGTAAACTAATTGAGGACACCTATCTACCTATAATCTACACCCATTCCCAAACCCAAAGCCCCACCTAATTTCCCAACCCCTCCCCCCTAATTTATATCCTAAAATATTAAAATTTCAAATATACTGTATCCTATTTGTACAGAGGTTTCCTCAATTTCAGAAATAATTTGAAAGTAATTATAAGATTAAGTCTTGATATTATCATGAGGTTTTCTTCTTAAAATAAGAACATATTCTTGAAATACTACTTAGGAACTAAATTTAAGAAATGGTTTGATTTTCAGTTTTCAGTTATAAGATTAAGTCTTGATATTATCATGAATGATCTTAATTTAAGCTAAGCTGAAAATAGGTTTTCTTCTTAAAATAAGAACATATTCTTGAAATACTACATAGGAACTAAATTTAAGAAATGGTTTGAATTTCAGTTTTTACAAACTAGATTGTAACTTGTTTTAAGAAGTAGATGTCTGAAAATAAGAATAGGTAGCACTGATTTTAAGAATTTATTTCTCAAAACTAGAATTGTAAAAATCACAGGTTTTAGAGTGTGTGTGATGAGTTTGAACGAACCGGCGATCCGCGACTCAGCGTAATGTTTCGTTGTTTACACCGACAATCGTGATTTATAAACTTCAATGTACGTGAACGATTGATAAATTAATGAATATTTCTGGTTGAATCTCTGATGAAATACATGTACCTCAAGTCTTCAATGTGCTGACCACAACCTCGTCCCCAGGGCCCTCTCATCTCGCTATTTTCAAAATGGCGGCATTCTCGTACCCAGAGCCCACTCCTCATTTGGTTTGTCGTTGGCTCTGGGAAACCCTGTTGCTCGGTCGTCAAATTTTGACGACCAAGTCGTCAGAGCGCATGCTCATACTAAAGACCGCTGAGAGTGGGTACTGTGGAAGAGTACTGGCTACGTAGTGTTCACGTTGGTTTGAATATTCAAACAATGTAACAAGTACACAAGTTTGTACATTTATCTTCGTGTAGCCGTTTAAAATCCCTTCGACGTTCATCACCGGTTCTTCTCTGGCTCTGTTGCGATAAAGGCTGGACGATAAATACATGTTCTAATATAATCTTGCATGTGAACCTTCCTGTCTTCCGCTTTGTTATTGTTTCTCTTGAATTATAAAAATATTCCTTTGAATACTCAAAGCGAGTACGATCGATTGTGCCTGTAGCCGTTACTTTTATAATTTATGTATTGTTAGATCTCCCTTTACGAATTTATGTCTACACAGTCAATGAGTCACTCTCATTTCCATTGATTTATTATTCAAACTAGACATTGCTATGGGCAATGTACACTCGTGCCCTGTTGGGAATGAGCCTCGAACCTTTGGATACACAATGGATGCTTCAAGAATTGGGCTTCCTGTGGTCACAGGTAGCCCACACGTAGAAATCAGTGGATCGTGACGTCTTTGGATTCGTTCCGTTGGATCAGGAATGAGCTCTTAGAAAGCCTTCAAAGGGTATGAAATTCTCAAAATTGTCTTCACAACAGTAGTCTGATAATTAAAGAACACTGCTGAAGAAATCTAAGCAAGAAATTGTGTTTTTGAGTGGTTTTGAGCGATTCGAAAATTTCACGTGGTGTGGTTCAACCGGTCATTTAGTTTTGTGTACGAGTTCATTTATCGTTTCTCAAAAGCATTATTACTTGGGCTTCCTGTGGAAGGCCCAAGTCTAAGATTACAGACGGTTATTTTTGTGTTTCTACGCCAAATCTGCAAGTGGTCACCATAGCGCATGCGCATGCTAATCTTCTCTGTATCGTTCCAATTTTTGAGTATACAGAAGTTGTGGTCAGCAGCTTATCAACGAAATTCAAGATGGCAGACGTACGTATTTAAACGATAAATCAAATCACCAGCAGCATTCAAAAAGGATTTTGCCGTGCTCCCTTGCTCGAGCCAGTCGAGTCGTTCATTAATACTGCTTAGTAAATATGCAAATATCCTAGAGAATACTTTTTGGCCTTGCAATTCTGTCTGAAAGTATATTTCTAACAGATGTCTGTGGCTTAACTCGATCGTAATTTTATTGAGTTTGTGAAATCGTTTCTTGCAAGGTAATCGAAATGTGCTTCGCCATGCAGCTGTCAGCTAGGAGTGTGAGTGTTGAAGCTAATTACGTATGTATGCTCTACTGAGTCACGCAACGAGTGACTTAAATTCTGCAAGTAATACATGTAGGCTAAAACTACTTCTGTATGATGATACAAGCTATTAGGTTTCACATTTAAAATCTATCAAAACAGCTTTATTAAGAAGCCCAAATTCACGCTAGTAGAGCGTCTAGTTTTTCTATATCATTCCCTAAAAAAATACTAGAAATAAAGAATAATAGTTGTTGAAGTCTCCTGTGTAGTTTTATTGAGGTTTTGAGTTGTATTTATTCGAATTGTCTTGAATTTGGATGTTATGTGTTGACGAGCGCTGAATGGTGACCGATGAAGGCAAGTTTATAGGATTTTTGTGCCATTTCTAAGCTGGATGCCTGGGCTCAAACCCCATGCTGTCGCTAAACAGACACACACCAGCTTTGACAATATCATTGTGTGAAGACATCCCATTTGCCCTATAATCAGACGATTGTCCATAGAATTAGTGGTCATGCGTAGTGTTTTGGATTTGACAATGTCCCACATCAATTGAAGGGGTCCGTGCAATAACAGTGTAAGTGACTTTGAGGTCAAATGGAGAAAAACACAAATAACTCGTTCTTGTTCATTCTCGTGAAAAGGTCAATAAAATACATCCCAAAATGTTTGTATTCCAAATGTAAACACAATGAGAAACTTAGATTGACTAACGGGTGGAAATTATAAGCGAGAAACTTAAAATAGCATTATTTGGGGAGTTAAACCGAGCGAATTACGCTAACTTATTAACTTGGTCTCAGATTCCAGTCGTCTCATATGTAAATAAGATCACGACAGCAAGAGTGCTGACATGTTTCGGAAACCCTACGCGTTTGACCCGTTCAACTTAATCTTTTTTTAAAATTAGTATCCACCGATAATCTCTGTTTGCCAATCTTCTATCTTGTTGAGCAATAGGTGGTCAGTTAGGAATTCATGTGTTTACTTTGTGAGGGAAGAATGAAGGACTTTCGCCGTAAATTTTCAAGTGCATATATATAAACTTATGTAGTCGTATCGTACGTGTTTCTGTACATTTTACTAAAACTCGATTTTAATTTATACGTACGGCTGTTCTCAAATTTCAAAATATTATTTCCTTTGCCAAATAAAATAAAAAGCTTACGAGCTTGTAGAGCTATCAAAATAACACCTGTGGGCCAAATTTTGGAGCTCTAGAGCATTTCTTTACCGAGCTATGGGCGAACGAAGTTTCCAAATATTCCAGTTTCTAGGCTTTCTATAACGGCGCCAATGGCTCGATGGATTAAAATCTGTCATCACGTGTTTCCTAGTGCGAATGAATTTGTTTGAATTTAGGTACTTTTGAAGTTCGATTTTCACGTTTTCTTTTTCTTCTGAAATTTCAAATATCGAATAAAAAGAAACTTCAACCTTATATTTCTCAGAAATGTGTGTTATTTTGTCGTCCGATGCGTCTTAAGCTCTCCAGCTTTTGATATGTGAAACAATGCTTATTCAAGAAGGTCCTGGCTGACGTTGATGAAAATCGGTCTAATAAAAGTGCACCAAATTCATCTCCGAACCACGGGTAACAGGTCACGTAGAGTCAGTATTTTGGGTAATACAGTAGAACCCCGCTATCTCGAACTCTGAAGGGAAAGGAAAATTAGTTCGAGATAGCGGGTGTTCGAGATAACCGGGTCAGTGTCATTTCACTGATATTTTCATTAATATTTAACATAGTTTCAAATACAACTACAGTTGTATGTATATCATACGATTTTGTTTGAAAAAATATGCAACAAACGCATCAAATATGCATGTCGATATAGTTGTTGTGAGACCTTGTGTCACTTTCTGCTGTTTGTTCATCGACTTTATCGTTAGAGTTCGAGATAACCGAGGTTGATTTGGGTCAAGGGAACCCAAAATAGTTCGAGATAGCGGGGAGTTCGAGATAACCGAGTTCGAGATAGCCCATAGTAAATGACTGAAAAAACAGGGGCAAATCCAAGGGAAATGGGTTTGTGTTCGAGATAGCGGGGAGTTCGAGATAACCGAGTTCGAGATAGTGGGGTTCAACTGTATTTGTATTTTCCGTATCCGTTATAAGCTCTCAGAAGCTCTGTTATTGTCTGTATTTGTTTCTGATGACCTTTAGTAATCGGCCGAACCCCGACATCTGGTTTTATTTATGACGTCAGCGAAAGAATAATGTCATCCGTTATCAGTAGCTTTCTATTTGAATCCGCCGTGTTTTACCGTTAATACCTCATGTCTCGATTACAATGTTATTGGGTATTCCCCAACTTCTAAAATATAAAGCTCTAGCATTTCTTTTAGATTAAATACATATTCTGATTTCACTGCTACTGACAGTTTATTATAATCTCCCAAAAGTGTATCTGTCATCGCTTGTCCACCCCACGTGATTTTTCTTGCACAAATTCAGGACGAAGATTTTTGTTTACATAAGGTGGCCTGTTGCATACCCTCTTATTCACATATCAAAAGCTGGAGAGCTTAAGATGCATTGGACGACAAAATAACACACATTTCTGAGAAATATAAGGATTGAAGTTTCTTTTTATTCGATATTTGAAATTTCAGAAGAAAAAGAAAACGTGAAAGTACCTAAATGAAGGTCGTAAAACTACCACAGGAACTCCACAAAACAAACATTGAGTCTGGTATATGCCTGTGGTTTCCACGGAATATTGTGAGATATCAAAGTGTTGCCATTCTGACAACGGAAAACAATCGAAACCCACTAAAATATCCAACTGAAGAAATCGATGATGGACATCGACAGTAAGACACGTACAGTAAACACATAAAACCTAATTAGTCCTTGCGTGACAATCATTGACCTTTGATTGAACGTATAAAGTTACACTCCAGACCCATGTTGACAAGTACACTTCACATAATCCAGACCCATTTCAGATCGGACTCATGAATATTCCGTTTGCCTCCGAAGTTTTTGGGAATATGTATTGATTTTTTTACCGAGGAATCATTGACTACAAACCAAGATGCATTGCGGTCTTCGGGAAAGCAAAATGGCGGCCACGAAGGGATCAAAACCTAGGATGAAACAAAAAATGGCGAGTTGGGTCTTATTTCGCGGTGTTTATGACCACAACTTCGCGGGAAATATCTAACTAGTAGAGAAGATATGCTGTTCCCTTTTTGAGAGAGTTTCGATTTGAATTATCCGAAAAAACTTGGTCAGATGTTAGGTAAGGTTGTGAACAGTCGAAAACAGCGAAAATCTCAATTTCGCAAAAAAGTCACTTACGCTGTTATTGCACGGACCCCTTCAATTGGGGGAAAGATAATTTTTTGTATATAAATGGTTCCAATACTTTGTCTAAAATACAAAATGGCGTCTCGATAGCATGTAACCCGATATTGCACAACTTTGCGATTTTATGAGTGCCAATTTTCCCAGTGATTGTGGATTGACCAAGAGTTTCATTTCCGTAGAGAGCCTCGGCAAGCAACAGTGACGTCTTGTTTGGTTTGGATTGGACTACTATTTTATGGTAAACATCCTTGTCTAGACACACTTCATCAAATCCTCCTACATAAACTAAAAAGAAAAGAAAGAGTTGTGTAAATATTTGAATTATAAAACTAGGCACAGAGGTGTGAGGGATAATAGGTAAGTAACTCCCGCCCACCTACAACACCATGCAGTTATTATGTGATAATTACAGTATTTACCTTGGCCATCGGCTTCGTGTACAGTACTGTAGCTCTATTGGGTTGTCTATTGTGTTGTCGCTGGAGATATAACTTTCTCGGCTAAGGTTGAACTGTTCATCTAGCGCTGAAGTGATGTTTGCAAAAATAGGCAACGGATTCTGGGTCTGATTATGGCATTCAAGGTTTGGGGCAGTGTATGTTGTCTTGGATTCAAGATTATCCAATCTGGTTTCAACCATATACTTAAATGTGCACATCGTAGTGGCTATATGATGCATCATGTGTTCCTAAAGAAAAATAAATAGAAAAAGTTTAAAAACATTCTCGAACTAGTAGTAGTATTCTTCTGAGTCTTTTATTAAGTGTAATTTTTAATTTCATAATTTTCTCACTAGTCTTCCCAGAGTATCTTGTATATCTTGAAGATCCCGGGATCTTTTTGCTTGTGGCGCAGGTGTAGAATTTGTAATGAGTTGCTCAACTGAGCTTAGCAAAGCATCAGGATCGGGCAGAGGACTAGGAATTTCAAAATCGAAATCACTGAATTCGTTGAAAATACTACTAAAAATACTACTAAATCAAATAAAGAACAAAGAACTGCATATTTGTGCATTTGTTCTCATATCAGTAAAATGAAAATCAAAAGAACAAGAGTTCATCATCACGATTCATCACTATTCAAAGAACTAGTTGATGAATGATATGCACATACGGTAGTGACTTGGAACTGCTTTCAAGAAAACAGTTAAAGATTTAGATATTAAAAATACAGTCAGAGATTGAACTTGTAACCTCAGTCAGACTTTCAGAGTTTCCAAATAAGCTAGTTTTGAATAAGTTTTACTCGAGATTTGATGTGACTGTCACGCTTGTAACGCTATTATGTTAATTAACTCGCATTGTGTTTTCATCAAATTTGGATCGCTATACTCGCGCGATAAGACTAAAACCCTAGCTGAATTCTCTCTATTTTGTAGACCTATCTTAGTACAACACGGACAGAAAATATCGAGTAATTCTGAATTATATTGCATACGATTTTTTGGTTTTGAAATGTTGTCCTAAATTAAGATTTTGGAATATGCAAATTATAGCTTTCTTTACTAGGCTTCAGAAATTTTCAGGATGAACCCATGATCATACCATTAGACTCTGGCTGTTGTTGAATAGATGATAAATGAGTTTTAGAATACAAAAATGCTCAATTCATTTCAGTTTTACCATGAGACGTTGTTTAAAATCGCATAAAATCAAGTGAAATTTTGGCCACTTCCGGTATCAGACGGTCGTAGCGGGTATTTTTAATTTTCTCGAGATAAAAAATAATTCTAACGAAACAAACCCCGCCACGATTACTTACTTACTATGGCCTACCTCTGAGAGAAAAATAAAGGAAATCGATTTTTAGACTGTTGCCACGAATTGTTGATTTTGCTTGATAATAGTGGGCAGTCGCTCTTAATACACTTTAGTTTGAACTTATACAGAGCAGGTACATACGTGTACTTCTACATGCTTTCGATTGTGCAACCACACACACACAACCGATAACACAATGTCTAGACATGTCAATTACAATCTCGTTACAAATATAAATTCTATGTAAACAGTAAACGTCAAGATTCTAGATCGAAAAGTCCCAGTGTGAACGCGGCCGTACCGGTTTGGTTTGCAAAAGTAAACAAAAACAGTAAAGTAAACCGAACAGTATTAAGTGTCATTGTCAGAGAAAACCAGGCAGAGACTAAAAGATGGGGGTTGGCAGAATTGATTCATACTAATATCATAGATAGGGTAGATGGACTTATACAAAAATATAATAGACTTAGGTCGCAATCTATTTTATTATTAGAAATACGACTACCCCTCCCCCTCCCCCCTAAAAATCACATTTTCACCCTCAATTTTGGCCGTTTTTCAAGAGCAAATAAAACCTTAAATATAAGACCGAAATATTTTCTGTTTTTCAACGTGAAACATCATGCCTTGTGCTATGTATAAAAATCTGGAGATGGCTGAATTCCTTCGCAAATCTATTGAAAGCCCTCACTTTAGGGGACCCTGTAAGTTGTATTTGTGAAATTCTACGAAAAAGGTGATTTTTGCGACTCTATAGAGTCCACAACTATGAATCTAACAACCCATGGATAATCAAAACATGATGTCCTACATCCCCGCTATCAGAGCTAACGCTAATATTGATGGGCCAGCAAGATAGCAATATGCTAGAATAAGCTAAACTCACCTATGTACGACTTGTTGATTTCCACAGCACACGAAACTTATGATCGGCGTAAATTCAATTTCCTTACATACTCTTTGTTTTCCTGCTAACAACATTGTTGTATCAGGCTAAAAAGGATAATGAAACTAAAGAAATTTTGCTCTGTCCTGATTTTTGGCCGTTCCGAACATAAACAAATCGACGCCATCTTGCTTGCCGGTAATAAGGGCCTGGGCACTAACTACTACAAAGCAGGGGTAGGGTGGGGTAGGTACGGTATTTCGATTAACACACAGGAAGTCCAATCAATGTACTTTTGCACGGATTGCAAAGGAAATGCATGTGAAATGATGTAAATAATTCTAAAATAGCAATAAATATTATAAATTATGTTCACTGTTCGATGTTATTTGATGGTATAAAGAGGTAATATTCCGTCACTCGGCATGCGCATGCAACTGAATAATTATTGGATGAGGTCGGTTGAGTTCCCCTATAAGATACATGATCCTGTGGTATCACTTACCGTGTAATAACAACATACATTAGATTTACCGTCTATAACGGGATCCATTCATCACCCACTTTCTCCCATCCGAAACCATCTGGTAGTGGGCACGGAGAACTGCTTCATACAGTGCACTTTGTGTAGGTGGTAGCCTGTCCCATTGAGCCTGATTCTTTCTGAAAATCTGCCACCTGAGGTCTTTGACTTGTGAGATGCTTGTTCTAGGCTGATAAAGCTGGCAGACATACTTCTCTACAAGTGTCACTGTCTTCTCTGCTGGATGTAGCGTATTGTGGCCAATAAGACATTTCTCAAACAATGCTTCCATTTTTTTCTGGGCCTGAGATAAAATACTGGGACAGGAACATCTTCTGGACTATCAAAATAAATATTCAAGTTAGTATGTATTTTGAATTGATCTAGCTGATTTGATAGTTTTAACGCATTCCACTTACCATTTGTTGATGTAGAAGAAGTAATTATAAGTAAACGACTTCTCATCTGAAGGATCCTCATAGTGCTGAACTAACTTTGCCTCAATCTTTCTTCTCTTCAACCCCCCTTGGTTTGTTTTCGATACTTTCTCCTTAAAAGTGACAAGCATGGAACCATCAGGCGTTTCATCAAATTCAATCTGCTTGTGCGATAACTCGCGTAGTTCTTTTCCTCCACGTAGAGCGAACAATTTTCTGCTAAGAAACATTAGAGTATTGATAACTACATGTGGAGAATGTGTTCCTAACACTCCCTTGCTCCACATTTCATTTTCATCATTGACCGTGATGGCATCTGCTTGCTTTTTGAATGGTTGTTGTGAAGCCTGTAGCTCTTTTAGGCGACCGTCGAGTGTTTGCTGGAATTGCTTCAATTCAGTCGAATGAAGGATTGAAATTGCTGGATGAACTTCTTTGATTACACGACTCAGACCACAAAATAAACTGTTTAGAACTTCGTGCTGGTAATCATTGCCATCCTTCTTTTTTACTTCAAGCACAAATCTACTGAACCAGTAGTCTATTTCCTTGACTGTGATGTCTTTTAGCATTGGCACACTTGGGAATTTGATGTTTTCGGGGTTGAAATCTTCGAACTCTCTGTTTCTCTCTTCTGCCCACTGCTTATAGGCATTGCTACTCCAAAGTGTATGCCTTTTGGTATTAACAGGGACTCTGTTTTCCCTTGTTTCCTCCATGTCTTTTAGGGATACGAAACAAAAACGGCTTTTGGCCATCTTTGTAAGCTTTCGTATGATCTTTCATAAACTGTTTCGAATATATATCATCGGTGCATATGCAAACGAACTGCATGACTGAATGAATGCTGTTTCAATTACACAGTGTCATTTAAGAAAGGCAAATTCCCTAAAGTATGCTGCAAATCATCATCTTTGTAATACTCTATAATTTATGCATCGTACTAAAACATATATTTCCAAAGAGTAGTTTTATTCCTCGGTAATCATGATATTACAAAGTAATAGCATGACATTTCGGGTGGTTAGTGATTAAATGTCCCCTCAAGCCTCAGGAAGTTTAGTAAACCTCCCTCGGGTTTCAGAGACATTTAATCACTAATCCTCATGTCATGCTATTACTTATAAGAATTACGCATTAGCATTAGGGTAATGCTACAGTACATAAAAATTCAAAATGGCCCATTCATTTGCAAACAAAGGGGCCATAGTCTCATTAGTATAAATAATAATAATAATAATAATGATAATAATAATAAATGACCTTCCCGATCCCTGCAACAGGCCTATAGCATAAAATGCAAGGGTTTAGTAATAGTTAAAACAGCTTAAGAAGAGAGCATTTACAGTACCGGTCAGAAGTATCTTAACATGCGTGTGCGTGTAATTTGAGTGTGCCTACACTCACACTGCGTGTAGTTTTCTTTTGTTATACAGTCCTTTGTTTGGTCTTTGTTTCATAAATAAAAGAGCAATCGCTCTTTAGAAAGTTTGGTTCGATCATGGAACATGTACAACATGCGTAATACCGATGCGGCGATACCGATGTTGTTGTTTTCAATGTTTAGCAGAGCAAGAATTATTTCCGGGTTATTCTCGGTTATTTCGTCACAGAAGTTCGTTAACTGTATGGATTGATTATTTTATAACAGATATTTATTACTCGGGCGGGTGAAAATGCTGTTTTTTCGTTGGCCACAAACGGGTCGAATAGTTTCCGAACGCCTATCGAACTAAATCCAAAGTGTTCGTATCGACCACGGCCACATGGATTGCAATGGCGTCTGCACAATCGGAGAGGGAAGCCATCCCACATGCTGTTCGTAGTAGGCCCACACTAAAAGATGTTGTTGTTGAAGATTCCGAATGATTTTGGGACACATCGAATGCATGATTTCCGAAATTAGGCAAAGAGACAGCAGCTTCGTCAAGCTTCGTCAGATGATAATCTGAACTCTTGTCGCTGTGCTTGTAGCCGACTGCCGGTCACGCAGTGGTTGCTTCACCAATTGCTTAAAAACCTGTTTAAAAGGTGTTGGACAATAAAATGAAACACATTTTAATGATTGAGGTTTATTTTATTCCACGTTTGAAAAATCAGAAGCAAAAGGAATCGTAAAAATCGTACTTCAAAACTTCATTATTTAAAGCAAATAGGCCGTCATCAATGCCACGGAAAGCAAGGTCAAGAGAGTGAGGATTTGACTGATCTCCCAGGAAATAATAGGTCGCTACTCTTCTTCGCTACTGCGTTCACACCGTGACTGCATAATTGCTCAAAAACCCGTTAAAACATATCGGTCAGATAATAAAATGAAACACATTTCTGAGAAATATAATGATATCTTATCTACCTACATCGTGATTTTCTGTTCTCTTTCGCTTCGCTCAGCCGAATAGAAAACGTTTCATATTTAAGTGATAACGACAATACAAGTTGGAGGGTAGCCATCCAGCAAATCAGTGTTTATTGGTGTTCAAAGTATAAGGTAATGGTGTACAATGTAGAGAGTTGATGAACCGATAACTAGTTACAAGTTAACGAGTATATAAATAAACGAGGGCTGTTTAAATGTGTAAGTGACACGGTACAACTAGAACTAAATGAGTGTAATTGCGGGAAAAGCAAACTAAGGGACTGGCAGAAACGTAACAACAGAACTACTGACTGAAATGCACTGGAAGCGTCAAGTGACGAATACACTTGAAGGAGTGGTATATAAGACTAATATTGGTCCCATGGGGGGACACGCCGCATAGCGGCGGGCATGCCTTAAGCACAACAACATGAAAAACATTACAAGTTGGTTTTCATTTCTATGCATCAGAAAATATAATTCCAGTGAATCTCAATGTCAAATATAGTCTCCCTCGTAGCCGTGTTTATTCTCGTCACGCAACGCTCTCCAAACATGACTGCGAGCTGGAAGACTACAGGAAGCCCAAGCTCTGTAATGCCCGAGTATACGCTCATTGAGCATCTTGTTGGTTGTAGAACGCTAAATATTACACAGTCAAGAAAATAACCATTACATGTAAAATAGCAGTGAAACGGAGAGACTGTAATTAGCATTACGGCTTCCGTATGGATGTCACATATCATGTCACACATTCTCAACACTAGAACATCATTTTGTCCAAAAATAGCCCCAAAATAGCCCCCAAATATCTTCAAAACTACCATTTGAATGACGCCATCATAAATACGGTCTTTTTACAACAAATAGTTTGCTTCAACTTCAATCTAGACAAACCTAATGGTGACAACTAATATATGCAAATTACTTGTCTGTCACCTCATGGTGTTTTCGTTTCTATTTTAATTTTTGAGCTTTTAAACTTAGATCTCAAATCTTCAGCTGTAAGATACTGAAACTTATGACCAGAGAAAGATTTTCAGAGGTTTTAGAACGATTTATGAGATTGATAAAATGGAGATTGTTATTGTCACGTCGCCGGTCTTTTCACAAGTTTGTGCCGGTTCATGCCATACTTTTAAATGGAAGCTTAATTGTAGGTGAGTTTTGATCGCCAGTTGACCATAAAATAGCGTAAACCACAATTATTCCCGATTACTCAATCGATTATTTAGGTCACAAGGTTTTTCAAATGTTTCGGTCTTGTAATTGAGACGTAACATAACTTTAGCGATTCTGATAAAAGTTTAGTCCAAACAAGTCACTAAAGTTAAAACTTCATTCTAAGATACACATCATTGAAACAACTTGTTCTGAGTTTTTTTCACAATTTTCTTTTTCTTTGTTTGCGAACAATTTCACAATTTTAATTTTCTTTGTTTGCGAACACTCTATGTCTGTCTATTTCTTAAGTATAAGTATAGAATATAATTATTGCCATTATATTTATTGTCACTCGTTATAAATATTGAACCATATTTACCAAATGTATTTATATTTTTTTATTATTATAGTTAATACAAACAGTCACATTCTACCCTCGCTAAATAAAGTCTGTTCATTCATTTATTCAATGTCTGACAATATACATAGACCATTTGAGTACTAATAGCAGTTTTACAATACCGATAAATAATATAAAGATTACTCCATGGAAAATGAGCGCATACGGTTTTTATACACAAGTTGAAAAGTATCAGAAAACAAACGAGCTAGTCCTCGAGCGAGAGAGTTTTCTGATACTTCTCAACGAGTGCATAAAAATCATACAAGCATTTTCTATGGCGTAATTTGTTTATTTTATTGATACTGAGATTTTTGAAAAGCAAAATTTCTAGACATTTTATCTCATCCAGCTGCTATGAACTAAATATAAGCAAACTAATTAAAACAGATTCGTCATTAAAATCTTTATTGAGCACCACAAATCAAAATAAGTAAACATTAGTTATACAGTATCATATCAGTGACTGTCATAATTTTTATGAAAGAAAACCTAACTGAGGTTTACAACTATACCATGTCATAAATCAAAATAAGACAGCGGTATAAGTTACGCTAAATAATAATTGATTCAAATATATGTAAACATTTACCAGCGACCATAGTTATGCAGCGACAAACCAGTGTCTAGTTTTTCATCATCGGAATCACTTGAAACTCTGATTCAATCGCTTTTTGGAGGGAGGAGAGAGTGGTGGCGATTGATTGACTGTGTTGATGGTTACAGAAAACTGTCCTCCATGAATGACTGCATCTGAGAATAATGCCATTGACTGTTGTCCAGGGTTTATGTAGGGACTGCTTCCTTCAGGTCTAAATTCAACAGAAGTCGAGGGAGTCGGAGTCGGGGTGAATGGAGTGATGCTTGTACACGTACTGGAAATGTTTGTCAGCATATGTGACATATTATTTGTTGTTTTGTACTGAGGTGACTGTAGTTTTCAATACTTTTCAGGCTTTTATGGCCAGAGAGCTGTGCAATTTGTGTTGGTGGTACTTCATTTTCACTGAGGGTTTGTATCATGGTCTTTCTAGCGCTATGATTACGTTTATCATTTATCCAGACCTGCTTTCCTTGACATTTCTTTCATAAGACTCCCAAGTTTGTTGATGCCGACCGCGTTGCACTTGAACCAGCATTTCTCAGTAGATTTGGATTTCATCGACAAGTTGTTAACTGCAATATAAAACGGAGCGCCAGGATCGTTCATTTTGTGGGGTATTTTCTGAGCAAACATTTTGTAGACTGCTACTGGATCGTTTTCGCTCCCATTTTTGGAAAACATTTTTGGTGCGAAGGCTTTCACATCGCGGTGGTTCACGCGGTTCACGCCGGTTCTTGTTTTTTTCTGTCGCTCGTTGAACTGTAAGTATTCAACACCCTGGTCAGTTTTACACAATTTTACATCGCCCCACTGCATATTGTGGTGTTCCTTTATCCCCCTGAGCCCAAAATGGAGGCTGTTATTTAGCCATACGGTATTTAATATGGCTTCTGGGCTCGACATACCGAGCGTATAGAAGTATAGAAGTCTTATTTTATCCTCTGTCATGGCCACAGATGCATTCGGTTTGTTTCCTTTGCCTTGTTTCTTCAGTCGTTTCTGTTTAGAATTGAGTGTTTTTCGCACTTTTTCAAATGCTAAATCATTCATAATGCTATTTGGATAAGACTTTCTCTTAAGGTGTCTTTTGAAACTGGACAACTTCCCTCGCAGCGACGATGGCTTCGCTCAAAAAATCATTCAACTTGGCAGGAGAAATTTCGGCTATCTCGCTTCGTGTTTCTCCTTTCGTTTTAAGAAAGTCTGTCAACAAATTGACTATTAGTGAATATTAGTGCTAAAGACCCAAAATGCAATGGGGTAGGGGTAGGTGAGGGATTTATTGTTTCAAAGAAGACTTAAAAAGCTACCGTAATTCCAGTAACTCATCCAGTAAACGAACCCAAACGAAGTATCAAGCTCTGAACAAGAAATCATGAACATGTGGAAAAAGAAAACTTTGGTTGTCGATGAATTTGAAGCCCTCGAAAGTAAAGAGACCAGGCATTTGCTGTCCACCATCATCAATTTAACCTTTGTTGGAATGCTGAAAAATTAAGTCAGACACGAGATGTTCAAGGATGATTGTGACGGTACTCTTCTTCCCACCCTTAGAAAGATGAGGACAGATCTACAAGACATCATTATTTATATTGATGAAGCACTTTCAGAAATCAACTACTCAGAGCTATGGGAAACTGTACGCGATGTCGGTCACTTTTTGTGCATACCTCTTGACGATTCCTGGCAAAACTACCTAACAGAACTTGAAGTCAGCTTAGTTTCCCCGAAATAATTTGGGTTAAGTAATGATCCGTGTAAGAAGTAGGCACATATTATGCACGGAATGTGAAAAGCTGTGAAATTTTAAATGGATGAGCAAACAGAAATACTCAATTCTGATTGGCTGAGAGCAATAAAATCGCCATAAATCCCACCAAAATTATATTTTATTATCATATTTTTGGATAATCTCGGTCCCAATCCTTTTTCCTTTGTGTTTTCCAAGTCTTACATTTTTGTGATATGGGAAACTGGCACTTGTCACATGCGATGTGTTTGCAAAGTGAAGCCGCAGGATGCCATCTGGAAATTTCACTTCGATTTCTATCGTTTTACTCTAAAAATTGGTCGGTTTTTGTTTTGAATAGATATCTATCTATGTGAACAACGTTTTTACAGTACAATGTGCATAACTGCTTCTATGCAAGGTTACCTAGAAAGCCATTGTGTTGTCCCGGCGTGTTGCTGTGCCACACCGTAACAAGTGGGGTCACGACGTACCCAACGCCGAACTAAAGATCGCCACTGCTATTGAGATTTGCTGGGTTAACAGCGATGGACGACACAATATCAGAATCAAAGGCACCATTTGGTGAACTCGTGGATTCCCGTATGTGAGTGACGAGGAACGCCTTGAAGAATACGTTAGGGCATGTTTGAGCATGGAACCAGCACGTCATATATATTTGTTATCTTTCGTGATCAATGTGCCGTATGTTTTACATTTCGTTCTTAGAGAGAAAACGTATTTGAACATTAAGTAAAATGTATTCAAGAAGTAAAGTTCAATGCTTGATTAACATCTGTGTTGTGTCTATTTTTCATCTAGACTTCGAAATAAAGTGTTTTAAGGCGATCGAGTTGTTCACCATGTTACCATAGCTTTTACAAAGGAATACCAAACAAACGAAAATATACCAATAAATCGTATAATGACGCATAATAAACAACTACTACTACTACATATTTAGCTTAGTACATCCAGAGAGTGAAACAATGATATGAAACACTTTATACCCGATAATTCGCTTCAGTGAAGGCGTCCAAAAACGGCTTTAAGTTTGTCCCACTAATAAACTGAACTCCAACATTTATCTTCTCTTTCTCCTTTGAAGACGACAAAGGAAACTGCCATGTGATTCAAGTCAGTGACACTGAGAAGACCATAGGTTAATATTCCATCCTCGATCCTCCCTGAATGCTTTGTAAACTTGGCTTTCTTCTGACTCAGCACAATCGGCTATACGGTGTATAAATCCTTCACTCGATGTGTTGTAGCATAGAGTAGTTTTTTTTATACTCTATCAGAGCACTGAGTATTTGTCGCTTGCAAACTGGTTTGTTTAGAGTATACATAGTTAATTGGTTCTCAGGGTATTTCCAGGGTTGAATGCCTAAAGTCCGATAAAATACGTACTGTCGATGCCAAGTACAATGGCAATGGCCGCCGTTTTGTATGAAATGAGAGAGCCCTGGGAACGAGTTTACAATTATGGAGCATATATTAACTTTCCCCCATCTCATCCCAATAACTCGTGGATGCTACGCAATCCACGAGTTAAAAAGGAATGCGTATGTAATAGAATTGTATCCAGATGAACTTTTATTTCTCAATAAAAACTTTGAATCTGTGTTTCAAGTGGTGAACTTCAGATAAAAACAGGAGAGGAAGGATATCCATTGTTTTTGTTGTCAGAAACATTTAATTTAAAGCCCAAGAATTTGTCGGAGCAGATAGAAAGTGAGTCCGGGACTGGACTATCCTTTGTCGTGCCCGGTGGGCATAATGACTTGTTTTTTCAATAATTAGTTGATCTCCTTGTCTATGGCCTGTTTTTCAACTTCATTATACCGTATTCACCGGCGTATAAGCCGCACTCGCAGATAAGCCGCATCCCGAGTTTGGCAATGCAAGTAATAATAATAATAATAACTTTATTTATATAGCGCTTTTACATGGACAACTTACAAAGCACTTTACAACTGATACAACTAAAATAAACGTAATCATAATCCAAAAAAAATAAATACTTAAATCTTAAACCTAATCCTAAGTGTTAAAAATAGAGTTAAAAATTATATGACATATTATGTAGAGGCTGTTGTACAGGTTTCTCGGTAAATTCGATTTGCAGACCGCCTACACTAGCTAAAATTTCTCTATCAGAAGTAATTGTTTTCCAAGTGTCCAAGGAATGTACTATGTTTGCGGCGCGAAAAAAACTTTCACCAGAAATACTGAAATACACCATCTCTAAATACTGAAAGTCTGAGCGATCGACAAACTTATCAATAAAATCATAATAGAATTCCAACATCCTTTGTTTGGCGTACTGGTAAACAAAAAAACAACTTGGATAGGGAGATTTAAATTGATGCACTTTTTCGCTGACTGAACTTCGTATGTTTCCTCGTCAATGGTATCCAGTTGGCGAAATGGTATCCAGAGGCTTCGGTATCATCACTGAATCGGACTTCTCGATGCTTTAGTTGATTGGTGATTGTTTTCCCATAGCTCGAGTTACCAACCTACGGGAGAGAGGGAGAGAGAGAAAACATATCTATTAGTTGATGCAAGAATACATGATTAGTATGTTCAATACCAAAACTTACCAATTTCATTGTGTCGGCAATGATGGCTTTACTCGGATCAACGTCGCCAGCTCTATGTGCGTTGGATACAGCTACACCAAACGAACTGAAGCATGGTTCAGGTGTAAACTCCACGACCTGGTATACTTGGGTGACTTCAAATCCATGTTCTAAATACCACTTGAGAAGCGGGGTGGCCAGTAAGATCTTTTCTCCATACATACTTCCAATCAAACTGTGGCGGGGTTGTTTCATCATATCGTTGTCTTCGGAAAACTGCTTCATACAGTACAGCTCAGATGTAACTTAACATTTTTTGCGTGGAAACTGTGGGTTTTTCGCGTGTAAATTTCTTCCAAATTACACTCGCGCGGACGTTTTTTGCGTGTAAAAAAACACACGGTTGCGTCCGCGCGAATGCGCAACAATTACATTCACTTGCTGCTCCTTGAATCAGACATGCTTGTTGTTCGAACAAAAGCCTTGGGTTAAGTCATTAAACATAACAATCGTAGTGGTTTTAACAAACAATCAGCAGGTTCCGTTCCGATGTCTCATGTCTTATGATTTTGTCAAAGTCATTGGAACATACCGTGGCAATTATCATCTACATCTACATCATAACATAGTGAATGGATTCTAGTTGCTTTTCCACATTTATAAATTACAAAGATACTACTGTTGTAGTAAGTTTCAGTAAAAGTAGTAAACAAAGATTTTCATGTGCTCACACACCATGTGTCAATCAAAGTGTCTGAAACATAACATTCTCACGTGCACGCTAATAGTGCTAATGAACCTTAGATTTTAGAACTGATAACGCTGAAAGTTGGTGGGAAAGACGTTTTGAATCTGTTGTAGCATTGTATTGGATCGTGATTTCAAGAGTTCATTTAAACTTTTGGGGTCTTTATCGCCTTTATATTCTAAAGTAAAGATACAAGAAGCTTCTTCAAGTTTGATTTCTTCTAATTAATTCAATACCGCACCGTCTCAACGAGAAGTCAACGACGATCGTACTTTAGAAATTACGGCTTTCCGAATACTTAATCCACTTTGTTGACAAATGAATGAATGAATAACCTTTATTTAAACAGGGACAAAGAGAAAATATGTCATTATTAAATACAATGAAATACAACAAAGGAAAACTACACGCAGTGGAAGAAATATGTTAAGATACATCTGAGCTGTATTGTATACTCCCCAATATCGTCGCTGCTTATCTCAATGTTTTTAAAGATCGGAAACATTTCACTAAATTTCTCCTTTAACGATTCTGGCACTCTGATATCACACTCCACCACACCAAACAAACTCCCGTCTACAACAGCTTGCACAATCTGCTCTTTTGTAAGTCTCCAACATCAATGCAAGGGTCTGAAATCAGAGTTCAAGAATTGTTGAAGGAGAGGGTCAGTACAGCATTCCCACATTTCCACAACATTAAACCCTTCGCTTTCGATATACTCGGTGTTGGTCTTTGTTTCGGCTCTGAGATCACTCATGGTTTTCTTTCTGGTGTCGTTCATAAATTTTCCTTGGTTCAACGAACAATCGTGACCATGCCAGTAACAACCTATAAGTAATGACAAAGAACACATACATAAGAAGACTGTATACCACAACAAGTGCGATACGGTGGAAAGTAATCCAGTGAATGAATGAGTATGGATGAGTGAATACATGAATGAATGAATACTGCATAATAAAATATATATATTGACTTACCATGAAATTGGAATACAGTGCGGCTTTCACTGTGGAATCCAACTACCGGCAAACGACAAGCTCCAATGCGCTTTTCGCTGTTGTTCAGTTGGTGTCTTATGTGGATGTTTCTTTCTCGTTCTACCCAGACTAACCATTTGTCCGCCATTCTTCTCGAGTTCTCAGGTTTAAAATTGGTTTCGGTCCGGCGTCTTGCGTCGTAGGACCTGTTGGCATATCTTGTGAAATAGCGTATAAATACAAAGCATTGGCATCATATCCCAGAATTCTCTTGCACTCTTCGGGTACTTGACCTTTCGCTGTCATCTCCACTTCTCTCAGTTTTGTTTTACCCACTTCTTGGTATCGCATGAAGATCAGTGAGGGCCCGCCTGCATTGTTGTTTCTGAACAGATGGTAAAGAGCTTTGTTTCTTTTGTTAAAGTGGTTAAAATAGGTCTTGTCATTCAACCCGTTGAACAAGTACTTCATGGTCAACCCAGGGACAAAGACACCATCTTTGAACATATCAATCTTTCTCTCTTTCCAAAACACCAACATCTTTTCTACGTCTTCCACGAAACGGTGCTACATCTAGGTTATTGTACCATACTAAAAACTCTTGGAATGTTTCCATACCATTTTCTTTCCAGACCCGTACTCCTCCTTGGTGATGTTGGTGTTCTTTAGCGAAGAGTAGAAGGTAGCGTGTGGGGAAAGTTCTTGGCAGTTCAATTTTTCAAGGCTGTCTATTCACTTGTAAGGGAGGAATCCTTTCGTTTGGTGTACGTCGTAGGCCTTTATGAACTGGTCATAGCTGAACCCCGGTGCCAAATAGTTTGTGATGTCAAGGAATTTTAGGTGTTCGGTCTTTAGACACATCGTGTTGTAGTGAACTTGATTGGTTCGTACTTAACCATGTAGGGAAGCAGGAATTCTTTCACTACATTAAGATCGTACCGCCCATTGTTAAAACCAAGCACTGGGGGTTCTTTCAGGTGAGCTTCAAGTTCCATCTATAAACAACAATAAATTGAATAAAGGTTAATGTCATCGAAGGAGAACTAACAACACAGGAAACCCACACATGGAACCCAATATGTATGAATAAACACGCTTTGTTGTTTAACACAGGACACAGGAACCCCACAAACACTTTAATTGATTCTACCACAGGGAACCCAATACACCAAATTATGACAATAAACTGTAATATTTACCTTCAGTTTGACCAGGCGATGAGGTTTTTTCTTCTTCTCTTGTTCTTTATTCGCTTCTCCTTGAGCTTCGTGTTCGATTTCACTGCCGTCCATCATCTCCATTTCCTGATCCAGGGCTCGATAAAAGTGCGGTTCGGCTACGGTTGTAATGCTATCATCATCAAGGAACATCCGGCCTTCTTCATTTTCTGACTCTATCTCCTCCTCGTCTTCATCATCACTTTCCAGAACATTAATACCATGCTCGTCACTCTCTTTTCCTTCTTGCAAATTAACCAGCAGTTCAGCCAACTCTTGTATATTATCCTCGTCGTCAGTTTCCATAGGATCTCCAATCTGCTCGTCGATGGCGGTGAAGATGTTTTCAAAGTCGTTTAATAACAAGCGATAACTCTCCTCGCTGATTTTGAGTAGATAGTTGTTAAACTCCTTCAACAAATCATGAGTCACCATTTGTTATTGAACAGATGCTGAAGCTCAGTGGTACATGCTTGTTTTCCCATTTCAGTTTTTTCGAGTTCTCAGGTAAGTTCTCACGATCCAACATACTTTCGAAATCAAAGGTTGCGTAATGTTTAGAATAACGGCAAACCCTCGGGTACTTGAATGCCTTCATCTTGTAGTTTGTCGAAGATGGTTGGTGGAACAACATAAGTGCCTCCAGGGAATCACAAGTGGGTCTTTGCTTCACATTTTAACTCATGATGGTGAAGTTTTCCAGCGTGCTTCCAATACTTCGAACATCTTGAACACTGGTACGATTTGGAGTAGCAGTTAACGTTCTTAATGTAACTAAAATGATCCTTGTACAAATTTAGGTACATCGTCTCAGGGTAGTTACGGTAGGAATGCCTGACGATATGTGCCACAGTATCTCCGTCAATGGGATGTTCGGTATTCTCGTCATCGTCATCTTATGAATCATGATGAGGTTTGAGGCTGTACACCACAATGTTGATGTTGAACAATTTCTCGAGATCAGTGAGGCCAGTGATAAACCAGTGAGTCAGGAGGGGGGTATTGTGCAGAATACCTATGTAAAAGAGAAATATCGTAATGAATACACAACACAGTGAAAACAGGTTAAACCTTCTCATTGATTATGAATTACTCGAGTGTCATACACACATAGAGTAGTGTGGAAGAATGACATGTAAAATAATTGTAATTCAATTACCTTAAAAAGTAGGTGTAGGTACCGGCTTTTAAATTCTTGCGGTGACAACCGTTGAACACCGCTAGACATTGGAAGAAGCACAACGCATCTTGATAAGCTACTCCAGAGTTACCATCACAACCTAAGGCGACAATGGCTTTGTTGTTGAGAATGTAGGTTGGAAGTTCACTTGAGCAACCTATCGGGTGACCATGCAGTTTTGTAACGTAAAAGGTAACGTTTGTTACGAAATCCAGGATGTGTTTGGTATTGGGTCGCTGATGCTTCATGAACTCAATGAAATCTGTGTTTCTCATCGTTTCCATGAGTTGGTTGAGGTCCTGTTGATTCCTTATCAGGTGTGGCGTCTCAAAGAACCGCTGATTGTTGATGCTTGGATGGAAATAAGTCAATTCTTGTGTCTTGTGGTTATGAAGAATATATCCAAACGACAGGTTGATTTTAAACAGTTCGTTTATCATCCATAATTTGTGGTAGATATGTAGGAAATGGTTCTGTTCCGTCAGTATTGACTCGAATATTATAACGATCCTGAAGTCTGTTTCCCCGGCTTTCTTTAGTTCTGATAGCTCTCCAATGCTGGTGGATCATTTCACGGAGATCATTATCTAACTCGTTGAATAGATCGGGAGGCATGGTAACAGGGTCTTCAGCAAAGACTTGACCGCAGGATTGAGATGTGCTTGATGTTGTCTACATGGTGGTGTTGATGGTGGTGGTGGTGGTGGTGGTGGTGGTAAGGGAAGTGAGTGCTGGCTGTGGTAGAGATGGCTGTGATGATCAAGGAGCTGGTTCTTCAACATTAGCTGTGAAAATCAGTTGATGAGAAAAAAAAGTATAAGTTAAGATTGATTAAACGTAGCCAATCGAACGTTTACCTAAACACAAACATTCATTCATTCATGAATTGAGAGTTTACATTCAGCGAACATAGCGTAGAAGAAAACCTCCTCAGTACCTATGAGTTATGATTAAACAAAAAAAATAACTTCATGTAAGTGCTTACCTGTTATTTTAAGTCGTTTTTGTGAGGGCGAAGGATGACTGGCTTTTCGTTTTTTGGTTGGCTCATCACGGCTTGTAGAGGGGATAGGGTGTGCTGTCTCAAGGTGGATTCGTAGATGGTCGATTTTGTTAAATTTCTCAGAACACTGGTTACATGAGAATTCTCGCTCCACTCCAGGCAAGTGGTGTCTTCAAATTGTGTTTGCGACTAAATGCTTTATTACAGACATCACATCGAAATGGTCTCTTCATTAAGTGGAAGGTATTAACGTGCCACCCTAAACTCTGTTTGGATTTATAAACTTTAGAGCATTTCTCACATGGAAAGTCTTTACTTCCAGCCTACGATTCAAGAAGAAAATAAATAAATTAATGTTGATTGATTTGCGTTTCTATAACTTTAAGAAAGTATAATTATTAGCAGTATTTGAAATTAAGCTTCGGGGAGGGGGTGATCCAATTTGCGGTCTTGACAATATAACAATAGAAAAATACCTACAAACAATTAACTTGTTTGAGGTCGGTTTGGGTTCCACAACCCCGCCTCCTTTTCCAACTTGGGTAACCAGTTCAACTTCCCCCTCCTATAATCAGCAAGTAGAGTAAAATAATCATCGTTATAATAATATAACAATAGAGTTGATGTCGCTGGCATAAATTTGTTTTTGGCCCGAGTCACGCTCATTTTGCCCGAGCCTCGAGTGAACATATTTACGCCTGCAACATCAACTCTATTACTATTATAATCATTTCATCGGGCATTTAGAAAAGGAATCAAAGACAGTAAGCGACATTTTGAACACAGCCGGCATTGCGTCGACATTTATTTCAGTTGAAAATGTTTACATAATTATGTAAAACTTTGGAGAAAACTGCAAAATTTGTCAAAACAATCTTTGTACCAAAGTTTTCTTGAAAGGAAAAATAACATAATTCCATAACACCAAAGAAATAGTCATTTAAAAGCGTTAAAGTTAATTGTGCAATCACTGAACTGGAAGTCAAACTTTATACATTCACGTCGCCGCCGGGAATGGAGCTATTGCAGCTCTGATACCGGTCAAGGCACTTGGCGTGAGATCCTTCCTCTGGTTTGTTTTAAACTCTGCATAAAATCCGTGAAAAATGCTGCTCAATTCTGTATTAAAGGCTTACTTTCAATTCGTCTCGGCGCACCAGTCACTGAACTTTTTCATTCTCCACAAAGTTTGTTTCCTCATGTTTGGGACATGAATTCTTCTTCGAGTTTCTGTAAGTCCTCTTCATCTGGCTGAGAAGACTGTGAATTTGCTTCTTCGTTAGGTTTTTCAGTCATTTTGTTGTTATAAAGCACAAAAACAATAGCCGACTCGAGTCAAAGTGGTGCCAGCTAAGAAATAACGGCGCAAACAGTCGAATGGTTTGCCGTTCTGATTGGTTGGCTGGGTTATTTTGTGATTTTTGATTAGCTTAGAGCAGCGGTCTAAAATACATTTTAGCCCGCTGATTTCACCATTTTAGACCGCAAAATACGCCACAATGCCCGATGAAATGATTATATCCAAATCATGGATCGTTATATCCAAAGCCTGAAAACCTAAGAGAACAAAGGACTCTTTATATCATTAAGACACTAAAACAAAGACAAACCTCACTCTTTATATCATTAAGACACTAAAACAAAGACAAACCTCATGAAACTCCTGGCTTACTCTGGGATTGGTGATGTCCTGAACGATGTTTTGGATTTCATTTGAAGATGGCGTTGAAGTGAACTCAAACTGGAGAATCAGAGAAATAAAATAAATATAACCATATTTTAATAATATGTGTATGGGATGAACAACAACATCGACTTGATGCGAAAGCGTTGTCTGGTACTAAACGTAAACAAAGTCAATGTAATTACCTTGGAATCATCAATGGCTAATTGAGAATTGTCTAGCAAAATCGGTCCCCAGTCTTGAAGCATTTCCTTAGGAATGGAGTCATCTTCCTGAGATAAATAAACAATACATAAATCAACACACATACTTTCAAAACAGTTAGACAAATAATATTCTCTTACCAGTTCAGATTTCCAACTTGTCCAGGAATCAAAAAGTTCAGTTGGGATGTCGGTCGCTTCAGAGTTGTCGTCTTTCTAGATGTAAAGAAAATAACTTTTGTTAAGAAAAAAACAAACAAAATACTGCGCAAGTCGGAAAGGGCCGGTGTTTGCAAACAAATGAGTATCCTAGTTTGTAAATATATGTCAGAGAGAGATTTTCAAATAGACTAAAACTTTAAAACCAAACAGTTTATTATTATGTTTTTACCCATTCATTCTCCCAACTATGCCAGGAAGAATCGAAGTCTTCGGGTACAGCAGTATCTATCTCAGCATCAATCTGAAAACATAGAGTTTGTTTGTAAGGCATGAACAAACTACACAGCAAACAATTGATAGTTTTTGGCGGGCTTTTTAAAACGAAGAAGTGTTCAGTTTGTTATGCTTTGATTCCCTTTCATTAGGATCATTATTATTTTTCCTTTACACAGTAAAGTTTTCAATTCAATTCAAATTCACAATCACCCTTCTACTAAAGATTGGTTTAAGTTTGCGGTCAGAATTTGTTTGTTTTCTGTTTTTTGTTTTGTTTTGTTTTTTGTTTTTTGCTTGTAAATATTCAGTAGTTTGTAAATTAAATTTGTTTGCTTTATGTTTTCGTAAATTTCAACTTACCGTTTGAGCGTCATTAACCACGTTTTTTTCTTCTTATACTCTTCACCAAATACTTTTTGAAAAAACGCATCTTCATCAAACGTGTTTTCAGAAAAGATCACATCTTGGGTTTCTACCTCAGAACTTACAAATTCATCTATATCGATCGGTACCCACGAACCAGGGGTTATATTTGCCAATTCAGATTCGGTCCAACTTGTTTCCAGGTAACGAAAAAACAAAATAAGTTTGTTTGAGTATAGAGTATTTAAAAAACAAGTTTTGTAAACGTTAATTTTCTTACCAGCTTTGGTCGTTTTGGTTGAAAATAACAAATCCTCAGATTGTATTCCTAGGAGATCACTTGTCTGAGAATCGAGAACGAAGTTCTGTAATTCAGAGTCCGTCCAGCTTTCCCCAAGTCCATGTTTTTCTTGTGAAAATCCTTCATAAAATTCAGCGGCCATTCCGACTCGCATACACTTTGAAGGTTTCAAGTGAAATGATTACTATATTTCAAGTATCTAGTATTTTATAATCTGACTATTGTGTTTTGAGTTTTCAATAGTAATTAGTATTCTTTTTTAGTCAACCAGCTGGCATTTTACAATCGGACCTTGAGGAGCTTAGGCCTTTCGAAAATTGATATTCAAATTACCTGAGAAGAGACGAAGGTGTTGCAACTGATCTCTCCTGTGGTTTACTTTATTGACACAAGTTTGATTAACATAAGCCACTATACAATAGTGTATAATTATTTGGTTAAACGAGACTTACCTGTAAGTCGAAGTTTGACTTGAATTCTATCTCATAAAGAGTAGTAACCGAGGTCTGACATGCCCACCGCTCCCGCCCTAGGGTTGTCTCAGAACCTCGTTTACTATGTCTCTTTATGAGATGTTTCTTTATGTTCATCCACTATGAGTATGTTTTGAACAAATGATTGTGACGTCACTCCCGGTAGGCTTTGTTCGTTCTTCATGTCAGACCTCGGTTACTACTTTTTATGAGATAGAATTCAAGTCAAACTTCGACTTACAGGTAAGTCTCGTTTAACCAAATAATTCTATCTCATAAACCGTAACCATCGGTTACTGACATGAAGTCTTCAAAGCCTGTGAGGACACTCTGAGTATCCCAAACAAAAACAAGGTAGATCATACCCCAGTAAATTGATGTAATCTTGTAACCAAACAATATTTATTCTCATGTATCTGATAAACAAGCTACAAGATAGCACCAAATGTATATGTAAACACAAACTTAATTAATAAAGGAAATAATGCCTGCAATATTATGTCTGGGGCAGTTGCATCAAAATTATCCATGAAATGGAACTTTAGCATTCTGAATCATTTAAGACATGCTTATAATAAAACCTCTTAAATGTTTTAGCACTACTCCATCCCGCTTTCTTAAGGATCTCGTCCAATGGAACAGCAGCTTGAAAAGCAGCGGTCGATGCTGCATGTCTAGTAGAGTGGGGCTTGAAAAGATCTGTATCAATGCCAGACCATTGCAGCACAGTTTTTATCCATCTTGCCATAGTCTGAGCCCCGACTGCCTTGTGAGGCTTTATTGTGGAAATGAACAGACAACTGTCGAGTCGTAAGGTCTTAGTTCGTTCAATGTAGTCCTCTAAACATACATATGGGCAGATATCTACATCTGGAGAATACTTAGGTATAATAACTGGTGGAACAGGGTAGTTTGGCCTACTCTGTTTGACATGTTTACCGAGTACAAATATGTATTCATCTGTAGACTTCTTCAGATATTCATCACTAATATCAAGTTGTAATAGAGTTTGCTTTCTTTGAATGGTGACTAAAGCCAATAAAGTTGCCAATTTCAAAGTTAGTTCCTTTAGGGTCAAACAACTGTTAGGTGTGAATGCTTTCAAAAACTGCAAAACTTGGTTGACATCCCAAATGCCATAATATCTGTTAGATGGTGGTTTTTGCTCAAAAGAGCCTTTCAAAAAACGACACACAACAGGATGTTGGCCAACAGGCACTCCATTCAATGAAATAATACATGACAGAGCTGACCTGGCACTGTTGAGAGCAGAGTACGACAGGTGATGCAGGGTATGGAGTAATTCAAGCACATCTGTTAAATCCGGTCAATATGGAGCAACTTTCCTTGAACTACAGAATGCAGCCCATTTCTTAAGATACACTGTGTACTGTTTCTGAGTAGCAGGTCGCCATGAATTGAGGAGAACATCGGTAATGTGCTCTGAAAAGCCCTGCTCTTGGTAGTATTTCCTGATACAGGACATGCCATTAACTTGAGTTGACCCTGCATAGTGTGGGCTTTGGGACCTGATGGGTGAAGCAGCAGTTCCTGTTCTCGAGTCCACAACATTACTACCGGATGCTGTGTTACCATCCGGAGGATTCGGGTATACCAAGTCTGAGTAGCCCAAGCTGGAACAACCAGAACCCCTTCTGCATGTTCTGCCTCCACTTTGTCCAGGCAACGTGCGATCAAGCTGAAAGGTGGGAGGGAATGCATAAAAATATTCATTTTGCCATGATCTACTAAAGGCATCCACAAAAGCAGCATGAGGATCAGGTCTCCAGGACGCATATCTAGGTAAACGACAATTAAGTGTTGTCGCAAAGAGGTCAATGCTAAACTCGGGGAACAACACACAGAGCTTAGAGAACAAATCCTGATTCAACATCCACTCATGATCTGAGTAGTGCTTTCTGGACAACGTATCAGCTATGACATTAGAGGCACCTGGAATATGAACTGCACTCAACCATATGTCTCTCTGAATACTCCAATCCCAGATCTTTCTAGCTATTGTGTCACAAGATTTAGACTTGCTCCCTCCCATCTGATTAAGATAGGTAACCGCTGTCTGATTATCAAGTTCAAACCTGACATGGACCCCAGTCATGTTGTTGCAAAATATAGTTAAGCAAATAAAAACAACATACAATTCTCTTACATTAATATGCAAACATCTTTGCTCCTGTGACCAAACACCTTGAGATTGTCGAGAAACATCTGTTGTACATGCAGCGCCCCAGCAACTGCCGCTGGCATCAGTCTGAAAAACATAGGAACTTGTAGAATGTTGAATTCTACGGGAGGCATACATCACATTATCAAGCCACCATTGCAGCTCATTCTTAGCTGATTCAGACAGATGCATAAGGCCCTCATAATCCCCCTTGCTGACAACTAATGCTTGAATCTTATCCCGTTCAAGGTTACGATAGTGTAATTTACCAAATTCAACTCCTGGCAGAGAGGACACAATTTTACCAATAACCTGGGCTATAAACCTAATTGGAAAAACCTCCCCATTTAAGGCTTTGAGACAAAGGGATTTCAACTTGTCCTTCTTCTTTTGGGTTAAAGTAGCCGTCATGGAAACCGTATCTAATATAAATCCCAGGAATATCAATGTCTGAGATGGCAATAAGACCGATTTTTCCGGGTGTAAGGTGAACCCAAGCTGGAGAAAAAGATCAATAGCTTCCCTTAAATTGGAGACACATTCCTGAAAATCATTACCTTGCAAGAAAAAGTCATCTATATAACCAGCAATAGTACACCCCTTCTGTCTTAAGAGAGCCAAAGGTGCTTTCATGACTTTGGTAAAAATTCTGGGGGAACTGGATAACCCCATAGGTTAAGCCTTAAAAGCGTACAACTCTCCAAGCCAAAGAAACTTCAAAAACCGCCTTTGCTCCGGGGCAATGGGAATGGTATAATAGGCATGCTTAAGATCCAAAGATGCCATATAATCCCCCTGAGAGATCATCTTCCGGATAGAATGCAAAGTATCCATCTTAAAATGTCGGTAAAGGACAGCCTTATTGCAACTCTTAAAGTTGAAAATTAACCTATAGGACCCATCTGATTTAGGAATTACAAAAATAGGAGATATACATTCCCCTGGTTCATGCTTGGATCGACCGACAGCCCCTAACTGCACTAGTTTCTCTACCTCAGTAGTTATGATAGCCTGTTGCTCTATGTTGAAATGTCTCTGCCCAGATACGCTATATTTACAAGGGTCATCAACAAACTCTATATGGCAATGCTCTACATAATCTAAAATTTCTGGGTCAGAAGTTATCTTCTGCCATTCAAAAATACAATTCTTAGTCTGTCCTGCCCTAAATGGCAATTGACTACATATAAATGTTCGTAATTCATTCTCACATACATACCAATTGTGAGCTGACTTGGAGCCTGACCTTTTGTCTGGCTGGGGCGCATTCTGAAAATGCTGCTGTTGTGAAGAGTAATTGCTGTGATAATTGAAACGTCCACGGAATCCCCTGCCTCTTCCTCGTGAAAATTCACTTCTAGCTCCCCTAGATGGATATGGGGAATATCTCTGGCCACGTCCTCTAGAACTGGTCTGACCTTTACACACCCTGCTCTTATTGAGCTCAGCTATTTCTTTCACTCTCTTTGCGGTGTCCCCACCAAAGAGGAACTCGTCAGCAGGATTTGTAGAACTACATAGACCCTTGGCAAACTCAAACTTGAACTGTGGCTTGATTGAATCACGACGCCTTTGATTCAATTCGTAATTTGCCGTCATGGCCAGAGTTAAACCATCCAAACAAGACGTGAGCACCTCTTTGCTTGCTTTTGTCTTTACCAAGGTCTCAGCTACTTCCAATTGACAGTTAACAGAGGCTAGCAACATGGCTTGCGTTGTTTGGAATTTTACATCATTAACTCGTGTTCGAGCTGGAAGCTGATTCCAAATGCTTTGCTCGCACTTCGGTAAACGAGTCTTGACATTCTCAGGGGTATTGTGGCGTTTGATAATAGCTTTGCTCTGCTCTTGACTAACGCGTTTCAAACACAGCTTGTTTACAACTTCAGCCACCTTCTCATTGATTTTCGGCGCTTTAACGTCAGTGTCAACATCCAACTGACTACTATAATCCAGCACATTCGCTTCACCGACATCGTCAGCAGGTACTGAAGCAGACGAGCCAGCGATATTCTCTAAATCTTTCTGAATATCCACACAAGACGCTGAGTCGCTGGTTTCGATACTAATACCAGGACCGGTATCATTTTCTGGGTATTCGTCAGCATCATCGACATCGGCATGCATGTGGTGGTGAGGATAGTGATAACCACTGAGATTAGCGATACTATCGTTTAAAACGCTCAATGCCAGATAAAATGGCTTCATTTACTGCATTTGGATTAGAAGTGCCCTCCACGGGGTCACTAGCTTCTTCCTCAGACATACTGTATCTATCAGAGAACATAAAATAGTTTTTTAGTTCTAATTTCAGTTCACTCGAGTCTCACTCGATAGTTTCAACATGGCGGTGCCATGTGGTTCTCTGTGAATGCCTTTGCAAGGTCACTCTAGGTGAATTTTCAATATATGTGACTCTAACAGAGCTCACTTCACCTTCGTAAGGGTTAATCAATAAAATACTTACCTTAAAACAAGAAAGAGAGCAACCGAACAAGCAGAAATCTCGAAAATGTTCGGAGCACTCTTCTACACGTCAACTCCCTACGGTTGGTCTTGGTTCAATGATTGTGACGTCACTCCCGGTAGGCTTTGTTCGTTCTTCATGTCAGTAACCGATGGTTACGGTTTATGAGATAGAATTAGAAGAAACTATTCAGTACAATACCCACAATAAAGAAATGAAAGTTATCCTGTATACACGTAGGTTTAGTTTCTATTTGGTTGATAGTATATTTTGTTTCACAGATATATGGCCCTAGAAAATATGTGAATTGAAACAGCCAGCAACCGAAGGCGGTCTTCAAATTACTAAACGTCTGGCAGTTTGAAAATGTTCTAATATTTTTTTCAAAAATCAGTATTACTAGCACTGGTTTTTGAAAAATATATTAGAACATTTCAGACTACTGTACCGGCCGTTCAGTAATTTGAAGACCAACTCCGGCTGCCTTCATACATAAAGTACATAAACTTTCTTTCAGTGTCAAAATATTTAGCTACAAAAACTAATTGAGGACACTATAATATGAACTATAAATTAGGAAAAGGATAACATAATTGCAAATAAGTCCATAAGTTCATTAATCATCAACGCCAAAATAATTGATCAATTCCTTTAAGGTGGGTCTTTCACTCGGAATGTCGGCCAATGCTTGTTTTAAAAGTTTTGAGCCAACAGGAAGTTTGCATCTCTTGTACACAAACTCAATCATTCTTCCAAAGGAATATATGTCACTTTCGCATGTTGGTTTTCCAGAGCCGTCCAAAATTTCAGGAGCGATGTAATGACTGACATTTGTTCCCTTGAGGTGTATACCTACCTATAGCTACTGGATTAGGATGTCAATGTGGCTGTCATACATCTCAGAAAGAATGATTTAGATATATTAGCTGGCTAACCAGCTACAGTATTATTGGCTGTCTATTTTTATGAGTTACGCTGTGTTTTGAACAAGAACTTGTACAAATTCGAAAAAAAACCATTAGTTAATATTAACACATACCCCGCTACGTCCAAGCTGTGCCAGATTCAAGAGAGATTGCCATGCAGCATCAGGTAGTTTGGCTTTAAGTTTAAAATATAGCAGAACCCAGTCAGGGACCCTCATACTATTCATAATAGTCGCATGGGTTTCTGGGGTTAGTAGCTCAGCTAGACCTTGCTTGCAGCCCTTAGCTTCCACAATAATGTCGATGACATCTGAAATTGTGTCTCTGACACTGTCTCGATGGCTATCATCCCCAAAAATAAAACTTCCCAAGAACACAGGACAATGACTTACGATGTCGTCACATACATCAGTTATGTCTGCCACAACCTTCTGGCACACAGAAGCAACTTTTCTTTTTTTGTAGTTCTCCTGTTTTGTTTCCTCAATGCTAGCGCTACTTGTACTTGTTGTACTAGCTGGGCTGGTCGAGGGTGAACTTGAGTTGTGCTTTATACCTGTTAAGAGGCTGTCCGTGTAAGAACGGATAAGGTAAATTCCGGCCCCTGCCCGATTTCCCTAATGTTTTTGGTGAAAGACAACCATTATATGTCATGAACAAAAATCATATTTATTTGGATCAATTGTTTTTTTTAAATATTTTGTGAGACGGTTTTTGAAGTTACCTCAAAACCGGAAATGGGATCATCCGAATCCGAGACATTTAACTATAAATGTCGAGCGCTCCCAAAACCTAACGCCATATCCAAACAATTGGAGTATTTTACCAGTCAAAGTTCAATCCTTTTACTTTGAATTAAGGCTATAACAACTGAATTCTATGAAAGTTTGACTGAGTTATACATTTTCTTGTATGCCTTCTGAAAGACGCCGATGAACGTAGAAAGTGACGTACCCGTCATAAAAAAATGTTTTCTTAAAAGTGGGGCCTGATCTGAAATCAAGTCTATTGTAAACCAAAAGTCCTAACACCAGTTTACTAAAATAGCGAATAAAATCTGTGGGCACTCTCACTTCCGCGCCACAGACAGCTCCCAAACATTCGTGATTTTGATCGAAATCGAAGATAACGCGCTCCGACCGATTGACTAATTGTCTACTTAGAAAATACTGCAAAATGTTCTAAAGGCTACTAAATGTTCGGTTGTGAAGTACAAAGAACAAAGAAATACTATGTCGTGTATTGAACCTTTCGTTTGACAAAAATCTACCCATTTCTTGGTGATTTATTAGCATCATTGATTATTCATATTGATGTCAAATATGCAAATTAGCTGGACAAGCATTATTTGGAAGTAAACGTCCTCTAGCTCAAAATGTTTTCTCCTTCAAAAAGTAAAACCTAAAAGAGAAAATAATATTTATAAATAGTCATCAATCAATATTTATTTCAGACTTTCTTAAAACTCTTATTTTGTGAGTCATTCTGATTTTCCACGATGTGCTAATTAATGCACGTGTTGATTTTGCAAACCTCAGTTGTTCATTTCATGTTTTGTCAAAATTACATGAACTAAGTTCGAGAACACTACTCAGTAGTACTGATTGTGGAAGTCTGCCGAATGTCCGCTATTCTATCCTCGTGTTCTTTGCATGACTCGTAAGGACTGAATGTGGACCTACATTTTTTGCAGTCGGGGTCTTGAGGGCCTCGTGTTGCTTACAGAATGCGACTCGAATATCTCCTCTACGATGGCCGAGAAGGCCACTTATGTCAGTGGCATCATTACTAGTGTCTGTATCAACCTTAAAATATCACAAAAAGAATGTTAAATTACATAGAGTGCTGAGGAGAGGAGGGGAAAATCAAGGGTCTTCACTGCAGGCCCTCCCTCCCCCTCCCCATTCCCCCTGCTTTTCCCCTCCTCTCCTCAATCCCCCTTCCCCCTCCGAACCCTAGTCCCTCTGATCCCTACCCTTTGGGCTGTTACACAGGCTAAAAGAGTATTACATATTTTGGGCTAAAAATGTTTAAAAGAAATCGTTTGAGCTTTTGTAGAAAGTTTCAGATGGGCTTGATGTTTTGCATCCGAGTTGTAGAAGGTTGAATTGTGTCACACTACACTTGTCACGTTTCTGAAAAGTCGTGGGAATCAACAAATGTGTCCCAAATGTGTGTTTTTTTAGTTTGATACATGCCTAGCTAGATGTTCTATTTTGATAGCTCTACAATAACTCACAGTCTCCTAAACATTTTATTTCATTTGGCAAAGGTATTTCAGAACAGCCAATATAAAGTTGCAATCGAAGAATTCCCAGATTATTATTATTATTTGCTATTATTATCAGATTATTATCATTTGGTTAACTTTGTTATGTTAGTCTAACTTTTCCGTCTTTGGGTAAATACTCTACGCTTGCAGCTCATTTACATTACCTGGTCATTCTCTTCAATGTCTGCCAGGGTTCTAATGTAAATAGGACTTGTCCCAGTGATATGCTTTAACACCCACTAAGTTTCTGCCCATTTTGAAGATTTATAGGTACAATATTTGCCCCAATACTTCGCACAAAATCAAATCTAGAAATGAAAGAAAATTTGATTCAAGAACTCATAAGAATACAAAATTATCGAAATGTACATGCTTACTCAATAGGTTCGGCACTCGTTGTTGTACCGAATTTCTTCTCGAAGAGTGTCCTCTCCCCACCCTCTACATACAGGCCACGCATCAACATACATGCCTTTTTGGATCAAGGTTACTTTAACTTTTCCACGGGGGACACAATCCCAGGTCGGCGATGGAAGGAGACAGGCATCTTTGTAATATATCGCCTCTTCGCGATCATCAATGGAACTTCGTCTCTCCCCCGTGGTATAGGGATGAAACCTACCAGTACTTGATCGTGTCTGAAATCTACTAGGTCTCGATCCTCTTGTTGGTCTCCATCTGTTTCCAGAACTATAATTTTCTCTTGATGAAAACCCAGATGGCAAATTCATTCTTGATCCATTACCACCACGAGGTATTTGGAAGGTACGATTCAACTCGCCAGAAACGGTTGTTGTTGTTGCACTGCGACTTGCAGTGATTGGAGTTGGAGAGTCTATGGGGTTATTGGGAAGTCTTCCCAAAGTTTCGACGACCGCCCTCACTATATCTTGTATATTTTGACTTTGTTCTGACATGCTGATCCTGGCTCCCGGTCCTGGCTCAACCGAAAATTGCAAGTCAAAAGGGGAATTCCCGCGCATTTTGTCACATGTCTTTTCACATGTAAATCGCAAGATTTTATCACTTCCGTTTCCTCTCGATTTTGAATATTTTATCTCGGATCTCACTTCCGTTTCCTCTCGACTTTGAATATTTTATCTCGGATCTCACTTCCGTTTCCTCTCGACATTGAATTTTTTAATTTTCGATACTTAAAAATATTTTTTTTGAACAGTTATTTTATAAAACTCGATATATATTTTATTTATTTTATTTTTAAACACCTATTTTTCAAAAACTCGATATAAATGTTAATTTTTCGATTGAAATATTTTAATCATATTTTTGTCCGTAACGGAACGCCATAAGTATGACAATGTAGTTCACTGAATAAAGCCATTTAAATGGCTAAGACGTTCCGGCAATACATATATACATACGTATCAAAGTTACCGTAATAATTGTTGATCTATTGAAGAGTAAATATTACTGCTGGAACAAATTACAAACATCTTTTTTGAATGATACGGAGTCAACAAGTAGTGTCTTGGATTTCACATCTTGATCACGGGAGGGGAGGGGAGGGGGGACTGGTTACAAATTCCAGATTAATGCATTTAAAAAATAATAATATAAGTTTTTTCGAAAGACATACAAGGCTAAACAATTCGTCATATCAAGCAACTTCATTTTGTCATATCATGCAATTGCATTTCTTTTCAGAAACTTATAAGGTAAGTTTATTATACACTGGTGCATTTAGTACATTGTAAAGCGATGATTGAAGCCTCCTTTCATTTTCTTTAAGCTAACCAAAAGCATAGAAATATCACTCTTAGGTATCTTTCCATATGTCATGTATATGAAACATAACTCAACTTGTACATATAAATCAAAATATTGTATTTGATGCGAATTTTAAAACTTTTTAAATGACTGAAGTCCCCCACCCCGGCCTGACTCCTTACATAATGTAATAAATGACATAAAATATCAAGTCTTTAAAACCCACTACTACCATAATACCTCTGCTTATTTTTATATATAAGACATGATATTTCAAAGTAACAAATTTTGAGAGATTACTTGTATACAGAATTAATTTCATGAACATATCACAATGATAAGCGCACAAACACCTGTCTCGATTTAGGGTGTATACATCATAGACAATCCCCGACAATATCAATGAAACAACTATCTAAATTGTGACTGATTCTACCAAACAGGGCACTAAGTTGCACATTAACTGCATGTCGTGGTACAAACCCCCTCGCCCCTCATCAATGTTGAGGGTAGCAATGATCGCCGTGTTTGAATCGCACCACTAATCAACATTGATGTTGGGGGGAGGGGGTAAAGAGCCCTATTGCGTGCACCACAAAATATCATTATCAATGATTTTCAAAGCGTTAGTGTTTCAAAGTAAATTGGCGCCGATTGTAGAATAGGCTGTTTGTGAAAGAGTTTATTCAGCAAGAACTTTCGTTGATGAATATTTGCCTTAGTTGCTTCTTCCCATCCAAAGCCTTCTGTGTCCATAAGATTTTGCTTTGTTTCCATTACTTTTCGATATTCAGCATTTTTCTTTAATCCATGCATCCATTTGAGATACTCAAATAAAACAGCCCGTAGCTCTTTTCTGTATGTTGGTACCAAGTCGTTACTGGCTTTGATTTTAGCAGTTACTGCATTTTCGCCAGCTTGTTCATAATTATCAACTAAATGTTGCCAGTTGTTCTCATGGCGTTCTATTGCTTCTGTCTGAATCTGTTGCCACACACTTTCTTCAACTCCATCATGACTATCGTTTGAAGACTCCGATGTTGTTGTGTCCTGAGAATGAATTCCAACTGAACCTTCACTTTCCTGATTACTATCTAAACTGGATTCTTCATCCTGGTAATGAGCGGACATGGTGGCCTTGTCAGTTTTCTCCCTCTCTCCTCCGACTGTTAAATCAAATGAACTAGTTTGATTGTGGCCCCTTATATATACATTTAACACAGGCGTGGTCACCAAGCAAAGGAACATCATTCACCATGATAAATAAGCCTCTACCTCAACTAGTGTTCCAAGTCCCATGCGTGTATGTTTACTTGGTTTTATGGTAGATGCAATTATACTCAAATGAAAGTTGTCTTGACAATGCGGACACATTCTTTCATCGTTTTTGGTCTACTTCATAGGTTAGCCATTTTGTGCCAACTTTATATCCTTCTTTGCTGTAGGATGATTTCCCTCTCTTTTTAAAACTATTCTTGTGGGATTGTATTTTTTTATCCAAATCACGATCTCTCAAGTAAGTATAAAACTTGCGTTCTATTTCGCTTTGCCTTTGTAACACATCGTCAAAGCTCTTCTGTACACATGTTTCTTGTTCTTTTCCTATGTATTCTCTTATCTCTTGACCTTGAAGTGTATTGCATAATCCCATTTTTCTCCTATTCAACCATTTCTTTCTTTCCGCTTGTTCCATATGATGCACTTGGTCTAAATGATTTGCCAACCTAACAAGATTGGTGCTGGTGCAACCAAACACTGGACAATTTCTATGAGTGCGGCCCATTTCTCACTCAAGGATGCACTCCCTACGGTGACTCGAACCAAATGATCTTCTAGCGGATTATGGCGACAAATATAAGGCCCGAAGTGGCCTTTGGATGTGGGCCGATAAGACCCGATGTGGCCCGATAAGGCCCGATGTGGCCCGATAAAGGCCCGATAAGGCCCGGAATGGCCAGATAAGGCCCGATATGGCCCGAAATGGCCCGATGGCAGTACACCCCTCTTTACGCATGTGTTTATTTTTTCTTGGGGTGACATTTTAGCTACCTAGTCCTCACATATTAAAAATTACCTAATAACTCCCTTCAAATATATTTGTGAGGCTAGGCAAAGCGAAATGTCGCCCCAGAAAAAAAAAAAAACGTGTATTGCGGGGTGAACTGCCATCGGGCCATATCGGGCCATTTCCCTCCACAATAATACTGATACTGTTGCCTGGAAAACGATAGGAACAAATGTTTAAATACTTAAAAGAATGAGTAAATCAAAGCATATAACCTTGTACATGTATTTTACAAAATACTCTATTTTTGCCTTATATGACTTGACCTGATGTTGGGTGAATGGTATTTGTTACACCCAAGTAATGTGGTGTTCCAGGTACTATTTGGCATAAGGTTAAACTGCATGTTGAGTGTTTGCTGTCAGTGGACATCCAATCGTCTATAGAATGCTGTAGCAATCCAGGAGGTGGAATTCCAACATCACTATATCAAATTGAAGAAAAATCGTCAAGTAGTATATTTATTTGATAAAACAAATACATGGGATTTGCATGCAGTTTTGTGAAAGGTACATGTAAAGGGTGAACAAATTTGATGAAAACACTACCTCAGTGAAATTGAATAGGAATTCTCAAACTCATTAATAATTCATTAGCTCACTAACCAATCAGCTCTCACGATTCGGGTCAGGTGGATGTATCTTGATACCAGAGGAAGAACTGATCAAGACACTGATCAAGACACTGATCAAGACACTGATCAAGACACTGATCAAGACACTGATCAAGACACTGAAATTATTGTTTATTTACCATTTTGTTACTTACCTTTAAAATAGACTTACTACCTCTTACTTATGAAAAAAAACCTAGTGATAAATGATCAACCAGAGTTGAATCACTGACCCCTCGCACATTACGCTCACTACTTATCCATTAGTCTACCTGACTGCTTGTTCGATTTTGAAGCTCTTTTTAACAAACATAATACTTGCAAGGTGACTCATTAGGCCAAGACACAAAAGCAACTATTATGTTCTTTTCTCAGGTGACTCCAGAACAATTCAGATAATCATTCACGATTAATTCGTTTGAGAAACCATATCAACAACTTGTGCTTCGTGTTTCATCAGGGGATTCAAAACACCTTGAAACAATAGAAGCACTCGGCCTACAGCCTCGTGCTTTCATTAGTTTCTCGGTGTTTGGAACCCCTGATGTAATACTCGCACTCATTGTTGATATATTACATGAAATCCCTTGTTGGACATGGACAGCCACGTGAACTGCAAGTCCCAGAGTATTTGGAACTAATTTCTGGTTGAAGACCGGAAATAAAATAATAAATAAATATGTTCTTCATTCCCCCAGAGATCAAGAACTGGTAAATTTAAATCAAATAGTACTAAGCCCATTATTCAATCAAGACCTCCATTGAGCACATTTTTGACTACAGTATATGGACCTCAAACAACATACATTTAATATCATAATTATACTCACAGCCTAGTGTTGAAAATAGGTCTTCAGGCTAATACATCGCAGGCCTATGTTCCTAAACACCTGGAGTACTTTAAGGGAGAAAATCACAACAGCACAGGGCTTGACACTAGCTTTTTGACATGCTACCTTATGGACTAGTGACTAAATCAATCTTTGTTTATGTTCGTCAAATTCGTTGTAGATGTGAATGGTAAAAAACGAACCTAATATTATTATTCAAAATAAGCATTTGTGTATTAATGCTTTATTTGCAATTGGAATAGTTGTAGAGGAGATATCCAGCGCAAGGGTTGGAATATCTAGCTAAATATATTTTTACTTTTATATTTACCGTGATTAAAATTATATTTTGAACATTTCACTGTAATTCAGTTAATACACGCACTTGTTGGCTGTAGAATCAACTCGAAATTCTTCATACTATGTATGCCGCGGATATCTGTTTTTCTTTTAAACTGAAATGTAGATTAAGTCGGTTTCTAGAGCGTCGTACTTCGCTGAAGTTCGACAATTCTGATCAATTCTGTCACCGGAAGTTAGAAAATATTGAGCATGCACATATCTGACGACCTAGAATCTGGGTATTCCGGTTTGTCTCTTACCAGAGCCTTCGATTTTTCGTTAGAAAGCTGAGAATGGTCTGGGGACGAGAATGCACTTTACCTATCATGTAGCTTTATTCATATGGAAGTATTTATCTTCTTGAATATAATTTAGAATCGTTATGAGTTATCGATTGGATAGTGAAACGACTTTCATTTTTCATCCTCTTCTTTCCACAAATTGTAGTCTTCCAGATAATATTTTTCGGTTTTCAGTATTTTTTCTCCCACAGTGCTTTCAAAGGTCACAAGAGTCAATTTGTTTCTATCAGCTTTTCGTGAAACCTTTTTTTAAATATGACTTGATTCTATAAATCAACAAGAAACGAGCAAAAATACCAATGAATAGAGTTTGTTTTTGCAGCGTGACATGAAGTACTGTTCTGATACTTGACCCACACACGTTGCTATGGGGACTTGTTTGGGCCTGATGGTTTCGCGCCAAAACACACGGGGGATACAGCTATTTCAAAAAAGGTTGGTGAAGGTTTTGTTGCATTTTGCATGTTGCATCTTGCATACCAAGCCCGAGATGTATTGTGGATCATATGTAAATAATTTCAGCATGCACATACAGAAGAAAATATGCTGGCTCCATATTGCAAAGACAATGTCTGGGAAAATTCCCAGAGTCCATATTGTTGTGAACCTTTCGCTGATTAAATTCACATCGTCCATAGTCCAGTTCGGGCTTGGTATGCAAGGTGCAAGATGCAAGATGCAACAAAACCTTCCCCAACCTTTTTTGAAATAGCTGTATACACGTTCAACAATGAATGAATGAAGTGTATGAAAAATATATAGGCAAAATATTTACAATCAATTCTACTGAGTTTGATCAAACATTGTCAGTTGGTTGACTTGGGAATAACTTTGAAAATATTTGTCTTCGGTGTACAGTTAACTTTCTGAGATTCAGTGCATTGTTTTGGCAGGTTATTGATGTTTTCCTTCTGGATGTTGTGATGATAATTATTCCTGTGTGTGTTCAAAAGTGTTATTCAAATCTTCAACATTTCCAAGCAAAGTATTTCATCCTTCAGGGCTGAGAGCAATCCCAAATTTGATTTTCTTTCCATTGTCATATTTTCGGATATGAATCTAATTCTTGTATTCAGAAATTACTGCATTAAAGCCCCCCATTCGGGAAAAATTGTGACTCCATTCTTTTTATACTTCATAATATTTATAATATTTTTGCTTGAATTGAGTCTTTGACTTTGACAGAATCACTGTTTCATATTAGTTTAGTCCATTATTTCAGTTTAGTCCATTACTTGTCTTTTCTGAGATTCCCCTGTTTTTTTTGTGTAATGCTTTTGTGTACGCATTTCGGCCTGTTCTGTCTATTTTTCTTCACTCCAAACGTTCTTTATTATGCTGTGCATCTAATTCATTTGCCTGTGAGATCAGGTCTATGGCATCCTCTACTTCTGTCATCTCGCTATCTATCCCAAATGCTTTTTCGTTGTCCTTTAATTTTCTTCTCAGTTTATTTGCAATTGATTGTAGTTTTCTGTGATAGCTTGTATTTAGAAATTACGAAGTCCAAGCATTATTCTCAGGTTGCTAAACACCAAAGAAATTACAAGAACCAAAACCTTGAAGCACCAGCCATATTGTGGCCATGGAAATTTTATTCAAGAACAAGCATCTCCATTTGCTGTTCTACAAAACTACAACAAAACTCTTTGAACTTATCGGGTTTCTCTGTTGAAGGACATGGCAAACTGAAGCTGTTTTCCTCAATTTAGAATCGTCTCAAGTGTCCAAATTCACAATAATTTCAATCAAATCCACAAAGGATAATTTGGTAAAATCCTTTATTGGATATCCGAAGTTAAAGTTTGTAAAATGTTTGGGAAAGTTGAGATTATTTGCTTCACTCACTTCGCTCTTTGTGTGTATGGTGACATCACACCATACAATGACATGTTGACCATATAAAGTCAACAAAAGTATTGTAAGTATTGTAAAGTATTGTATTGTATTTCAGGAGATTGGTAGAGATGGCTGAGATGGAACAAATGCTGCCTCCATTTATTATTATAATGGTCATGATATAAAGCCATGCAGGCACTAACTCCCATAATGCCAGAATATGTCACCGCTACCTCATGTAGAAGAAGACTAGTTATTTTAAGGCACACTTCCTCTGTCTTCAGAAAGTGAACCAGAACATAAATGTTGTGATGATTGTCCTATGTGTTATTCATGCAATGATTGTACAACACAATACATTAACAAACTCATTAATATTCCTAACCGATTTTGACCAATGAGGCAACGAATTCGTGCTGCTCGCTCACCTCTGATACAGATATGATGAACTAATAGTTGGGGGCGACATTGAATATTTCAGGGGAGTGCAGGGCCGATTAAACATTCAATCACAGTCGAAGACAAAGGTTGACACATTGTTCACAGAAGTCATGAATAAAACATGAATAAAACATTTATATCACTCATATAGACACTCATGAATAAAACCATAAAACATTAGTTTTATATCACTGATATCGACACATGTGTTTTACTTATCAGCTCGATTGTTCACAGTAATGTTGAAAGATCAATTAAAGTCTTGTTATATATGATGACCTAAATGGAGTAAAGTTGATCATGCAGTCAGCTCATAATAGTATGGTCGAGGTATACCCGCCAATATAATAAATAAACTATAATGAAGCAGAAATGTCTAACTTACCTCTATCACGCTGGGAGTGGGACTATTGCTGTTCAATTCTTCACTGCTTGCCACGAAATCTAAATTGGAGTAATAATGATTTTTTTATTATTGTTAATGTCATTGGTACTATTAGTAGTATACCTTGACTTTGGAAGGCAATCAGATCTTCTAAGTCTCTCAACTCTTCTTTCGTTAGGAAATCAATACTATTTGTGTCCGCAATTTTCTCTTTTGGAAGGGATTTCTCTTCCCTAATTCCACAGGCTTATAAACAATAAGGACATCAATATCATTAGTGCTAATAAAAATAAATAACGATAAACAATCTTCCAAAAGTATTAAATGAATAACGACAATAAAATGGCTACTCTGTCATGTTGAAGATGGGGATTTCATACCATATTGTATTTCATGAATGAGGTCGTTACCAATAACATTTTTTGGGGGATTTTGTAGTCCTTAGATTTTCTGATTAGGCCTGAAGCCTTCTTGCTCACATCAATGATTGTGGCCTTCTCGTTCAAAGCGAAAACCATGGAAAAGGTCGGAGCCTTATTGGAATCGACCACTTCAACGATGCTATCTTTGAATCAATGAATCCATCAATCATGATCACTTCTTACATGAACTATAATAATGAACATTACTTTAAGAGCTGGTGCCTGTAAGAACCGAGAATGTCCCGTCCGGAAAAAATGAAATTCATTTTATTTCACCAAAACATCCCCCTTAGTGAACTATTTCAGAAAATCACATTTAAAAGTTTGAGGTTTTTTTTATTTTGGCGAATTTTACAAAAGTTCGAAAAATCGGCTTTTGGGCGGTTTCGCACTCGCGGAAAAGGCTCAACAAATAGCCAACTTCAAGAACCTCGCAAGAACGTATCAAAGTAGTAACAAAGCTCATACTCCTCGCACGTAATAATGAACTGTCCAACGTTAAGATTCAGTAACAATATTGCATCTAAGTTGTCTTTTGGCTTTTTCATTAACCTTTTTGCACGAACCATTTTGTTATGTCTCGAAAAGCGGTAAAGTGAAGGCAAAGTTCCCCCGGGCAAATCGATGTCTGGTATATGTATTTTCAAAGTTAAACTTACATGGTATGAAAGCTTACTTATTCATATGTCTACCTATGAAGGTTGGAGCTTGGGAATTTAGTGGTTCGTCTTGACGAAATATTTCAAAATGTCATATGAGCCGCAACAATCGAAGGACGATTTCGATAGTGCATTTCTAAAAATAGATCTCGGAAACGAAAAAAATGTCTGACTGTGATTCAACGATCTAAAATGGGCTGTAATGTTACTAGAATCGAAGTACAAGGTCAAAATATTTTTTCTGGGCATTAATTTGAGTTTTCAAAGGTTCACGCTTTAGTGACTGCTGATACAGCCAACATCACGCATGCATAATTTCAAAATTAGCAAAATCAAACATAAACAACACATTTTACTAGGGAATTCTGAGTGTAGCTTAGAAGAACCTTGTTCGCATACACTTTTATGTGGATTATGTTCTAAATAAAGTCAAAACAAAGGATGGTTTCGAAAACTGCACTTTATACCGGAATGTAAATGCGTGACTAGTTCACGCAGTTCACGCATGCGATCTTGTAGTCTCGGGTCACGCACTGGGTGACATTACGCAACAGCAAGAGTTATTCCACTCTAGCTAGCTCACTCAGTCGTATGGCGTCGTGCATGTTTAGAACGCTTTTGGCTGAGAAAACTTCATGTGCGACCTCTGCTGAGTATGCTGACAATGTGGAATGTGTTAGTCTGAAGAACTGCACGAGAGATGTGACCGGACATCTCAAGCTGTATAAACTTAGCACAGATGAGCATGTTGATAATGAAATGAAATTATTGCTCGCTCGAACAGGTAAATTCTTCATTCTTTCTTATTCATGTATAGCTTTAATATATATCAGCCTTTGTTAATATATCTATTTAACAAATAGAAGATGGCTTTCTATGTTCTATACAAAAATGATGCACTCCTGAGATCTTGAAATGCTAGCAAGTGGATGCACGAGCGAAAGGGAGTGCATTCAGCTGCATTTCAAGAGCTCAGAAGGCATCTTCTATTTATTTTATATTATAAAAACTCGCAAATCATGAGTATTTCACTGGAAAAGACCAATATTCTGAAGTTGTTGTAAACGTTCGAGTTAATTCATATTCAACATGAGTTTATGAAAATTAGATAATGGCATTCCAGCGTGCAGCACTTTAACTAATTCGAAAACATAACACTAATAATAATAATAATAATAACACTAATAATTTATTACCTTTTATAGCGCATTTTCCATGACGAGATGATAATGCGCTATCCTCGACTTTCTTCCCATTTTGTTCACTATTCTTGTTCAACTTTTATCAAAAATCTATATTTTCGGTGTATCGCAATGTTTTCAACAACAAAGTCGAGGAAACGTTTGATTTTAAGATTGTTTTAGCTATTCAGTTTGAACCTAAGCTCACAGCCGTGCACCATAAAAAGTTTGCAATTTGATTGGTATCTAGACGTGCACCATACAAAATGGTGCACGCCTAGCACCCAATGAAATCGCGCGTTCTTAGGATGGTACTAATGTTTATATTATAAACACAATTAGGAGTATTTTCAATTGATGACAAACACCTCTCTATCACTATATGCCCCCGCCATCGTGATGAATACGGTCTTCGCTGGAGATGTGGTAAAGTTAACTGTGTATTGCCAAGTGAAATCGCTTTCCACAAATCAGCATCAACGAAAGGTGGCCAATGTATCAACACTATTCAGTCCCAGTATCTTCTAAACAAGACTGGACAACTATATGCCGTTGGATCGCGTAAGTTTCTTATTTTATTTATCAATTAGTCAACTCGCGTCCATGCATCTATTGCATTATATATGCACTCTATAACTTAACTCTAGCTTGATAAGAGTTCTTTATATTTTCTCGAGTGCGTCTATAACGCTATGGGCGCATGGACGCTAGTTGACTAATTGATTTATAATATGGCATCTAGAGAGCATGCAGCCCATGGGGAAATAGTTCATAGCAATTTTAGCCAATGAGCATGCGCGTTATCTCGAACAGTGTGCACGCAATCAGAGGAGGCCAGTGGGAGGTTGACGAGAGCGTGCAGCCCTTGGGGAAATAGTTCATAGAACTCTAGCCAATCAGAGCGCGCGTTATATCTTTGCTATATTATAAACTAAAATATGACTCACTGATTGCCGGCGTGCAAATAGATATGGGTCGAGAGTTATTATCGGAACCATTACCACATACGGGATACGGGGGACCTAAAGGTGTGTAGGATAGGAACTGGGGTATAGGGTGGAATAGAGTCTGACTAAATGCCTGGGAAATCAATCAATATCGGGTGCGCCAGAAATAGTAGGAGCATGCATACGAAATTAGAATAGGTCATAGCTAGCGTTTTTACAAGTCCGGCTATTTGTAGAACCGCAACACCTCCCCCAACGTTATCCTGTTACGCAATTCCATTTTGGAGAACTATTGAAAAACGTCTAATATGCATGACATGTATGCTCCCAGCTCTTTTGGTGTCAGCTTTGAGAAATACTTGAATGGTCCACAGAGCTTTTAAAATGCACGGAAAAGTGTGTTCTAAAAATAGCCTGATTTTTCGCTGTGACGTAAGCCCAATAGGGAGCATGGATGTTCCTACTTGCATGTGTGCTCCTGGTATGCCTTGTTTGCTCTACAGCAGTCTTGGATCGATGTATGTCATTGTTTTATAATAATTAATTCTTGTTTACACTAGCCATCTGCGCAACATGTAAGAAAAATATGAAGAATCAAGAATCAGTGTTGCCCGAGCCTTTGACCCCGCCTTCAGTGCCCCCGTCTATGTCTGAAATATCAGTTGAATCACACGTGGAGGGCGTATCTGTCTGATGTAAGTAATCATATTCAATAAAGATATTGAATGATGATGAATGGCGGGTTTACTTTTTTCATTTTCTTGTTTTTTTTTTATATATAATTTTAAAGGAAGGCAAGCAATCCTCTTCTCCTGAAGAAAGTGAAGAAAGTAAAAGTAATTCCCTGGAAAGAATGACAGATAAACTAAGCCTTCTTCATCTTGACGATCCCCTATTCTCTCCTCATGACACAGCAAGTACGACTTCGACTCAAAGTGATGATCCTGCACCATCAACCAGCCTCAGACATGAGAAGCTGAACAACTTTCTGCTATCATGTGGCATTGCACCAGTAGAGAGGCATTTGCTAAAATGGGACGAGTCAAGTGAAAGAACACAACAACGCTACACGCAAAGATCTGCAGAGATCGTATCAGCTGTTCTAAAGACCATTTCCGCTGATAATGCTGGCACCCTTTGGCAAGTGTTAACCACCTCGTTAGGTATGAACAAGATTCTTGGTATTGATGCATTATCTGTGTGTGAGACGAATTATCTGGAAGCATTATCTGAGTCATACAACAACGCAACGAGTTGGGAATCTCGAAGACAAATACTCTCCATCATGTCAGGCGTCACTAGCTACAACAACATAGCCAAATTTATCCCTGGTTTAACAAGATGGCGGCACTCCATGGCCAACCTACATCGCCTTCAGTTTGGTCCAGGCACACAAGTACAGCACCAGCCATCGACACGCATTAAAGTGGATCTCAAACAACTTGATCACTTTATTAGTTTTATCACTAGTCCACATCTAGTTCAGGACCTCCCTTTTGGAAAAAGACACTTGAAGATGTCGTCTGGGCAGATAATTGAGGTTCCCAACGTAATTCGTATGATGATCCCACAGAGAATAGTGCGTCAATACTCACAGTACTGTGAAGAGACAGGATTCACTCCTTTCAGCGAAAGAACCATGTTAAGAGTATTGTCTGAATGTAGTGCTTCAGTCAGGAAGTCGCTGCAGGGGTTAGACTACTTTGCAGCAGAAGGTGCGCAAGCATTTGACAACTTGATTGCACTAGTACGTCAAAGAAGCCAGCTTGGCTCAGACAAAGACTGGGTAACTAAGACGCTGGATGTTCTCAAAACTTCCAAACTATATTTAAAAGGAGATTACAAGGTATGTAAAAGAAAACTAATGTTTTATTCCAGTGAGTCAAACATGTGTAAAACGGTTGCAATTCACGGCTCCGAGAATATCGTTACGCAAAAAAGTAGTGATATATTCATTTTTTATTATCATACAGGTTCACGTAACGGATTATTCCCACATTGCCGAACACTGTCTTGCATTTTCTTTAAGTGATAGCAACGACGTAGACTACAACCAACAGTGTGACCACCATCATGATGCTATTTGCGAGCGCTGTCAAGCTTTGGCATACACTCTGATGGACATTGAAAAAGTCGTCAGTGAATCCACCTTATCAGAAAATGACCGCGATGAGGCAATTTATCTCGTGCAGTCGGCTAAGCTTGCCATTCACTCTTGGCAATGTCATATACTCAGGTGCGTCAATCAAGATAAGGCGCGGTTCCACGTGTTAGAGCTGCTCGATAACGATACTGTTTTGATCATCAACGACTGGGCTATGAAATTTTTGCCACAGAAGTACCGGGAATCCCAAGCCGATTGGTTTGGGAAGCGTGGTATTTCATGGCACATTTCTGTGGTACATCGTGGAGCAAGTCAGTGGCAGGCATTTGTACATCTTATACAGAGTTGCAGCCAAGACAGCTCATCTGTCGTATTCATAATGCAAGACGTACTTTCAGCATTGAAGAAGGAACACCCGGAAATCAAAACAGCATATATCCGCCAGGACAATGCTGGCTGTTACCATTCTTCAGGTACCATCCTCACATGCCCAGAAATAGCCAAGTCGACTGGGATCAAAATAGCTCGCATTGACTTTAGCGATCCCCAGGGTGGGAAAGGCGCGGCTGACAGACTTGCAGCGACCTGCAAATGCCATATAAGAACCTACATCAACGAAGGAAACGACGTGTCTACAGCAGAGCAGATGAAAGATGCACTCTTGTCAAGCGGTGGAATAGAAGGTGTCAGAGTCGTATCATTGGAGACCATCGATAACCCGAACATCAGTGAACATACACCGAAGATCCCTGCCATCAGTAAACTCAATAACTTTGAATTCAGTAACTCCAGCATACGAGTTTGAGATAACGATTGAGCAGCCGTCGAATGGTAAATTAAAGAATACTTATATTTAAGTTTACAATGCTTAGGTCAGCAATGAATATTATTAGTACTATTAATCATGTTGCCCATAGTTATACACCGAATGCAAATATGACGTACAAATTCCTCGTCTTCAAGTCGGTTAGGAGAGAACGACACCCAGGAACTAGGCTGAAAAAGTCCAGCAAATGAGATAATCTGTGCGCGCCATTTTTGTACTGATGAGGTCAATATTTTCTATCTTTTCAGAATTTCATCACACTTGGCTTCGTTCTGCATTTTCCTCGGGCAAGTTTAGAACACACGAAAGAAGAACCACTTTAAATGTGAGTGCTGCAGCCAAGAAGCAAGAATCTGTGCACGTAGAAAGAGAGTCTGAGGACGAAGCTACTCCTGCGATTTATATCTGTTCCCAAGACGGATGTGTACGTGTTTTTCAAAGGTTCTCCGCCTTAGAAAAACATATGTCTTTAGAGAAGTGCGAGAAGAAATTAGAAAGGGTTACACTACTCGACCATGCAAAACTTGCTTATAAATCGCATTTGGAAGAAGGGGTGGGTGTGCTGCCAACATTAAGTCCCAATATGACTGAAACACGAGAGGCCCTACAATCGCCAACTGAAGGATGGGCCCGTAAGGCAAACAAAAAGCCTTATCGTTTCAACGACACCCAGAAAAAATACCTCAACGCCAAGTTTAACATCGGTCAGGTTACTGGCAAGAAAATGGATGGTGATTCAGTTGCAAAAGAAATGAGGCGAGCGCTTGGTCCCAATGGTGAGCGCCTTTTCAAGGTTTCTGAATTCCTTTCATCATAACAGATCAGCTCAAACTTTTCGCGTCTTGCTGCCAAAAGTCGTCAACAAAGTGAAGACATTGATGACATCCAAGCAGCTGAGGAAGAAACAAACTTCTGTGATGTACGTGAAGGCGCAGTTCTTACAATCCAGCTTCAGCACCCGATAGTGTTTAACCAGTTTGATATTTTTAAGATGGCAGCAGAAGACTCGCTGAAACAACTGAAGCTCGCAATGTTACAAGAAATCTGCCAAAGCCTGGAGTTGGATGTGCCAGTGCCACCAAAACGAAGAAAGGCCCCATACTTGTCACTACTTGAGGAAGCTACAAGCAGATGCAGTTGCCATAGCAACAGGAGATGAAACACACAACAGATATATTCAAGTAAACGTGTAGAAATATTTAGTGATGATTTGGCTTTTTAGACGGATGAACAACAACTACCAAAAATGTTGCGTGTTGTTGCAACCGTTTGCTGGGTTAGCACGAGAATAAAAACATGCATGATAAAATATTAGAAATGATGCATACATATAGTTGGATATACAGTCATTTGCAAAAATTCTGGCCGCCACGAAATATCAATATATCGGGTGCATCACTAATACTATTAAATGAAGCAAAATTTACAAACAACAAACGTAAGACTCAAATAAACATTATACTAAATATTTCTACCAACTTTGCTGGCGTTAACCCGCTTTAAGGGGAATTTTCGATTATTTAATTACCCATAATGCACCCGATATTGATATTTCGTAGCGGCCAGAATTTTTGCAAATGACTGTACATGTAGATAATGCATATATATATATATATGTATGTTCTTGTAATCAAGTTCTTGTATTCAAAAACTGTTATACCAACTGGATGCGAGCATAGAGTTATCTGGTTATTACTATAGCTATGATCCGAGCTGACGATTGCGTGAGGGTTGTCACGCTATGATGTTTTAAACTTCGCACATTTTTGAAATAAAAGTGCAGTATTTCAAGCGTGCCATCCTTTGTTTTGACTTTATTTAGAACATAATCCACATAAAAGTATGCGAACAAGGTTCTTCTACACTCAGAATTTCCCTAGTAAAATGTGTTGTTTATGTTTGATTTTGCTAATTATGCATGCGTGATGTTGGCTGTATGCAGTCACTAAATTAGCCTTTGAAAACTCAAATTAATGCCCAGAAAAAATATTTTGACCTTGTACTTCGATTCTAGTAACAATACAGACCATTTTAGATCGTTGAGTCACAGTCAGACATTTTTTTTCGTTTCCGAGATCTATTTTTAGAAATGCACTATCGAAATCGTCCTTCGATTGTTGCGGCTCATATGACATTTTGAAATATTTCGTCAAGACGAACCACTAAATTCCCAAGCTCCAAACTTCATAGGTAGACATATGAATAAGTAAGCTTTCATGCCATGTAAGTTTAACTTTGAAAATACATATACCAGACATCGATTTGCCCGGGGGAACTTTGCCTTCACTTTACCGCTTTTCGAGACATAACAAAATGGTTCGTGCAAAAAGGTTAATGAGAAAGCCAAAAGACAACTTAGATGCAATATTGTTACTGAATCTTAACGTTGGACAGTTCATTATTACGTGCGAGGAGTATGAGCTTTGTTACTACTTTGATACGTTCTTGCGAGGTTCTTGAAGTTGGCTATTTGTTGAGCCTTTTCCGCGAGTGCGAAACCGCCCAAAAGCCGATTTTTCGAACTTTTGTAAAATTCGCCAAAATAAAAAAACGCTCAAACGTTTAAATATGATTTTCTGAAATAGTTCACTAAGGGGGATGTTTTGGTGAAATAAAATGAATTTCATTTTTTCCGAACTGACGGGACATTCTCGGTTCTTACAGGCACCAGCTCTTAACTGTTATTTCATTAAGGATTAAAACTTTCTAGGATATAAAAACAATAGCGAAGCGCGGTAATCCTAAAAATAGATTTAATTTATTCAGACCCCCCGCATGACTCAGACAAACATTGCAAAATATATGGTATCTGGCTGGTGGTTAGTCGATAGAAAACATCCAATATTTGACTGATTTTAGGGTAAGACTTTGCTAGAAATGGTTAGTACTAAGCATTGTTGTTGGGGTCAATGCAAGAGCGATTCCAGGTACCCTGAAAAGTTACACAAATCGCTGAAAGAGATGCAAGAGTCGGCGAAGTCTTCGAAGATATTCATACCATTCCCAAAGCCGTCTCAGGGAGAACAACGATGCCAACGATGGATAACAGCATGTTCTCGTGAACATTTTACAATCAAAAAGATCACGAGAAATACATATATTTGTGCTCTTCATTGGCCGGGAGAAAAAGGACCAACCCAAGAGTTTCCCGATCCGCTTAAAGCAAATTTCACTCCAACGGAAGCAAAGAAAGCAACTCGCCCGAAGCGAAAGGCGCCAATAGAAAGAAAAGTCGATGCAAAGCGAATGAAGAAGTGTTGTGATGATTCTGAAGATTATTTGGAGCAATTAGAGGGAGACGATCTTATGTTTGTTCAAGCGGAATTTGATTCTGATCACCTGAACAACAAGGGAACACAAACCGAAATATCAAAGCACGAGTTGTCGAGTAAGATCGAAACGATGATATTGAGAAATAAAGTTGCTACGGATATGAACGAAGAAAGAACTAAAGTCATCAGTAGTCTGTCATACGAAGTAATAGTCAAGGATTCAAGTCTAATGAAGCATTTTGTGGGTCTTACTTCCCCTCAGTTTGAGTGCTTACACAACTTTTTAAATGATGTTTGCCCATTGAATAGCATTACATACTGGTGCTTCAAGGCACCATCACGGTCAGACGTCACCGTCACTAAAGTTAGCAGTGCGCGTGCTGGGCGAATTTCTAAATGGTCTACAAGAGAAAAACTGTTTATTTGCCTTCTCAGATTAAAGAGTGGATTTACAGTTAAGACATTATCTGTTCTCTTGAGTTCTCCTGAAAGGGGAATAAGACAAACAATGATCAGAAATATATTCACCACATTCATCCAGCTGATGTACAAGGTCTTTAGGCAAATGGAGGATGTTATGTTTCCATCTAAGGAACATTTACAGCGTTTTCGTCCAAAGGTCTTCAAAACAATCAAGAACATACGGTGTAGTGTGGACTGCACAGAGTTCAAAGTTCAAACATCCAGAAACTTTGCAAGACAAGGGAATACGTTTTCTTCTTACAAGCATACTAACACCTTCAAATGTCTTATTGCTGTCACCCCTAATGGTGGGGCATGCTTTGTGTCTGACTTGTTTGAAGGGGATATCAATGATGTGCAGATATTTGAAGAGAGTGGTATTCTAAAACACATCCGTCCAAATGATTTAATCCTAGTGGATAGAGGATTCACTGTGCAAGAGCTACTAAATCCCATTCAAGCGAGTATCAATTTTGAAAGGAAGAAAGCACCTGAGTGTTGCAGAGGAACTATCAACACGAAAGATTGCTAAGGCAAGAATCCATGTAGAGAGGTTTAATCAGCGTCTCAAAGTTTTTAAATTGGTTGGAAGAACAATTCCACTTGCAATCTCACCTCTAGCAACTCAAATGGTGGTAGTTGCTTGTGGTCTGGTGAATTTCCAGGAACACTTATGTAAATAAATAAGGACCATATTACATTGACACTAGAGTGCAATTTAGAAAAGCGTGAAATAGTACTAACTTTAAATAGTACTAAATAGTGCTATTTCTATTGTTTTCTATTGTTTCATTAGTGCTATTTAGTACTAATTAGTTATTTAGTTTTCAAGCTTTTCTAATTTGCACTCTATTTATCACCTAATAATATGTAAAAGATCATGGCTTTTTAACAAACACAGTAGTTTTTACAAACACATAAATATGTGTATAGTATTATGTACAGACATATAGAAGATAGCTTAATAAATAACCATTTGGCTGACCATGAAAAAGTGTTAATCCTGATTTTTTTTTCCTGTACTCTTTCATGCCATCATACATGTACCAATGATTTCCATAAGTAAACATGCAAATGTAATGACCACCATTCCAGAATGTTGCACTATGATAAGAAAGCAGCTTTCCATGTAAGGTAATTGTTGAGGGTACATCATCAATCGTCAACATCCCTGCTCTGCTGAGCATATCAACAGAACAAATGAAGAAATTTCGAAAGTTTACAAACATACGAGGAGAGCTTAGCCTAACACCTGGACAGTGCCATGACACCTGTTGGTTTCCATTGTCATCAAGTGTCACATCTTGTATACATTGCATACCAGCTGGAGGTACATTTGGGAATTTCCTTCGGCACTGTGCAAAACCTGGATGTTGCCACTCTCCAAGTGCTACTAGAAAAGCATTCTTACTATCAGTTGGACAACCAAGAACTGCAGTGCAGGTATTATAGTTCTGTACTGGATAGGGACAAGTATTCAGGTCACAGGAAGTGGTGATTGTACTGGCCAAGAAAGGGTTTAGATGTGGAAGGAAGTAATCTGCTTCATTGCCATAGAGGTCAATAATACCAGAGTTGATCAAAGGTGGTGTAGAAAGTAAGGTAAGTTTTGCATCAGCATAATGATGTAGATCAACTAACAGAAATGCTGTTTTGATGATTGCACCTGCTCCCATTAAATCATCTATATTTAATTTGTTAGACTTAGCCAATGCTTGAAAAATCATCATCCAGTTATCTATTGGGCAAGTGTTAGTCAATTGTATTCCTGTACTTGATTCCCCCCCCCCAGGGAATTACAATTAAATCACTAGGTATTCCAGTATAAACAGAATGTGGCTTAACAAGGAAGCTAGCAATGTCCAGTTCATCTTTAGTGTATGCGCTGGAACTTGGTGGACTGGGGGCGAGGTCAGGTGGGTCATCAGACTGTAGTGGACTGGGGGCGAGGTCAGGTGGGTCATCAGACTGTAGTGGACTGGGGGCGAGGTCAGGTGGGTCATCAGACTGTAGTGGACTGGGGGCGAGGTCAGGTGGGTCATCAGACTGTAGTGGACTGGGGGCGAGGTCAGGTGGGTCATCAGACTGTAGTGGACTGGGGGCGAGGTCAGGTGGGTCATCAGACTGTAGTGGACTGGGGGCGAGGTCAGGTGGGTCATCAGACTGTAGTGGACTGGGGGCGAGGTCAGGTGGGCCAGATTGTTGACAGGTGTTCTCTGGTAAAATGAAAGGCAGCAAATCTCTTGGCACTCTCATTTCAAACATCTCAGGTGCTATTACCCTTGTCCAGAATGCTGTAAGGTATCTTAAAATTTCTGTGATCAATGGCTCATTTCTATAAATTCTCTCTATTGACACTGGTCCATCAATAGCATATAAAATAAAATCACAGAAAGTCATTTCAGTAACAAGGAGCTGCATTTGTACTTGATAGTAGTAACTGTGACTTCTTTTTAGATTGCATTTTCCATTTTGAATAGAAAAGCACTGCCTGTCCAGAATTGCCTTGGAGACCAGTGTGTTGTCATCTTTTAGGATACTCTCTATACTATGTTCCTTGAATATTTTCAATGACTTTATCTCCAACAAACCACCTATAATTATAATGCACAGCTTTAATGCAAATAAGTGTTAATTGTTTTTTGAATTTCTGTGCTTAATAAACTAGAGTTATTATTATATTATTATTACCTTGACTTGGTAGCCCATCTGGTGAACATGCTAGGAAAGGGAATCTGGGGTTTACCCATAATCCAGACAAAGCAACCTTTTGTTTTGTTTGCTCCTCATACTTGGCAATAGCCATTTGTTCACTCTCTAGGCCATACGTCATCCAGATTGTCTGGGGTGTCTCACCATCGAGTTTCCAAAGATTGGATGAGATATACTTCTTCGCTCTGATAGCTGCATTGGTTGATCCATCGATGATGAGTTTTCCAACTTTATATGCAGCGAGACACTTTGATGCAGTCAGTCTCACCCTTCTTTCACTGTGCCACTTCTCACTCTGACTTTGCTCAGTAGTATTTACAATTTGTGTAACACTTTGTGGAGACAAATTCTTTATCATAGCCATAATTTTATCTTGAATCAGAGATACATTTTCAAGCTGGTAGTCATTGTAGGACATTTTCAACTGGACTTCCCACATTGAACTTTCTTGATCTTTTGACACTTCCTGTAGACCCCTCACAAACTTGTTTATATGATCTGAGGTGACCTCTCTACAACTCCTCGGTCTGGGATCAAAATCAATTACTGAAATCTTGCTTTTCTTCTGTTTGGATGGATAAACAGCACTTGAAAGCCTTTGGGGGTTTTTCTTCCTCTTCTGACCCTTGTTCCAAGAACATTCTTTACTAGTACAGGGAGTAGATGTTATTGAACCATGTGTTTTAACATGGTCTACAAGTGACAACAATACAGCTACAACATGACTACAACGGCCAAGCTCAGACACTTTGCAGGGTTCACATGAAGCGTGGATGACTGCTCCACTGTTTACAGATAATATTACCAAAACATTATGAGGCAGTTCATTTCTCATCGAGGGCCACACGTGAGCTCGAATAAAGTAATGGTTGTCGGTCTTCGCGTCTGTCATGTCATGTACAAAACCAGAGTCAACATATTTTCTTCCATTCGTAAACGGTTTATCCGTCATATGTCCAAGTCCGTGGTCAGTTTCCTCGTCATCGCTGTATACTGGAGCATTCGAAACAGTTGCTGGCAGTGATTCCAAAGCGTAGTGGTATACGTGTCCGTAGTTGAAAAGATTTGGGATGTCCTTCGACGGAAATGGAGACCATCCAGACTTCGGTATTGCTGGAATATCGAGTGATTCGCCAACATTGGGTTTGCTTTTTGTTAAATCATTATTCTCCTTTAAGACTTTAGCAGCAAACCATTTGCCATCATCTATGCTAACGTCAAGAACGTGGTGGTTTCCCGAGCTGATACAATCCTTGACACGTGTGATTACATCGCTTCGTTTTCCGCTTTGTTTTAATCCTCTACACTTCAACCAGCGCTTTAGTTGTCCAACTGTATAATTCTCAGGGTCACTATCAAACTTTGAACCTGGAACATCGTCCTTATCCGTTAGAATAGTTACACAATTGACGCGATTTACAGAAGAGCTACTAAAATTTGCCATGCCATCACTGCAATACTTGTACGTAAAGCGCTTTGTTTGTCTGAGTCATGCGGGGGGTCTCAATTTTCGTGACGTCATTACCGCGCTTCGCTATTGAAATTACCTTGTTACCGATGCTGGTAAAACTGCAAATCTCTTGGTACGTAATTCCAATGGCAGGCACAAATGCTCCATTTACAGAAACATTGACGCACGGGTTTAACCAAGAAAGAGGCTAACATTCAAAGGTTCAAAAAATGAAAATATGAAAATATAGTAAAACTAAGCTATCAAGAACAAGGTTTCAAAACAAAGTGGAATATATCAGAACAAAGTGGAATGAAGAAACTGTCGCATTTCTACGAACATGTCTGAATTTACCGATATTTTCTGTATTATCAGAAAGTTTCTGAGTTCTAGCCAATCAGAACCCGATGATCATCCAACCGTGACTAAGGCTGATTTAATCACGGGAAACAAGAAAGTTTCTGAATCTTCAGAAACGTTCTGAATCTTCAGAAACGTTCTGAATCTCTAGAAACTTTCCGAGCGTGAAGAAAGTTTCTGCGAATATCAGCCAATGAAAACAGCAGATATTAATACCATGGTATAGTGAGATATCGGTACTTCGATTCTTTTCTCTCGGATATACAAGAAATTGGAGTTCACCCTACTCCATATAAATGTAACCATTAAAAAACAGTATCATTATAATATCCAAAACAAGCAAAAGTCTTTTAATGGTATAGTCAAATTAAAATTTAAAATTGTCGCAGATCAGCAAAAAACTCTCGGCCAACATAAATACTAGCCGTTACTGATTTCTGTTACCTGAAAATTAGCGTTAAGCTTTAGATTCCACCGTCCTTTTGTATAAAGTCACGAACGTAAGGGCTAAAAACAACAACTGACCGTGAGTGAAAACTTTAAGAAGAGAGGGTATTAAAGTTAAAAAACGTACTTACGTACTTATTAACGGTGGAAAAATAGAACCTGGTCATGGATGTTACTCAGGTTTACCGACTTGTGTGCTGTTGCCTGCTAATAAACTGTTCCTAATTGACCGAGATTGAAGATTATGCCCCACGAGGATAAGAAATGTTCTAAATGCCCAGAACATTTCCGAGTTCCTAGAAAATTTCTGAATCTCCAGAAACTTTCTGGGTTCACAGAAAGTTTCTGTACCCTAAATATTTGACTGATTGAAGATGCGTGGTTGTAATCTTGTTCGAACAGTTTGTGATTTTAGAATCAAAAAATACGAAAAACTAATAAACGCGAGGGATAGTACGAACTATTTTCAAAGTAAACACAAATCGTTATTTGCTAGTTGACGTACCGCGATCGTGTTTCATGATCACTGTCGGCTAGTTAGTTGGCCAACACGAACATGATCTAGTCATTTATATCGCCTATAAAAGGTTGATACTCTGATATACATTTTACAACAACCTCCTCCACGTTAACATCAACTATACACATGAACAAGTTAAAGTTTATTTAAAATATATTTTATTGGAATTTGTCAGCAAGCTTACATTCGCCTACCTACAGGACACCGATTCACAACATGAGTAATACTTTAACTTCACGATTTGAAAACAACAAATATAAAACTCTGTCGAAGATTACCATTGAGAAGACTTGTTTTAGAGGCGACTGGATGGCAAGCATTCTAGATAGACTGGCGTAGCTACATGTATCGTAACCAAGGGTTAGAAACATCGAATGCATATTCAAATATAAGAAAAATATCACCTAAATCCGTAACTTGCACACATTTCGGTCTGACTTGTCAATGAAAATGACATGGAGATAAACTCACGTGATCTCCTAGTTAAATATTCATAGATCATCCACCAACCAATCATATCAAAGAATCTAACCTAGACTTATATATCAAGAGTGGAATTGAGTGATCTTAGAAGAAGGCACGAACATGATAATTACTCTCACACTGGGACTTTTCGATCTAGAATCTTGACGTTTACTGTTTACATTAGAGTAGAAGCGTTCACACAAACGATAAGTTACCGAGCTGAGCTGTCACATTGCTGTCGTCACTTAGTCGTCACTCTTATCATTGTCGGTATACAATCGCGCGCCAAATTGAAAAACAATGGCTGAAGACGTAGCGAAAGCCAAATGCTTCAAGCTAAACGATATTATTATTCGCCATGAATTACTCGCTAGAATCTTCAACAAGAAACAAGAAGAACTCGGTACCATTAGCGCCAAATTCACACGCTTAATTAATTCAATTAACTCAAGAACTCATTTGATTGGTTGCTTGTGTTGTGGTACGGCTACGACCCTAGTTGGGAACAGGGGTCGAAACGTCTAAGTAAACATTGGCTTTTCCTTTGAAGTTTTAGCTCTTTGCCGGCAATAGTTCATGGTATTCAACTTCGTGTGAACGCTTAAAAGCAAACATGAACGGCTTTTTAACTTGTTCATGTGTATAGTTGATGTTAACGTGGAGGAGGTTGTTGTAAAATGTATATCAGAGTATCAACCTTTTATAGGCGATATAAATGACTAGATCATGTTCATGTTGGCCAACTAACTAGCCGACAGTGATCATGAAACACGATCGCGGTTCGCCAACTAGCGAATAACGATTTGTGTTTACTTTGAAAATAGTTCGTACTATCCCTCACGAAGTTTATAGGTTTTTCGTAATTTGTGAATTATTTTTAGTTTCTAATGGGTTTAATCTTGTCGTGATTCTAAAATCACAAACTGTTCGAACATTCATTCTAGGTGAAACAACAATATTACAACGACGCATCTTTACGTTTCAATCAGTCAAATATTTAGGGTACAGAAACTTTCTGTGAACCCAGAAAGTTTCTGGAGATTCAGAAATTTTCTAGGAACTCGGAAATGTTCTGGGCATTTAGAACATTTCTTATCCTCGTGGGGCATAATCTTCAATCTCGGTCAATTAGGAACAGTTTATTAGCAGGGAACAGCACACAAGTCGGTAAACCTGAGTAACATCCATGACCAGGTTCTATTTTTCCACCGTTAATAAGTACGTAAGTACGTTTTTTAACTTTAATACCCTCTCTTCTTAAAGTTTTCACTCACGGTCAGTTGTTGTTTTTAGCCCTTACGTTTATGTCGCGATCGTGCCTTTATACAAAGCGGTGATGACATGGCGGTGTAGTTTGGCTTCCAGAGGAATTTGCTCACAATATAAAAGGACGGTGGAATCTAAAGCTTAACGCTAATTTTCAGGTAACAGAAATCAGTAACGGCTAGTATTTCTGTTGGCCGAGAGTTTTTTGCTGATCTGCGACAATTTTAAATTTTAATTTGACTATACCATTAAAAGACTTTTGCTTGTTTTGGATATTATAATGATACTGTTTTTTAATGGTTACATTTATATGGAGTAGGGTGAACTCCAATTTCTTGTATATCCGAGAGAAAAGAATCGAAGTACCGATATCTCACTATACCAATATCTGCTGTTTTCATTGGCTGATATTCGCAGAAACTTTCTTCACGCTCGGAAAGTTTCTAGAGATTCAGAACGTTTCTGAAGATTCAGAAACTTTCTTGTTTCCCGTGATTAAATCAGCCTTAGTCACGGTTGGATGATCATCGGGTTCTGATTGGCTAGAACTCAGAAACTTTCTGATAATACAGAAAATATCGGTAAATTCAGACATGTTCGTAGAAATGCGACAGTTTCTTCATTCCACTTTGTTCTGATACATTCCACTTTGTTTTGAAACCTTGTTCAAGGAACATCAATATACAATTCAACATACAGCTTTTTTGGTACTAAGATTTTGCTGGATTTCTTTTTCCAGTCTTTCCCAAAAAGTGGGCCATTGTCGTTGTCGACCATACCAGATTTTATCATTGTTTCAATTGTTTGTTGAAGTTCTAAAGGCTTGCCAGCGACCTCATGAAACTGAAATGAATTTGTTAAAGCAGGTTTGAAAAAGCAGTATGATGAATTCCGATTAATATTTTAAAATCAAATGTTTTGTTCTTTACAATGCCCAGGCTCTATTCGTGCATAAAGGCCACTGAATAGTTACTGGGCTGAAAATTGTTGTAACTTACAAATGCATGCGTGTAGATCAAACTCGCAACTCCCTTTTGCCATCTTGATTGTTGCGCTCGGAGTGCTTTGCATAAAATGTCCCTGACTTTATCTGTTACCAGCTGACGGTTGCCTCTGAGCCATCTGGTGAAGAACGTCATGACCCATGCTACCAGAAATCCCTGTAACAAACAAAATTGTAATGTAGCAGCTTCACTGCTTTAGTTGGCAAAGTGTTAAACAATATATTACCTTATTTTTTTCTTACAAGCTCTTGCATCTCGTTCTGAAGAACCCTTTCATCTTCCACCGTGAAAGTAACATCTCAAGTAAAATCGAAGCGCATGCTCCTTCCTCGAATCCTAAACACAATATTCAACAATAATTCACTTAATTTGAAACTGAGGTTATTTTTAATTATGGCATCCATAGTCATAATTGGATGGATGGATGGATGAATAGCCCGGCAAATGTTACAGTAAATGTATGGAGAAAATTCCCGATTTAACGATACTCGATATAACGATATTCCTGATATAACGATCACAATCTGGCAGCCCAAGCGTAAAATTTACCCTGATATAATGATTAAATAAATCATCAAGATATGACAATACTAAATCCTTTAGTTCTCATTGCATAAGGACTGTAACATGTCTGTCAACAGTTTGTTATGATAGGGATTACATCGCCAGTACATAGCTAATGAGGCCGCTCTATTCACTTTGTCTTCAATTACAAATCGTTTAGTAACAATGTGCGATAATAAATTACACAACGGACATTTCATGAAAAATCAATTATTTACAATACCCCGACATAACGATATTTTTTGCTCTTTTCCCGAAAAATCGTTATATCGTGAATTCGTTATAACGATCTCCCGATATAACGTTCTAATTTGGTCAGTCCCTTGGCACGTCGTTATATCGAGGTTCGACTGTATTATTAAAAACATTGGTATACCTTAACTTTGGAAGGCAATCAGATCTTCTAAGTCTCTCAACTCTTCTTTCGTTAGGAAATCAATACTACTTGTGTCCGCAATTTTCTCTTTTGGAAGGGATTTCTCTTCCCTAAGTCCACATGCTTATAAACATAAAGGACATCAATATCATTAGTGCTAATCTAAAGAAATAACGATAAACAATCTTGCAAAAGTATTGAATCAATAACGACAATAAAATGGCTATTCTGTCATGTTGAAGATGGGGATTTCATACCATATTGTATTTCATGAATGAGGTCGTTACCAATAACACTTTTGGGGGGATTTGGTAGTCCTTAGATTTTCTGATTAGGCCTGGAGCCTTCTTGCGCACATCAATGATTGTGGCCTTCTCGTTCAAGGCGAAAACCATGGAAAAGGTCGGAGCCTTATTGGAATCGACCACTTCAATGATGCTATCCTTCGTTTCTAAGACATAAGATTTGTATCAATGAATCATCAATCATGATCACTTCTTACATGAACTATAATAATGAACATTACTTTGGCTGTTATTTCATTAAGGATTAAAACTTACTAGGATATAAAAACAATTGAAATTACCTTGTTACCGATGCTGGTAAAACTGCAAATCTCTTGGTACGTAATTCCAATGGCAGGCACAAATGCTCCATTTATAGAAACATTGACGCACGGGTTTAACCAAGAAAGAGGCTAACATTCAAAGATTCAAAAAATGAAAAAATGAAAATATAGTAAAACTAAGCTATCAAGGAACATCAATATACAATTGAACGTACAGCTTTTTTGGTACTAAGATTTTGCTGGATTTCTTTTTCTAGTCTTTTCCAAAAAGTGGGCCATCGTCGTTGTCGACCATACCAGATTTTATCATTGTTTCAATTGTTTGTTGAAGTTCTAAAGGCTTGCCAGCGACCTCATGAAACTGAAATGAATCTGTTAAAGCAGGTTGAAAAAGCAGTTTGTTGAATTCCGATTAATATTTTAAAATCAAATGTTTTGTTATTTACAATGCTCAGGCTCTATTCGTGCATAAAGGCCACTGAATAGTTACTGGGCTGAAAATTGTTGTAACTTACAATAGCATGCGTGTAGATCAAACTGGCAACTCCCTTTTGCCATCTTGGTTGTTGCACTCGGAGTGCTTTGCATAACATTTCCCTGACTTTATCCGTTACCAGCTGACGGTTGCCTCTGAGCCATCTGGTGAAGAACGTCATGACCCATGCTACCAGAAATCCCTGAAACAAACGAAATTGTAATAATTCACTTAATTTGAAACTGAGGTTATTTTTAATTATGGCATCCATAGTCATAATTGTAAAACATGTAAAAAATAAATTTTGCTGCAAAAAAAGCATAAAAAAATCTCCAGACAAAAATCGAGCAGGGCCGGAAAGCTTTTTCCACAGTCAGCCCAACCATTGCTTTTGAGGCTATTTAATAATAAATATAAATACATTTATAGTCGCGCGTCTTTTTTTGATGGGTTTCCTGTGGTAGAGCGAGCGCGCTCAATACGTATATATTATATTGTGCTTCCTGTGTTGAGTAAGGTATAATGTTGGGCTCCCTGTGCGCAACCCGCGCGTCCCGCAGTACATGTGTATAGCTGCGGGTGCGTCCCGCAGGAAGTACACAGGGATCCCAACATTATACAATCATTTCTATGCACAGGGACCCCAACGTATCGCGCGCGCGCTCTACCATGGGAAATCGATCAAAAAAAGACGCGCGAATATAAATGTATTTATATTTATTATTAAATAGCCTCAACAGTAATGGTTGGGCTGCCTGTGCTTTTTCCGGACCGGGTACGTCAACACGTCCGGCCCTTACCACGTGACGTTTTAATTGTTTTATTAAGAGTGCCGTCGTAGATTGCAGTCGCGGAAGTCAACGTTCGTTTTGTGAAAAGTGAAAAGTGTGTGTGAACTGCTTCTAAGGCTATTCTAGTTATTAAAAATAAATATTTGTATGCTCGCGTCTTTTTTATGAGTTTCCTGTGGAAGAGCGCGCGCGTGCGAAATACGTATTATGTTGGGCTCCTTGTCACAGGCAGCCCAACCATTCCTTTTGAGGCTACTAAATAGTGAATTAAATAAAAATGATATTTGAGTCTTTTTGATGGGTTTCCTGTGGTAGAGCGCGCGAGCGCAATACGTATTATGTTGGGTTCCCTGTGCATATAAATGTATGATGTTGGGATCCCTGTGCGCATCCCGCGAGTCCCGCAGCATATGTGTATATTGAAACTTGTGTAAATATACACATGTAATGCATGTAGTGCGGGACGCGCGGGATGTGCACATGAAGCCCAATATAGGATATTACTCAGCACAGGGAACCCAACATATCTGCGTATTATATATTGAGCGCGCGTGCGCTCTACCACAGGAAACCCATCAAAAAAAGACGCAAATATCATTTTATTTCATTATTTAGTAGCCTCAAAAGGAATGATTGGGCTGCCTGTGTCCCTGTGCGTAGAAATAAACTATGTTGGGCAACAATGCATGTAGTATTTCACACTACTACATTGGTGCGGGCGCGTCCAGCGTGACGCACACAGGGATCCCAACGCGCGCGCGCACTACCACAGAAAACACATGAAAAAAGTTGCGTGCATACAAATATTTTAATTGGTAGTTTACAAATACAGGATAATGCTTTCTGATGATCGTACGCTAAGCAACGCAAAGAAAAATGAAAATGATTGCACAACCTGGACTTTATTTTATTGTCTAAATTTTGTTTGCTTTCTGTCCAGTATAAATTGAAAACAGGTGATATGTTAGCACCCTCGGTACCAGTTCGTCGCATTTGGCGAAAAAGACCCTTTACATGAGAATAAAGTACTTATTTACAGTAATTTTCATGACATTCCTCTTTTTTTATAAACACATAAGCAGATAAAGCTCGTTCTGTAAGACTTCCAGAACATCCCGCCCAACATACATTGACACAAATATTCACTCATGGGTTACCTGTGGTAACGCAATCTTGAAGATAAACTCTTCTATTAAATGCTTTGATTAGCAAACCGCATGGGATCGAAACCATCAATTGGTAAGTAGTTTAGGGCAATGGAAGGACTAGAGTCGTTAAGAAAAATATTGCATAAAGCCGAATAAAAGTGTGCATTCATTCAAATATTCATCTGTATGAACCGCCAAAAATTCAGTTTTATTAATGGTATAATGACAAAATATGATGCATGCTGTTCGTGATCAACGATATTCCAAGGACAGAATGATTATTTTATCTTATTGTTGGCATAAGTTTGCGTGACACGGCCAAATTTGTAAACAGTGAGATTTTGAGGATATGACCTGAACATTATCGGCTCTAACTTTCTGGATTTTGAGTGGCCCCAAAATGTTATCTCGCATTTCAAAAGAGGAAACGTTGCTCATCAATCAGCGTGAGTTTTACGCTCTGGATCGTCATACCAGTGGAGATATTTATATTAAGATTTGACGAATTTTAGGCACTTTTGAAGTCCGTCCCAAAACGCCCCAAATCAAAAATCTTTAAAATATTTGAATTTGAGAGAATTAGCCAACAAAACTCCACAAATGCAGTTTGATACCTATTCGTTCTTCTCCAAACAACAGATAGTGTGTCTGTTTTGATTCTGATTTTAAATCGACCTTAATGTACGAGCCATATTTCGGGGCGAAAATGGCCTCTTGGAGGGCGAAAATGGAAATTACGGTCGTTCACCAAAAATAACGTCCAAATTAATCCCAAAGTTATATCATTATTTTTAGTTCATATAAGGCTATAATCTGACAAAGTTTGGGATTTTTTGATTTTTCAAGGTCTGCTCGAGTTGGGTGACTTTTACAGAAGAGCCCTCTTAATAGTGGTATTTACACACGAAATATCACAATTGTTGAATTCTTTACTTCTGTTGGAAATGCTCGTCGCTGTTCTCTCCAACAGATCACAAGTCTTGATTTTTACTGATTTTATTCTCGAAAAGCACAGTTCATTCACATAACTAGACTCAGAACAAGACTACAACTCGCAAAGTCTCAAATAAAAGCTACAACCTCATGTATATCACGTGATCAATTGCTAGCCAATCACATCTACTGAAACTAAGCAATGTCATTCAAACTCACTCGTGTAAAATAAACAAACCGATATCAATATCTCGTTTCCGTCACACTCCCCTGTTCATTACCGCAGGTGGATGAACACTGCAGCGTCACACAATGATTCTATATGTCCAAATATAGTTATCTGATCAGTCCTCTTAAAGTGCTACTACGATGAAATTTTGACCATTTTGAAGAGCATTTTTCTAATACAAAATGCTCAAGTAAGTTTAAATATATATATTTCAGACGTTAGATTAAACAAATTCCTTCAGAAAACTAACATTTAGAGTCCTGGAATCACAGGCAATTTACGTCTGCCATTGCTCGATCATGTTTAACTTCATGTTTAACTTCGCCTTAAAGGAGAACTCCACTATTTTACGATCTTTTTATATATGATAGGTATTATGACACTTAACTTGTTTGCAAAGTTTCATTGTCCTACCTTGCAATAAAGTGGAGAAATAATTCTTGGAAGTAACGATAAATCGCTGACATGGAGGTCGCCATCTTGAACACTCTTCTGAATCTGCAAGCAGTCAGCGGTTATCTCTCGTGACGTCACTGCGCGCCAGCAGATCGAAGAGTTATTACTCAACATTTGTAGATTTCAGGTTTAAAGCTTTCCTTTTTATAATACCATATAGTTTGAATTAGGAAAGATGAGTTCCTCTTCTAGTTCAACTTCAAGTGTCAGTAGTAGTTCTCAACATGATTTTGATGAATTTTTGGCCGAACAAGGAGATAGTTTATTTGGTGGGAATGTTCAAGGCTATCAATTTCAGCCAACTTGTGCGATCGTCTCTGATGCCGATGGCGATGAAGACTCTGATACACAATCATCTAACTCTTCAAGCGATTCAGTAAATATGCGACTACAGAACTCAGAGTGGTAAGTGATATTAATGATTTATTTGTATGCAACGTAATATAGTTAGGACCACGTAAAACAACTCGAGCCAGACGGGGAGAAGATACGTTCATTGGTGTTCATTGATTATTTTCCAGGTGTACTTGCGACCATTGCCAAGTCATGGATAGAGAGGTAGAATGCGTTTGCTGCCAGGAAATCCCTCAGATAACCGAGAAAAACCAGAAAGTTTTTGAAGAGGAGAATCTTGGTTCTCCAATCAGTTGTATTACTGATAATCCCGGTTTTAAGGCGGTATGTCTTAATCGTTGGGTGTTGGAGGCCTCGTGGTTTCAATACCGACAACAATATGGTAGTCAGGCTTACGAAGGCCCTGAACATAAGAAAAACCGGCACACTGCCTATAGACAGCTGGTGCGATGGTGTTGGGGGGTCTTGGGCAAGGAAATTAGAGTTGTTTTACCTTCCTGTGCTGTTATGTGTATCCGAGCTCATTTCCCTCCTCCTGGTCTTGAGGAAAATTTCGAATTCGTTGGTTTCTTTTCAGCAGATGAGTAGTTGCTGTTGATTTCTGTTAATCCATTATAGACAAAATAGGTAAAATAATAACATTAGAATATAATGGTTGTTTATATTTTTAGAAGTTCTATTAATATTATAGAGTGCAATTAAACCATATATCCATGCAACAGTACTAAATAATTAGTACTAAATAGCAGCAATAGAACAATAGAGAACAATAGAAATATCACTATTTAGTACTATTTAGATTTGGTACTATTTCATGGATATATGGTTTGTACTCTAGTTACCTTATATAAGCTTAGTTATCTTACTCCGACGAAGGGCTCTGACTTCTCTAGTCTTTCTGTTCTTTTTTCTTTTTCAGCATTCTTGACATGTGCCGTCTTATCACATCCTCTTTTGGTGGTCGTTCAGTAGTGGCAATATTTTTGGGTATGTGAGCTGGTTGTACTGTTGGGTTGGCCTTCTTTTCCCCCATTTCTTGGTATTCATTTATCTCATCCATCAGCTTTGTAACAAACTCGTATGATTTCTTCTCTAGTATTGGTTTCGCCACCCATGTTTTTCGGTTTTTAGGAAATACCACTTTGTACCTACTGTCTCCCTTCCTCTCCCCTTCTTTAATTGTTGCTTGTTTTCTAGCACAATTGTTATTGTGATCTAATATTGTCAATTGCGTTCTACCCACCATTCCTTGGTAACAGAAGTGCTTTCTTTTGGGCGCATACTTGAGAAGAAGTGAATGGTAGACTTCGAGGTTGCCTGTATGGTGACATTCAGTAAGCATTGAAATGTCCTTCAATAACTTCTTATTACAGACAACCTCTTCAAGTGCCACATGTGGAGAGGAACCAGCCTTTAACCACATAATCTGTTTCTGTTCCTTTCTTGTAAGCTTGTGGTGTTTACATGCCACAAAGGTATTTCCTTCTTTCCATCTGTGTTGGTTGGCCACATGATTAATAATTGAGACCCAGTTTTTGTGTAAGACTACTGGATCTTCATTACATGTCTGTACAGACCACCATAGGTGATTTGAAACACATTTTATCCAAGGTTGGAGTTCCTCATTACACTTTGCCTTTGCTTTCTGTGTCAACTTGTTAGTGACCCATTTTGATATATGCCAGACGTCATATTGATGTTTAATGTCAGGATACATTTTACGTAACTGAGCTGTGATCTGTACATGACGATCTGTTGTTAAACATCGGATTGACAGTTGTTGATTGATCAGTTTGTCAAGGGACCTTTTGCAACCTTCATACTTCATGGCATATGACGAAGAAACTTCTGAAACATGTACTAATGAGAAATCAACAATTTTTCCAGAGTCTTCATCCATTAAACTGTATGTGCCATACTTGGCATTATGGCCTGGGCTATCAGACCTGCCATCCCCACATAAGTCAACAGGTCCTTTATTCTTCAGTTCATTAAACAATTCAACCTGTTGTTCTCTGTATGCTCTATCAATAATTGGGAAAACAATGGTGTTTTGGATGTTATAAAAGTAAGTTTTGCTAATGAAATTTAATTTTAGAGCCTCTGCAAAACATGAAAATTCTTGGAAAGTACCACCAGTGAGAACTACAGCTGCAGGAATCAGGATATTCCCAGCAGGAATATTGTTGGCAGTTGTTGGTTGTGAGTTCCATGTATAGGTATGATTTTGTAGACAGAGAGTGTTCATTGAAATCATACTACCAGTATGAGTCTTCTTTACTTCACAAATTGGAGATCCACATTGCTGGCAAATTTTGAGCAGTTCATCAATTTTGCTTTCATATACTATGAATTTCCTCTCATTTTGATAAACTTGGTTTTCAGATTCTGATTCACTGGTTTCATCTGATTGTGAACATATGTATTCATCATCACTATCATCTTCACTACATATGGTACTTGTCAACAATTGTTCATGTTCATGATCAGAACTGTCATTTTCAATGGTACATGTATTTGTCACAGCAGTCTTTGTATCAGAGGAATGAGTTTTAATCATCAGTTTTACAGGTGTTTTAATAACAGGGGCAGGTGCAGCATAGTTGTGGTCTATCAGATGACCTAAATGGCTATTTGTCTCTTTTCTCAATGTTTCTGATGTCATTTTTGGAAGACTTCTTTTACGTGGGTTAGGAATTTTCAGTGTCTGAGTTCCAATATCTCTTGTATATATGTGTGGACATTGTGTGTCAGCCTCTACTCTTGTCACATCAGTGTCATTGTGGTTTGTTGATGTACTTATACATGTGGTATCTGATGCTTCGCCTTCAGAATATTCATCTGGGACATCCATATTAACCTCTGAACTCAAACTGGGCTGTAATAATTGTTCAAGTTCCTTGATAGAACAAAATATATATATATGAGAATGACACTTTTATACAGATTTGAAATATTTATTTTTGTCTACTTTATTGTCAGTATTACTTACTGTAACTAAATGATAATTAACTTGCTAACAGGTTTAATCACATTTATTATAAGAAAACCATTTTGCAATCAGTTCAACGAGTCAATAAAATGTATATTTTAAAATACCTCATTTTTGTTTTGTTTGCGTCTTTGAATCGTCTTGAAACGTTCACGTTTTTGAGCCAAGTGAGGAAAAACGGACGGGACAGAGCCAGGTTTGAGACTTCTTTTTTCTTGTTGACCACACAGAGTTTTGAATGATACCTCAAAACAATCTGGATCGAAGTGCGCGCTGCAAACATAACTCGAATTAATTTTGCCGGGATTCTGGCGACGAGTTTTTGTGATCCACAATTTCTTCAATTTTTCATCTTTTGGCAAACGATGATAAGAAATATTGGTTCCCTTAGTCTTTCTTGAGCCATTGGTACATCCAGGGACCATGCAAGGCGGCATCTTGCTTTTAAATCTCGATTTATAAACCAAAGAAGTACGATAAGAAAGCGACTACAGCAATTTTTTCGTATTTCGCGCCAATGCCCCAGGCACCGAGCGCGCAGTGACGTCACGAGAGATAACCGCTGACTGCTTGCAGATTCAGAAGAGTGTTCAAGATGGCGGCCTCCATGTCAGCGATTTATCGTTACTTCCAAGAATTATTTCTCCACTTTATTGCAAGGTAGGACAATGAAACTTTGCAAACAAGTTAAGTGTCATAATACCTATCATATATAAAAAGATCGTAAAATAGTGGAGTTCTCCTTTAAATCTGCCAGTTTTCCAGACGTTTTACCTCCTCCTCGTCTCAAAACGGTACATCCACATTCATCTAAAGTTTTGGGAAGTGTTGCACTGGGAATATCGACTTCTGTTAGTTTTATATGTCTTTCTTTGCGTGTGTTTGTTAAAAGCTCACAAGAATCCTTGCTTGCCATTTTCAATCTGATCCCTGTATCAATGCCTTTGCGAGGCTTAATTTGCCCTGGTCTCCTACTCTTTTCCAAAGTGGCCAATTTTCACTTGATGATACTGATACAAGACATATAAACGAAAACGCACCATAATATTCTTGTGAATATATTTCATTTTTAAATTAAAATCACATTGTACATGTAGATACTGAATGAAACAGCTTTTTCGGGTTTTGACATAGAAAATGATCATGAAGGATTAACGTGAAGTGAAGATAAACATCTTATAAAGTACTCTAATTGAGTTAAAGAAATAGTTCTTCTCGTAATAGCCAATATTTCTTGAAAAAACTTGCGAACACTTGCAAAAACATGCTTTGCCAACCACAAGATCAGCGATGACTTACTAGGGGAGGGCTAGGGAAAATTTGTCTATCATGACTTTCGAATTGCTAGATTATGTAACTTTTGGAGACAATAACTTTTTAAAATGCATGGATAACCCATTTTTTCTTCTTGTTAATGTTTTCAATGAGGTTTAAGGAATTTGCCTTCAAAAAATGTCCCAAAAAAATTGACACAGTATTTAGACTTTTACGAAACTGTACTTCCTGTCAGGATTCCATAGAAGCGTTAAAGGAGGAAAATACAGCTATAAAGAAAACGATTCATCGGAAAACCTTAGATTTATAATGAGTGCTAAAAAATATTTTAATGTAAATGTTGACAATTGCTGGTCAGCGGTTGTTTACGATGTTCGTCATTATTACTGGATTATCTCCGTTAAATGCATGGATACCCCCAATTTGTTTTCCGAAAATCAATAATCCTAAAATGGGTTGCCATTAGCAGGCACCGTCCTTAAATAACCAGATTGTGCAAAATCTCCTTATGATTTAAGTAAGTGATAATAAGTGTTGGTAAAATCAGCAGCATAAACAAAGCGGCCAGTATGATCATCCCGCCGTATAAGTCGACGACCAAGGTGCTTTACAACTACGTTCTTCGGAGGTGTACGATGACACAAGAATTCTGATCCGCACCCATAGCATTTTTTGACGTTGTTGGGAAGTATGACCAGCTCATATGGTTGGGCTGATAACCCGGAATGCCATCCACCCATAAATTGTTATTGTTAAGCACCAGGGTATGCTGTGGGATGTGCAGGCAACTGCTGACCAAACTGATTCGGTACTGGTGGACGATGCAGGTCTGGGTTAGTGGTTGGTAACTGCTGACCAAACTGATTCTGCACTTGTGGATGACGGCCTGAGTTAACGGTTGGTAACTGTTGACCAAATCGAGCACCAGGGTATGCTGTGGGATGTGCAGGCAACTGCTGACCAAACTGATTCGGTACTGGTGGACGATGCAGGTCTGGGTTAGTGGTTGGTAACTGTTGACCAAACTGATTCTGCACTTGTGGATGACGGCCTGAGTTAACGGTTGGTAACTGTTGACCAAACTTATTCGGTACTGGTGGACGATGCGGGAATGGGTTAACGGTTGGTAACTGCTGACCAAACTGATTCTGCACTTGTGGATGACGGCCTGAGTTAACAGTTGGTAACTGTTGACCAAACTTATTCGGTACTGGTGGACGATGCGGGAATGGGTTAACGGTTGGTAACTGCTGACCAAGCTGATTATGTACTTGTGGATGACGGCCTGAGTTAACGGTTGACCATAGCCATTCTGAATACATCCCTGGTCAGCGTTTTGGCTGTACGCGTTATGGATCGGAGTCACTGGTTATATGCTGGCAGCTGATGACTATTTCTCCCAACATTAGTATGTCCTTGCCGTTGAGATACCAAGTTGACAGCTGGTGTCTGTCTTTTACACGTCTTTGATTCTGCAGATTCAGGTGATCGATTTCCAGATCGATCACGTGATTAGCATTACAACCTTTTCTTATCAACTGCAGATATCTACTCAATATTTGTTACCCGATTTTACCTTTAAAGGGGAGGGGAACTCAATGCAAATTGTTGTCTTTTTTCATGTAAATCTGAATACCTATTAATTCACATTTTGGCAATAATGTGTGTCACTCCTAAATGTGTTTGCGAGAAAAGTTATTCGAAAAGCGTACTACGAGACGTCATCTTGGATTTTGAACGCGGTTGCGGAAATGGTCAGCAGTGTGACATGACAATGGTGTGACGTCATAACGTCAAACCTTGCTTAGCTTCTTAAGACCTTGCCCATAAAGGCGTCAGAAATATCAACATCAAGCGAGAAGTATGGACTTGACCTGTACATTTGTGCCAGGGAATCCCAACTGTATTTTGGGCCAAAGTGAATAAATACCGCGCACATATGTTTGCATGGCAAATGGTTTGCTCCCCAATCAGAGCAACCGCATGAAGGCATTGTATTATCATCACCAAAGTATACTTTGTACGATGTCCGGTCTGACTGTAGCCTGATGTAGCCTTTCTGCCGTGATCTCATTCTAAGATACACAAACGGGATATAAAACTACACTGATATATTGAAAAGGGACATTTATTTACATGTTTACCTTTGAACAGTGTTTAGAAGTACGAAATTATGAAGTATTTGTAGCAACTGGAAGGTAAAACCATCGAGCTGCGACTCGAGCTGCGACTCGAGCCGCGACTCGAGCCGCCATCTTCATTCTTGTATAGGCCACATGCAGATTAGATAACCGCATAAAGTGAGCATCGCGGGCTCCACCTGGTTTAGGTCATTGTTATCTAGTGTCTTCCAGTTTATGCTGATGTTCAAAATCAGCACTAAAGCCACAGCTTGTTCAGGGCCTTTGGTTCAGGTCATGAATTCGGGAGCCCAATTCTTATTGACAGCGACGATAATGATGATTTAACGGACAATGAAGGTTAGTAATAGTTATTTAAATGTCAGTAGTCCACTCTACATCAATACAATAATTCAATACTTCATCATCGGCCATCTTTGAAACCTAGTGGAAATTTGTGACGTTTAATAGTGTAAGTATTCGTGGATTTCTTAAGAATTTTTTTGCAGATTTTTACTGATTTTGTCTTTTGTACATGTTTAACTTGAAAGTTTTTGTTGATCTTTTATTTTTCACGGCAAAATAGGCATATGTCAATTTTGCTTACATTTATTTTCAAAGACGGCCGCCATCTTGAAATGGCTTATCGACCAATCAGGATGCCGAAAATACCCCACGTGACCATTAGCACACTGTACCGTGAACCTTGTTGAACTTGACTGTATGCAAACATCTGATCCTAAAATCTGACACCATGCGATACTTGTTCGTTTTGAAATATTTTCACTTTGAAGTGGATAAATAAGTGAGAGAATACATAGTGTAAGCGTGGAATATTCTTTGGATATGTCTTATAGGGTTGGGGATTAGCGTAACAATGTTTTATTTAGAGCAACGTGATACTACAATATGATAATGTGAGAAATATGTGTGGCTTGAAGACAGCGATCAAACACCAAAAAATCGACACATTCAACAAATTTCAACGAATAAGTTCAGGTTTTCCTTCGTATTATCGACTACATCATTCATAAAGCGACCACCTCTCCTAAGCGACCAGTTTTCCAAAATACCAAAAGTTTCCAAGTCAAATCACTATAGTAGGAACCTCTCGTAAGTGACTTTTAGAGCTGAAAGTTTGACATTTTGCTTTGTTTTTAAAACCTCCCGTAAGCGACCACATGACAGATAATCAAACGGAAATGGAATTATTTGTCGCTGTAGCATCGCACGACGGAGATATCATGAGTCGGAGGACAATGCATTTAATTTTTAATAAAATACACATATACTGTACTCTATCAATCCTAAGACAGTCCTTAACAGTAGTATAATTTATTTCCTAGTCTCTCACGAACAGTCAACGGTTTAACAGAACTATAGTATTTAAATCAAAGTACAGTATTTATTCGTGAATGTTGTACATGCACGGTTTGACTTATTTTTTGATTTCGTTGCATTTTATAACACAATATCTCAGTTTTGTAGACTTTGCTTGGTCATTTGTGAAGTATGTTTTTTTTAATTTCAAAGTAAGAAGTATATACATTTTGGAAAGTTATCAGTAAATTAAAGAAAGAAAGAAAATGTTTTGTGGCTGCAGTATTTTACAACGTTATTAGTGTTGTATATGGGTTTAGATGGTTTTAGATGGGCATTGACGCATTGGGTAACTCTAGATCTGTGGTTGTAAACTTGGATAGTAATGAAGCAAAATTAAGACCCCCTATAGTTTGAATTCTCGTAAGCGACCAACTCCCGTAAGCAACCACAAAGCTTGACATTTTGGGTGGTCGCCTACGGGAGGTTCGACTGTATTACCAAAACCAAGTTATTATTATTAGTAAAACTAAGGCTGAGGTCAAACACCGAACTAACCATGAGCTTAATTCAGTCGAACCTATTAATTTTGAAATAGGCAGGGAGGTGTGATATTACGACTCTGGAGCGACTTTTAAATGCCTTTTCAAACACAAAACGACGTTATAACAATATCCATGCCGCTGCAAGGTCAGTGTCCCAACTTCCTTGGAGTACCACATCGTTCGACTTTACGCCATTATGCAAAATATTTGCATTTTCGCGCAGGTATTGGAATCCTTGTGCTAAACCGTAGAACAGTTTATTCCATGGCACTCTCCTTGCCGAAAGATCACTTGAAAGAGTGACTTGGATGCCATCTACTGTGTAGTAGTGGGTGACGATAAATTAGTTAAAATGTTTTTCCCTGTCTATTATTAAGAAGTTGTGCAAAAAATGATAAACAGCACCTGTTTTACCCAAGGCTTGTGTACTGGGGCCCAGTAGAAGGAGACGCTGTAATTCAGAATAATGAAACAGGTGTTTCAAATGTACAATAATTTCTTCTGGCCCCTGTAAAGGTGGGGGCCTTAAACCGCCAAAGTATAGTAATTACCTTAATAACGATGCACACCCCACCCCAAGGGAAACTGCACCATAAGCACCATTATGCTTTTGAGCATTGTTCGGATATCATTTAAATAGGTTGTACAAACCCTTAAAACAACCATAAGCTGAATATGCCACCCTTGCTAATCAGACTCAGCCTACTTATTTGTTATAATCATATTTGTTATAATTTCATTTAAATTTCTATGAAATGAAAAATATCAGAATATGTGTAACCGGAAATAATAAAGCTGTTGCCCTTGCGAATCAGCTTGCTTATTCCTGGTTAATCTGTCAACAACAACCCCTGCTTGTTGCTGAAAGAAGGGTTAAGAAGATAAAGATTGAATCCTAATATATTTCAATAGCTGATATTGAAGTTAAACTCCAATGACTCTAAACAATGGTTTCAAGTTTCAAGTGCAAAAACTTGACCCGATAGCCTCGACTTGAAACCTTTCTTCAGAGTCGTTGGAGTTTAACTTCAATATAAGCTATTGGACTTCCAACGGCCTAATGTCCTTATCTGCGCAACAGACATTCCCCTGTCAGCAGGAAAAGAAGCATCACCAATTCGAAAACTATGCCCTTTGTATCGAGAAGGGTCTAGACCACAAACGTTTATGACAGTGGAAAGCTTGTGAGTTAAAACCGATCTAGGTATTGGTATGCCCTCCAATGTTTGAAAAAGAGGACCTTGCTTCGTCCCTCGTAGATGTTAATAATTTGTATATTGTTGGGAAATGACTAATGGGAAAGGTTGTTGATTATAGCTGTGTATATATTTGTAAAAAGTAACCTTCAGTGCCTGAACTTCGCATTTATCATTCGACAACTTTGATAATTGAAATGTGTTTGTAGAAGCTGTAATTTCACCAACTCTTGAAAATGAGAAAACGGCACATAGCTTGGAACTGACGGATGCTAAAAGGTGGGTCACCTAGTGAGGAAGCTGTGCCAACTATTCTGTGTAGAATGGGTAAAGTAATAGGCAGTCGGCTGACATACGGAAGCCAATTTTTCCACAGCCTTTGAGCATTTGTGGCTGTGACCTATGTCCGAGATATAGGCATTGACTATAGAGGGTGCATATTTGTTATCATATAAATAGGCAACACATAAAGCTAAATGGGATGGGAACACATGAAGCACAGTATTGGGGTCCCTGGCAGTGTAGAACAGCTGAATTGATGAAAAAGTTTCCCAGTCCGCATGTGTGTAGGCAGTGAAGATGATTGCAAACTAGACTAAGTGTGAAACTATAGCCTGCCAGTTCTGAGGTTGAAAATGAGGGGGAATGTCTGTTTGCATGTCGTCCATATGCTGCGGCACCGCCTGGCGAAATTTCTGAATCTGTAGATGAGATAAATAATCCACTAGGTGATTGTGGATGCCCCTTACATGTTTAGCTTTAAATAAAATATTATTTTTTGAACATATTAACACCAGCTTTCGAACAAAAAACATGAGTTGCTTATCCTTACAGGACTGTTTGTTGATAACATGCACAAGGGCTTCGTTATCGGTAAAAAATAATGCAGCGCTTCTGCATTTCACAACCCCATAAAAATAAGCTGAGTACAATGTGGCAATATTAAATGTGGTCCATGCCTCTGGCCATGACCCATAGTAAACTCTTCTCAGTGGTCTCACTCTAAACTTCGATTTCTTGTGGGGAAGAATGGTGAAGGCTTGCTTGTTTGAGTCGGAGACGAAGCCCAGAAATGAAACTTGCTTAGCAGGGGTGAAAACTGACTTGGAGAGGCCAATAAAATATCCCAAGGAAACGAGCGTGTGGCATACCAGGAACAGCGCGTTGTTAGCCAGGAAGAACTGGATCCAAGGGTTGGGACTTGAGGAGGAGCCAACTGGCCGATGTGCCGATCGTCGATGTACAATGAGCAGGGTATCCCCAACGAACGAAAATGATGGGACGCAGACGAACCAATGGTGTGGTACACGTACGCGGATAGCTTCCACCCGAAGGGGATGGTATTACTGACGAAATACCATCCGGCCCATTGAAAACCAAAATACGTTTTACTGTCGTTTGTTAAGAGCACGTGGTCGTATCCAGACTTGTCATCGGTAATGGACTGGAAGGAATCCTTGGAAACATAACGGGGGACATCCGGGAGGGTGTCCAACTTGAAAGGCTTATCGACCATCCAGAGATTCAAAAACCGGTTATCGTTGCACAGTCTGGGTTTATTTGGCTCTACAGTAAGGGGCATTACCAAGTGAGGGGGGTCGACAACACCCACTTTTCCCCAAAGAGAGATGGCACCTGTAGACAAACGTTCCAAGATGGCTCTCGATATAAACTCTGTAAACTGTTTGCAAGAGGGATGGTTGGCGAACAGTCTGGAAGGAGGCTTTGGACAATTGTAATTCTCTCCTTTAAACTGGCCGTTGAAATGGCGGAAATATTGGGAGACTTCGACTTTATTGGTTATCCAGGATAAGATTTCCCCGGATTTTTCAGACTGGTTGGCTGACAATAAATTTTCCCATTGATCTTGGAAGATGTGGAGCTGGCCTGCTCTGAAATTATTAGGGTTGCGGAAAGCGACCATGGAATATTTAATTTAATTTCTTCTTGTCTTATTAAATCCTGTTTGAACTTCAGTTGTTCCATTTTCATTTGTGCGCTTCAAACGCTTTTAAGTATTGTAGACGAGGTGGCACCCCTTAATGACGAGGTCCCACTCTTTACCATTGAACCATGACGACTTTCTAACAAGCGGTTCATTAGGCTAAAAAACCTCAAGGGAGCACATGTATGCAAAATGAAGGGATAAGTGTACAAGCATTAACATAAACTGACAAGCTAAGACGGCTAGGAAGGAAATAATAAAACGCAAAAGAAATAACAATTTACCCCCAGTACAGAAACTAGAAAGTAAAACGATACGAATTAAAAGCGAGATGAATGGCGAGCAGAATGAAGGCGAAGGAGAGTACAAATGTGTGAAACCGAGAGGACACGTAGGGAGTAACAAGGGACGACATAACGCTAACAAATATTAACCTCTGGTTGTTCTTGGGCAGCTTGAGCTGCTTGGGCGGCAGGAACTACTGGAATTGGGTCCTGTTGCTGTGGTTGTTGGGGTTGAGGAGGGTTGAGGTAGAACAGGAACTTGGACTTCGGGTTGATTCTCGGCCATGCTCGAACTATAAGGATTGGTGACTCACTGAGGACTCTTGAGGAGATGTGTCTGCGAAGGCAGTTGTGGTAGAAAGAGGCCGAGTCGGGTGCGGTCATCTCATTTATACTCGTGAGTGAGACCGCTGACAATAGCACCATTTACAACCGAAAATCGCACCAAATCCTAAACGCCCGGACGTATCTGTGTACAAATGTAGAAGCGTATAATTATACCAGTAATCCTCAAGACAGAAAGATTTGCCATTAGAATCGGAAAGGAATTCTTCCCAAACTCGTAAATCTGACTTCACCTCAAGTTTGAGGCAGATGTAATGGTATGGCGAAGTAACATTAACAGTTAGATCAATCAGACGCCCGAGGAAAGCCCTTCCTGGCTGTACGACAGAACATGCAACATTTAAAATGCTGACCACTGATTGTATTTCCCGTAAGATTACTTTCTCTCGTCTCAAAAAGTCGTTTATCAATGAGGAAACCGAACCTCAAGAAGAACATAGTCTAATTCAATAATCGGAAACGAAAGAGTGGTTAGAGAACAGCATGTTTTCTCTGGTGCTATGGGAACTCCAAGATAAGCACAAAAATCAACAAAAAATTCAGCCGAGTGAGACATAATCCATACGAGGGAGCAAAAATAAGAAAGTCGTCCAAAAGGTGTATAATATGCTTCATTTTGAATTTGTCCTGTGCGACCCATTCCACAGCAGTACTAAATAATTCAAACGTTTTACAAGAGCTTTACAGCCCATAGGCATGCATTTATCATAGTAATATTGGTCTCTCCATTTCATCCCCAGTAGGTTATAATCTTTAGGATGAATAGGAACAATCCTAAAGGTACTCTTTATGCCAGTTGTACTCAAAAAGCAGCCAGTGCCAACTAATTTGATCTGCCTAATGGCGTCAGCAATGGTGGAAAAGTCACGCTGGAAAATTCCTCAGATATACCATCATTTACAAAAGAACCCTTAGGTGTGATGTGTCAGCCTAAATTCCGCAGGCGTCTTTATAGGCACAATGCCAAGGGAAGAGACCCAGAAGGGGCGAAAAGGAGGAACAGGAAAAGGACCAGCTAAACGACCCACCCGAAGTTATTTCTGAATTTTTGATTCAGCTGCCTCTGAAGTGTTACGAGCAGATAGCAAGTTGGTGGCATGTCTGAAAGACCTCAACCCATCATGGTGAATAGGAGTTGCACGGCTATGGAAGGGGTATAACCAGACAAAAAGAAACTAAGTCTATCTACATTAACTGGTGTTGGTAGATCATTTCGACTTAGGAGCGGTGGCAAAGGATTTGTTTATAGGGCACAGCCTGCACACTCTGCTCCCTTACTAAACTTGTTGCAGTACCCTGGGGGTGGTCTGTCAAAAATATACCTTTTGCCTAATTGAATATTATCTGTCATCTCCAAAAAACAGAATCTAAAAATATATTTTTCCTAAAAAGTTAGAATCAAAAAACGGATTTTGGTTTCATTTGATGTAAAAAGATGTTGACAAGCAAGCTGTCAACAGTACTCACGCAACAGACTTTCCACAAAGATTCAGATGCGAAGAAAGTATCCAAAAATCGTAACTGCTCACTCAAAACATCCTTGAATAACAATGCCAAACAACTCACGGTCAAAATGCTCGTATTTTCCGCCAGCAGTAACTTTGTTTTCCTGCCACGTTGTGTTACGTACTGTAAGGCGATCTTCTTTTGAATGCCATTCATATGTCATCAGGTATTGGATCACATATTTGTGGTGGATTATGGACGCTTGTGTAAACAAAGGCGCCACTTGACTTTAAAACTCTTTTACCTTTATTTCGGAAACAAAATAGCCATGAATCAAGCGTACATTTTGAGTTCCGGGTCAAAGGGATTTTATCCGATTTAGCTGAAATTTGGTAGATACTTTGTCAAATAAATATTCTTCAAAAAGGTGTCTCCGAATTTTAATATTGTAAAGTGTTTTGTAAAGTGTTTTCCAGTTTTGCAGAGCTCGAAGTTTAGGACCGTATAAAAACGCAACGGGTTAATTTATCGATAAACGGAGACACCTTTTTTGTAAGCTATATCTCATGAGTTTATAAAGGTATTAGTCGAGGATTTCCGATAAATTGCGGCTGTATGGGACCTCGGCGATGATAGTGATGTCAAAATCTGAACTTTTTTACCTATTTCAAATATACTGTTTTTGTTCTAAAAACTAATTGTTTTATTGAATTCTGCATTTATTCAGCTTTCAGAAAATGTATACTTTATAGAGGTTTTAACGTAATGAGTACGCGCTAGAGCATGTTGCGTGCGTGATGGTCGTTTGGGGTACCCTGATACCTTAAAGTTGATATGGTACCGGATATCCTTAAAGTGCCTATAACCCCCAGTTTGATGTCAATTTTAATAAAAAGTACTTGATTTTATAAGATGTTCTGCGAAAAAGGTTTTCGATTCCGAGCAATCCTTGATTTGTTATGAATTTTTGAAAGTAGTTAAAAACGGCTTTTTTCCGAGCGGTTGCAGACCCGGGATCGATCATGTTGGGAGACTGGGCCGAGCTCGGTCGTGACATGTACTAGGGACAACAACAACCGAATGTATTCCAAAATCACTAGAACTTCTGAAAGATTTCACTTTATTCAGGTCTGTCAGGAGTCCATATTGAATTTAATTGCGGCATAGAGCAGTACACAGTATTCTATAATCTTACTGTCAATAATAAGCTATATTTTGAGCCCTATATACGGCTGAACAAATTATTATTAATGCAAATGATGGGCGCTGGGTGAATCCCTTTGGCACAGCGCTAGCTACAGGACTTCAAAAATTAGATTGATCGCTTGTAACAAAGTCAACTAGATGCATGGATTATGGATGTAACAATTACCCAAACCTTCAAGAAGGTATTGGTCTTCATTTATTACTATCTCCGGGCGGTGACCGACCAGCTAAAGGACAGCGAAATCACTGCCGCTGAGACCTAAACTCGATAAGTGGGATTTGTGCCGAACCGTAATAAAAGCTCAAGCTTTTTATCTAAATACATATTTTATGTTTATAGCTATAAAGATTGCATATCAACACTGGGAGTGAGGTTTTAATATCATCGAAATACACAAAATTAAATAATTTTGTATTTAATTTTGTATTCGATCCCAATAGCTAGCATTCAGCATTATTGTTGTATGTGGATTCTCTGACATCGCTATTCATTACCGACAGCTCAGTGGGTTTATCTGAAACAAAAAAGGAGAACAATAATTGTTCTTTTGTTATAGAATTTATTGAAAAATACTTCATATTTTAACATGATAATATAAAGTAAATATCGCAAATAAATGTGTTCTCTGTTTTTAATTCTATCTTTATTGTAAATCACAGTTGTCATCTCTCCGATGTTGGTTCTGTAGTACAATAAACTTCTCAGGCAAACACTAAATACGGCTGCGAGGGAAACTAACAACGTAATATAATAGACCCAAATACCGACTATGACTATTATTCAATTGTTATTGTTTACGGACTGATACGGCAAATAAATGTGCAAAAAGTGATTGTACACAAGAAATTATAAAAATTATCCTCAGTTACCCTTAGAAATAGAGTAGAGGTAAAACAGTTTCATGTACGGAATTCGACCCAAACGGGACTTCACATAAATATAGAGTCATATGTACATGTATATATAGCTGTACGTACCGTACGTCGATATACGCTTCGATGAATATGTCCGATGTGTTAGTTTTCTTGTATCATGGACACTTGGGACACTTGTATTGCTCAACAACATATTGTCTTCGTGTTATCTGTTTTCCCAGACTGTTTTCCATGATTATTCTTGCTTTTGATCGATGACTTCAGTACTGTATCAGTGTAACCCGCGGGGTGTAAACATACTTCACCGACCTGAGTTTCACGTTCATAATGCAGGCCGTAAAGACTATATTTTATACTCGTAACTGCTCTGTAGTAGCCATTATAAGGATATGGATTACTTTTCAAGGGATCCTAATCGTTTTTCTGTCGTTCAATGCTCGAAATTCAGAAGCAAATGTCATTGTTCTTGGGATAAAATTCCCAGTATACATATGTGAAATTGGAAGCCGCTTTCGAGCGGTTCCCTAGTAGACGTCACTCGACCCAGTCTCCAAAAAGACAAGTGGGACCTCAAATAAATATTTCAAAAATTCATAACAAATCAAGGATTGCTCAGAATCGAAAATCTTTTTCGCAGAACATCTTATAAAATCAAGTACTTTTTATTAAAATTGACATCAAACTGGGGGTTATAGACACTTTAAGTGACTAGAATTGGAATTCGGTCATCACGTGACAGATCACGTGACATTCAATAACTCCACTTTTATTTCGTTTTCCGCTTCTGAGTTTTACTCCTGAACATAAGACAACCTGATTTTAGTTTAGTTAATACATCTGTTTAACAAGTGCTGCATAGAGATTGCGACTTTAACGATAGATTCATCAGAAATTTTATTTTAAGACGCTATATACCGAGTTTTTGCCTCTGTGTTCTTGAATATTTTAAAAGTTTGAAAAGGAGACCATGTTCTCTGCCTTCACGATATAAACTTAGCCACAGAGGCAAGTGGTGATAACAGAGAAAAACATGAACTTGTAAAAGTCGTAAGCGGAGAAGCGGTTTTGTTGTTCTTAGTTTAATCCTTTTCAGTCGGCCATTTTTGGTTGTCATTTATTACCCATAAACTCCTTCGCGCGACAAATTTTAACTGTCTAGCCGTTGGTGAGTAGCAACAGCTACTAGGGAGGGGATATTCCGTCGATTTTGTCTTGAAAATCAAAATGGTGGACGAAGAAGAAAATACGACTTCAATGGTTTATTCGATCGATTTTTCGCTGTTCGTCTTTATTACCTACCTTTTTACGGTATGTTGACATATTATATGCAGGTCTTGTGTATATCAGAAGCAAATAACCTTAATATTTCAAAAGAATAATTGATTGTCGATATAGTTTGTGTTTTTTTAAAATAATAGTCAGATAATTTCCTGCACATATTGCCTATTTAGAGATTGAGCCTTTTCCTATTTGTCTGAACGAAAGCTGTCTTTCCCCGCTACACATGCGCTGAAATAAGGCGGGAAATTCAATTCTCCATTTTGTTTGATTTGGTGATTTATCATGTGAATCCCTGTAAGTACTCGATGTCTAAAGTACTGAATTGTGGTTTTGTCCGAGTAAACATTTGGAAATCTAAGAGAATGGCATTACAAAAATTGACAAAAAGCAAAGATGAGTCAGCAAAAAGCTTTTCAATGCGGATAAATGGGGAACGCTTCAGAATATATCAACAGCATTTTCCAAGCTTCAACATCAACAAAGGTATGTCTTTCACATAAGCTTATAGTACTGGCTATATTATATATTTTAAGTGATATTTACTGCATGAGCGGCCATGTTGTATCGGTAGATATAGATCCGAGCCGTAGGCGAGGAATTATATCTCCGATACAACACGGACGCGAATGCTGTAAATGGCTTCTAAACCTCCATCCCAATTTACCTTGATTTAAAACAGCAATACACGAAATCTGAGCAAATAACACAAGAAAACTTTCTTGTAAAGGTACTTTTGACGTCACTGTCATGCGCAGGATACACCTCAAGTCATCCCACATTGGAAAGAGCTTTTGTATTTGTAAATAGGAAGCTGTAATGATATTCGTAACTTGCTGTCGGTGCTATGCAAAGGTCAATGATACGAGTAAATGAGACCTTTGCATGACCTGTGTCAGTTCTATATCACTGATATATAACTGATGAATAAAACATTAGTGTTGTATCAGTGATACAGCATTAATGTTTTATTCATTAGGTCTGTATCACTGATACAGCACTGATGTTTTATTCATCAGTGTCTGTATCGGGGTATACAGATCCATGCATGTGACCGATTCAACCAACCTGGTTGGATCAATTGCTCATGAATTATTAATGAGGTTTAGAAAATAATATACAGCCTTATCATATGCTACTATTATAGATAATTAATTAATTGTTGACATTTATGATGACCTGAATAAAGTAAATGAGTTGAGATTTCGAAGTGCAATGTTTGTTTAATGTGTTAAGTGTCATTGTCTGAGAAAACCGGGCAGAGTAGAAAGATGGGGGTGGGCCGATTCCTTTCAAATTGCTATCATTTATTACCTATTGGAATAGATTAAGAATGGTCGTATTTAAAGTTTGGTTCAGGCTTTTGCTCGAAAGTTTGACCACCCCCCCTTGTTTTGCATCAAAATCGCTCTGAAAGACGCTACAATTTCGGGTCACTTTGGCGCTCGGTAAAACTCATATAAAATGATTTTCTATGATACATTTAGTTTGGTTGTAATATTTAGTCTATGTTGAGCTGGGTTACATGCAATAATGGGAAACTTTCGAAAACAATCTTATTTTCACTTCGAGTTAAAAGTCAGTTGTCGACGGCCTTCGGCGGTCGACTAAATTTAAGCCATTTTACGGAGGTCCGTTTTTAAAAGTGCGGCAGTTTATTTTATTAATTTAGCCATTTTTAACAAGTTTATTCTTTCCTTTCTTGATTTCCAAAAACTCTTACTCGGATATTTGAAACGACTTCGCGTGAGCAACCGCCGACTCTTCAAGGTAGTTGGCTCTGTTCCCGGCAAATTTTGTTTGTTTATCATCAATAAGTCGGACTTGGTTCTTCGCATACTGTCTTTTTAACCGCAAGCCACTCTTTAGTGCTTTAAAATACCTTAAAATCTTACGAGAACATGATAAAAGGTAAATAGCTTCGTTTCACACATACTAATTAAGTCAATAAACACTCACCAGTCAGTCAATTTCAGCAGATTGTGTGACAGAAGTGTTTGATCGCGATTTTAATTTGCCGGGAATTGTCTCATACACACGAGACAATTGTAATACTGATAGCACAACAGGTTCTGATTGTTAGCCCATTATACAGTAAAACTGCATAGCTTTGCTCGCTATCTCTCCCACAACGTCCACTCTCTTGCATATAAGGCTTCTAGAGATTTTGATGGGACAAGATTAATTACTCTGCTGACATTTTTATAATTATCTCCCATCCCATATGCAATAGTAGCAATTAGTACTCGTAAATAGCTATCACTCTTGGCAAATTGCTCCAGTACATGAGATTTAACACTTTCTGGACTTGATGAATAAAGCATTTCCACCATACGAGATTGCGGGACTTTTGAGGCATGATAAAGGTCATCACCCAGTTCACATTGAAAGGTGCTGAATAATATGGAGTTCTGCTTTATTGTTTGACAGTATATAATAGTTCTTCTCGTGTTCTTTCCTTTCTCTACTATCTCGTCAAACAAACAACGGAAATGTTCAGCCATCTTCTCTTGGTTTTCCATCTTTTGTACCACGTAAGTAATATTCTTACGGTTTGGGTTCTCCGAAACCTCCACTGGTGTCCAACATATCTATTATGCTCCTTTGTGGATTTTGTAGCTGTTGCTGTCAGAGCCATAAAAGGGCAGTTTTTAACAAACGATCGCAGTTCGTTCAGTCTACTATACCACAAACGGAAAGCCGTCCTTTCTCGGTTGTTTCCAAGACCCCACTGTGTCAAACAGTGGACCTCATCTATGACGATTCCCATTAGGCGATCTTTGTAGATTTGACTGTGGACCATCGTTCGCCATCTTGTGTGCGATAAACTCACCTCCTGTGACATAAACACAAAGGTATATTCTCCATTCTCGACCGCTCGACAAACTTTCTCGTCTTGATCACCCCCAATGATCACGGCCTTGAGACCAATGCTGCTCAGATAACTAACCTGATCTTTCATCAGCGCCAACAGTGAGCAAATCACAATCATAATAGCTTCTTCCTCGAAAGCCACATTTCTACAAGCGGAGCGAACTGGAAGATCAATGACTTTCCTGATCCCGTTGAGAGGCAAACAAAAACATATTTTCCACTACAAAACCTATACAAGGCACTGTACTGGCTTTTGGTTAACGATTCGATACCAAATATTGGACAAATTTCTTTTTCAGCTTGCTTGAAGTCACTTTCATGAATTACACTCGATACAGACGCCATTTTGTTCTAGTGGTTCTGGTCTCGGTAGTTTAATTTATGCAAATTATGCGATTACCAGCAAGCTGACCAATCAGCTTCTTTGACCGGAATCGGGTCAAAAATGACGTCACAGTACAGGAATGTTGGCCTCACAACGCAGACGCTTCTTTCGGGAGACCCCTGTGGCGAGCGTAAAAAAGCGGCTGTATTCGCAGGCTATAATATTTATTGCAAAATTGAAAACAAATTAAATAACTGCTTACTTTTGATGTATTTGACAGAGAATCCCTTATTCTTTGCAATTATTTGTTCCTCCAAGAATAGATGAACTGAGGCGTTATGGGCAGAGAGCATACTATAATAAACAAAAATACTATTTGGATATGTGAGAAGAAGACAAAGAACTTGTTTCATGTTTATTATGTTTTTAAAATAAATCATACTTGTGATTAACAAGTAATCACTCGTATGATTTCAGACCAAATTGTACTCCACTCAATTCAATTACCATTATGAATTGGATAAATTACACACACCTTTCTTGAGGCTTAAATATCGTTCATTTTCAGCCAGTTTATCATAAATTAGGTACCCTGGTCCCAGAGGCACTGACCTACACTCTCCCTTAGCGGACTTTTGAGCCGCGGAGCGGCGAGCGAGCTGCGAAGCAGCGAGAACAAGCTCATCAGAGCCTCTGGTAGCACCCGCCAATGTTTTGATCTGACCGCACCAATAGAATTACAGATGGCAAGATTTTGTTCAAGGTCACTGATTGGCTGGTTGTCAAAGTCATTTCTGATTGGTCAATATTATTGTCACTTGGGGAGGGGGGCAAGGGGGGACGCCATGAATAATTATTTCTCAAGTGAGGGGTCAGTATATTTTCAACCATTGGTCGTAAAGTTTGATCTCAATGAACTTTTGAAGTTTTTGATCGAAGTATGTAGTTGATCGAAGTGTAAATGGACGTCGTTTCTGAAGATATTTTCAACGAAATTGTCTCTTCAGTTATCGAACATGGTTTTCCAGACATCGAAAGTCTCTCTGAGGAGCAGAATAAGTCACTCTTCGCTGTGATAAACAGAAGAGACGTGTTCGCGATATTGCCAACTGGCCAGGGAAAATCGTTGATCTTCCAGTTTCTGCCAGATATCTGCAGATAATTATCTGATAGAGGATTTGACTACCCACAGAACGCCATTGTAATCGTCATTTGTCCATTGCAATCTTTAATAGACTCTCGCATCCGTGAGCTAGCAAATTGTGGACTGTCTGCGACTAGTTTACATGTCACCGATGAGTCTCACGAAGACAGCATTCTGCGTGGGAAATTTTTCGTGTTCGGAAGCCCAGAATCTTTCCTTTTGAATGAAAAATGGAGAAATATGGTCCAAGGCAGAGAATATCAAAAGCGATTATTCGCTTTTGTAACAGACGAAGCTCATGTTGTGCCGAAATGGTAAGTTTAAAAGAAATAAACGCTCGCGAATCCCTCGCAGCAATACACCAGCTTTTATATTACAGTGATCATATCTATATAGACCTTTATAGTAAGAAATAGACAGTCAATAAATGTAAAGAGTTTTGTGCTCTCACTGTGACATGTGGATAAATAAACTACCTACTATAAAGTACTACCTGCATAGAAACCCCTACATATACATGTAGTAGTCTAGTAGTAGTCTATATATATAATTCACAACCATAACTTCCTTTATAATCAGTAATCATTGGAGACAGCCCATAGGCTATTGCTTTGATACAATTTACAGCATGATTAGCCAAAAGCATGTCAACCGAATATATTCTAGAATAGTTACCATACATGTATAATTGAAATAGAAGTTCCTAGAAAAACTCAAAGTGCGGATGCACTGTGCAACATAACATTGTGTGCAATATTGCTGGTAATTTTGTTGCAGCGTGAAACTTATTGCTCACAATTGACTAGCACGCGCTAATACGACGTAATTTTTTGCTTGCAATGTTGCAGAAGTTAAGGACTCGATTCTACTTCTGCAACATAATGCGCGCAACATGTTGCAGAGGGAAAACACTAGATAGCAATGACCTAAACCAACCAGGCCAAGATTTGAATAACAATAGGAACTATTTTAGATATGTACGGTGGCCCATAAGTGTCACGGCAAAAGTTTGTCGACACCCACGGCAAAAGTTTCTCGACATCGACGGCAAACGTCCACGGCAAATGTTTTTCAAGACAAAGGCAAATATACATGTGAAAATCGTCATCAACAATCTGTGAACACCCACGTCAAAATTACACGGCAAAAGTTTGTTAAAACACCACCAAAATAAATAAGAATCTTGACTGACTGAACTGATTTTCACGGCGGAAGTTGGCAATATTAATGCCCAGGCCCTTCACTGCTCGACGACACGGGGAGAGACTGGTTACTTATCTGCTTCGAAAGTCAAGATGGCGGACGACATGCACTGGCTGCAGAAGGAATTGATTGGCGATTATTTCAACAAAGGATTCAAATACGAAGAAATTCTTCTTTTCCTACGAAAGCACCATGATATACTTATAAGCATGGCAACTTTGAAAAGGCGAGTTAAAGCATACGGCCTCAAAAGAAGAAACACAGACTACGACATTAACATAGTTCGGGAACATATCAAAAGGATGCTGGATGGCCCTAGATGTATGGGAGGTTATAGGCATGTTTGGCACACACTACAAATACAAGGTATTAGAGTACCGCACCTAGTCGTACAGGAGCTATAACATTGGTCCCAATTATGCATGGCATTGCGATGGCTATGATAAGTTGAAACCATTTGGGTTCCCAATACATGGTTGTATCAATGGATGGAGCAGAAAAGTATTATGGTTATTTGTTACTCGATCAAACAATTCCCCTCACAATATTGCAGCCTATTACCTTGATGCTGTACAGCATTTTGGAGGATGTCCTGAGAAATTAGTAACTGATTTGGGTACAGAGAATGGAACAATGGCATCTATACATTGTTTCTTTCGAGATGACTTGAACAGCCACCGATACGTCCCATCAACACGAAATCAAAGGATAGAATGTTGGTGGTCCCATTTAAGGAACAGTAGGACTACCTGGTGGATAAATCTATTTAAGGACTTAGAAGAACAAGATAAATTTAACCGAGCTTCTGAAATTGAAACCGAGTGTTTATGGTTTTGTTTTGCACCTCTGTTGCAACAGGATCTAGAAGAAATCAAAGAGCACTGGAACACTCACGTAATACGGAGGTCCAGACATGACACCATTTCCGGTAGACCAGATTCCTTATACTATTTGACAGAGTGCCATGGAGGAGTTCCTAATCTGATCTCTACTGTACAGGACAGTGAAATGCAGTATGCTAGATCTCAAGTAGTAGAGGCAGATGATGACAGTAATGACTATCAAGACTATTTTCAATATGTCATGCCCACCTGTGCACTTACAAAACCTAATGACTGGAAGGAAGCCCTAGAATTATTGGATACATTAGTTGCATATGCCAAACATGGATCATAACTTTTGGTTATTGTAAATGCAACTTTACAAGTATGGTGTAGTCAAAACCTGTGAAACTTTAAATTTCATAAGAATAATAATAACAACACTTTATTATTGTGTCAGAGTGGTTTTCAGAAACTCGTGAAAATAAAAACTAATAGTTAATGGGTAATAGTCAAATAGACACAAATAAAAACAATGGAAATAAGGTTCACTAGTATCTATTTAAACACGAAACCGCGCTATAAAAGAGACTGGACTGCCTTCATTTCACACCTTTCCAGCTCAGTTGAATCAATTTGAAATGGTGGAGTAACATCTTCGTATTCATGTTGTATTGAACGACTCAAAGTTCATAATTATTATTCAGCTGGACTTCAATAAAACTGTGCTAGATATCAATATTTTCAAAACTGATCATTCAAAACGATAACAAGATTTTGAAAATGAGTTCTTGATGTTATTAAAAGAACGAAGAAAGTCAAAAATTTGAATTTCACATTTTTGAATTCAAATTTCGCGCCCATTGTTACGATCCAGAGCTCTTGACAGTACGATGGATGACTGACAACTGAAGGTGATAGCTGCCTGGCACAGGCCCTTTTATAGTTTCGTGTTTAATAGTCTAAAATCTATTTCACAGGCTTGTGAAAACCACTCTATAATCTAGCTTATAATAATGCAAACAAGACCTGCTGCAATAAGATGGCACTAGACTGACCTACCCGTATGAAGAGTTCAGGAATAAATGGAGTGCAATTATTATATCCATGAAATAGCGAGCTAGCTAACTAAACCTTAGTTTTCTATTGTCAAATATATTTAATCACATATTTTTAATTTTGATAACTAACAATTTGAAATTACAAGAGCAATGGAATCAATAATAGATATTCAACCTTGTTGGACTTGATCACTTAAAATCATCATCATTACTATTAAGTTAGTAATAATATACTCAAACTAATGCTGAACTTACAATGTAATCACTTAAAAATCATAATCATTGTTATTATAAGTATACTCAAACTAATGCTGAACTTACAATGTAATCACTTAAAAATCATAATCATTGTTATTATAAGTATACTCAAACTAATGCTGAAACAATGTAATCACTTAAAAATCATAATCATTGTTATTATAAGTATACTCAAACTAACGCTGAAACAATGTAATCACTTAAAAATCATAATCATTGTTATTATAAGTATACTCAAACTAATGCTGAAACAATGTAATCACTTAAGTGGGTGTCTCCGTAAAATACGCCCATCATTTTTTCGATCGAAATGAATTTCTCTTATACTCCTGTATTTTGAAGGCCTGGCATAAGGAATCACTAATATCGATTTGGTTTCTTTGAAAATCATTTAAATATTTTTTTAGAATTTTTTAAGTAGTAGTTGCGCTGCTCATGGCAATTTCGAAGTCCAGCAGACTGTAAAATGTCAAGATTGTGCAACTGCCGCATAAAGTTAATTCGAGATTAAATGCAATACTTTTTGCATGGGTGTGTAGCTATATCCTTCTAGTTTCTTCGGCAATTTGGTTTTAAGAATTTGCATCTCACATTGTAATGGAATCAGGAAGAATATGGACCCTCGTGCACGCGTTGTATTCATAATCCCAAACCACCCCAACTTTGAGGGCTTTTTTCAAAATCGTGGCACCTGATTCAAACTCGTTCACTATATGTGAATAAAGTACTAATGTTTATCAATACAAAACGCCAATAAAATCTTTCTGCATAGCATTTTTGAAAAAATCGTGAGCGTTCAAACTTGGGGAAAATGCCCAAATCGAACTTCTGTCAGATTTCGATCGGTTCGAACTAACAACAAAACAAAATACCTGAATAGGCTTAACCAGAAATTGGTAGTCATAGTAAGTCCTTCTGAATCGTCTATAACATGGATAATAATTGCTTGACCTCCAAGGTTAGGGAATCAAGTGGCCATTGTACGTATAAATGCCGTATATTCAACGATCAGTCCAGATCGTAACAGTGTTTTCATGGCTTCTGATGTTCTTGTAAATTCCATTGTGTGCGAATCTTCAGTGAAAATAGACGTCTACAGAGATCCAGTTATACATTTATCAAACATCAATCGAGAATGGAGCTAAAGAATTGAAAATAATCGAGTAAACAACTTAGTTTCAAGTTCCATGTTTACATTGATATCATTCGTTCCCAGTCCCCCATTCCTTTTGTACCAGTGGGGGTGGTAGAGGGTATAACAAGTCTGGGTATCGTTTTCGTTTTAAAATTAAACTCTAATGAAGTATATGTTGTCGTGTGTATGAATATATATCTAATTGTTCTATATTTGTGCACTCGTTAGATAGTTTGGTGGGCTATCTGTGGTTGAAATACACAGGGAGCCCATGCAATCAGTCATTGGTATGCCGTTGTCTGTAGAGTATGTATTGACAAATGGAGTATAAATGTTATTTTACTGAGTGCAAACCTAATTCTGGCTGTGGAGAATTCTACGGAGCCCCGTAAGGGCCATCAACAAACAATAATTTCATGTAAGAATATTGCGCGATACTGTGTTTCTATCGCGCGATACTGTGTTTCTATCGCGCGATACTGTTCTACTATCGCGCGATAACAACTCATTATTATCGCGCGATAATTCGCTGTTATCGCGCGATACTGTCGCGCGATACTTTGTTATTATCGCGCGATACTTTGTTATTATCGCACGATAATTCGTTGTTATCGCTCGATAATGATTGTATATGTAATACGTTACTTATTCGACATGTCAACAGACAACATGGTGGCGAACACACTTGTTGTTCTTCTTTGTGCAGTTCTTGTACTTCCCTCGATGAATATTGCTTTTATATACTTGAATACTTACCGGCAAGCCAGATCAATACTATAACTGACGTCGTGCAGGTATACGTTGGTCGAGAACCATTGTATATTTATTTCTCTATTTTCTCTATAACTGTCAGTTCTCTTTTCATAGCAGGCAAATGCAATTTAACCCATAATTATGTAAAGAAAGAGAGAACAGTGGCTGTATAGGCGAAAGATGAAAAATAAAAAGTACAAAATAAATTCAGAAATGTGGGTAGAGATATAGAAGATAAAATAAAGGGTACAGGAAATTAAAATAAAAGATAAAGAATGAATGAAGATGAAAATAAAGTAAAAATATTTTTGTGTGTGTAGACAGGGGAGGGCAGGATCTAAAATTTTGTACCGGTAACGTACTTGTCAGAGCCGGCTTCATTTGTACATATTTCTGAACTTCCCAGTCTTTGTAATTATCAATTGAATATTTATGTAGTATATTCCTGACTCTTTTCTTCTTCTCTGACACACAGTTAATATGAAACAAACAAAATAATATTGTAAACGTACTAAATATATATATTAAATTTTACAGCACCCGCCTAGATTAGTTTAATTGCTATTTGCTGGTCGGTGTTAGAGTGATGTCAATAAACCTGGGCACTACTAATTAGCTGTCAGTGTTTATTAGATGCAAAGAAACAAAAGAGTGAGTGTCTAATAGTGTGTATTGGTGTAGTTAGTAATGTCCAGGTTTATTGGAATCACTCTATCTTATGTAAAGTAACTTATTTGTAAATAAACTGACCTGAACTGAACTGGTAGACTGCGGCAAAGAGGGGAGTGTGGTAGTGTGGTTGTCTTTATATATGATAGAGGGGGGAATAAATAAATAAATATAAATATGAAAAGGAAAAGGAAAAGAGTAAAAAGTAAAAAAATAAAACGAAATATAGGTAGAACAATAAGAAATAAAACAATAAATCGATGGGCATGTAATACGAGACACTTTTAATCAGATCACATGACATGTCAGTATCCGAGCGATAATAACAAAGTATCGCGCGATAATAACAAAGTATCGCGCGATAATAACAAAGTATCACGCGATAAGTATCGCGCGATAGAAGCACAGTATCGCGCGATAACAACAAAGTATCGCGCGATAGAAGCACAACCACAAAGTATCGCGCGATAACTATCGCGCGATAGAAGCACAGTATCGCGCGCGATAACAACGAATTATGGCGCGATAATAACAAAGTATCGCGCGATAATAACAAAGTATCACGCGATAAGTATCGCGCGATAGAAGCACAGTATCGCGCTCGCGCGATAGAAGCACAGTATCGCGCGATAACAACAAAGTATCGCGCGATAGAAGCACAACCACAAAGTATCGCGCGATAACTATCGCGCGATAGAAGCACAGTATCGCGCGATAACAACGAATTATCGCGCGATAATAACAAAGTATCGCGCGATAATAACAAAGTATCACGCGATAAGTATCGCGCGATAGAAGCACAGTATCGCGCGATAACAACAAAGTATCGCGCGATAGAAGCACAACCACAAGTAGTATCGCGCGATAACTATCGCGCGATAGAAGCACAGTATCGCGCGATAACAACGAATTATCGCGCGATAATAACAAAGTATCGCGCGATAAGTATCGCGCGATAGAAGCACAGTATCGCGCGATAACAACGAATTATCGCGCGATAACAACAAAGTATCGCGCGATAGAAGCACAACCACAAAGTATCGCGCGATAACTATCGGGCGATAGAAGCACAGTATCGCTCGATAACAACGAATTATCGCGCGATAATAACAAAGTATCGCGCGATAATAACAAAGTATCGCGCGATAGAAGCACAGTATCGCGCGATAACAACGAATTATCGCGCGATAATAACAAAGTATCGCGCGATAATAACAAAGTATCGCGCGATAGAAGCACAGTATCGCGCGATAACAACAAACTATCGCGCGATAGAAGCACAGTATCGCGCGATAACAACGAATTATCGCGCGATAACAACAAAGTATCGCGCGATAGAAGCACAACCACAAAGTATCGCGCGATAACTATCGGGCGATAGAAGCACAGTATCGCTCGATAACAACGAATTATCGCGCGATAATAACAAAGTATCGCGCGATAATAACAAAGTATCGCGCGATAGAAGCACAGTATCGCGCGATAACAACGAATTATCGCGCGATAATAACAAAGTATCGCGCGATAATAACAAAGTATCGCGCGATAGAAGCACAGTATCGCGCGATAACAACGAATTATCGCGCGATAATAATGAGTTGTTATCGCGCGATAGTAGAACAGTATCGCGCGATAGAAACACAGTATCGCGCAATATTCTTACATGAAATTATTGTTTGTTGATGGCCCTTACGGGGCTCCGTAGAATTCTCCACAGCCAGAATTAGGTTTGCACTCAGTAAAATAACATTTATACTCCATTTGTCAATACATACTCTACAGACAACGGCATACCAATGACTGATTGCATGGGCTCCCTGTGTATTTCAACCACAGATAGCCCACCAAACTATCTAACGAGTGCACAAATATAGAACAATTAGATATATATTCATACACACGACAACATATACTTCATTAGAGTTTAATTTTAAAACGAAAACGATACCCAGACTTGTTATACCCTCTACCACCCCCACTGGTACAAAAGGAGTGGGGGACTGGGAACGAATGATATCAATGTAAACATGGAACTTGAAACTAAGTTGTTTACTCGATTATTTTCAATTCTTTAGCTCCATTCTCGATTGATGTTTGATAAATGTATAACTGGATCTCTGTAGACGTCTATTTTCACTGAAGATTCGCACACAATGGAATTTACAAGAACATCAGAAGCCATGAAAACACTGTTACGATCTGGACTGATCGTTGAATATACGGCATTTATACGTACAATGGCCACTTGATTCCCTAACCTTGGAGGTCAAGCAATTATTATCCATGTTATAGACGATTCAGAAGGACTTACTATGACTACCAAGCTCTGGTTAAGCCTATTCAGGTATTTTGTTTTGTTGTTAGTTCGAACCGATCGAAATCTGACAGAAGTTCGATTTGGGCATTTTCCCCAAGTTTGAACGCTCACGACTTTTTCAAAAATGCTATGCAGAAAGATTTTATTGGCGTTTTGCATTGATAAACATTAGTACTTTATTCACATATAGTGAACGAGTTTGAATCAGGTGCCACGATTTTGAAAAAAGCCCTCAAAGTTGGGGTGGTTTGGGATTATGAATACAACGCGTGTACGAGGGTCCATATTCTTCCTGATTCCATTACAATGTGAGATGCAAATTCTTAAAACCAAATTGCCGAAGAAACTAGAAGGATATAGCTACACACCCATGCAAAAAGTATTGCATTTAATCTCGAATTAACTTTATGCGACAGTTGCAAAATCTTGACATTTTACAGTCTGCTGGACTTCGAAATTGCCATGAGCAGCGCAACTACTTAAAAAAATTCTAAAATAATATTTAAATGATTTTCAAAGAAACCAAATCGATATTAGTGATTCCTTATGTCAAGCCTTCAAAATACAGGAGTATAAGAGACATTCATTTTTGATCGTGAAAATGATGGGCGTGTTTTACGGAGACACCCACTTAAAAATCATAATCATTGTTATTATAAGTATACTCAAACTAATGCTGAAACAATGTAATCACTTAAAAGTCCCAGCACGTTCGCTTCGTTCTTCCACAAAGAATTTATTAGAAATTGGTTCTTATAATCTTAAGACTTATGGTTACAGAGCTTTCTCGATATGTGCACCAGTCATATGGAATTCACTACCACTTCATTTAAGAAATAGCGCTTCTGTAGAGGTTTTTAAGAAGGACCTTAAAACTTATTTATTTAGATTATCTTATTTTAGTTAGTTAGTTATTTTTTAGGTTATATAATATTTTCTTTTATCTTATGTTATGTTTTATTTTGTAAATATTAATAGGAATATAGTATTTTACATTTTTATCATTGTAATTATAATTTAGATAGCGCTTTGAGCACTAGGAAAAGCGCTTTATAAATATTAAAGTATTATTATTATTATTATAATCATTGTTATTATAAGTATACTCAAACTAATGCTGAAACAATGTAATCACTTAAAAATCATAATCATTGTTATTATAAGTTTACTCAAACTAATGCTGAAACAATGTAATCACTTAAAAATCATAACCATTGTTATTATAAGTATACTCAAACTAATGCTGAAACAATGTAATCACTTAAAAATCATAATCATTGTTATTATAAGTATACTCAAACTAATGCTGAAACAATGTAATCACTTAAAAAAATCATTTGATCAGGGATCATGGATAACAATAGCTAAATATTTTTGAAACAATAACAAATTGCGAAGAATTTGAACTCAACAACAAGAACATAACGACAAGATACAGCCATTTTAGGCTCAAAGCTAAACAATTTATCCTAAATAGTACTATGTACTCAAGGCTTCCCAAAGGATTGACCTTTACAGAATGCCATTATGAACAACTCCTTAAGAGGGCTCTTCTGTAAAAGTCACCCAACTCGAGCAGACCTTGAAAAATCAAAAATCCCCAAACTTTGTCAGAATATAGCCTTATAGGAACTAAAAATAATGATATAACTTTGGGATTGATTTGGTCGTTATTTTTGGTGAACGACCGTAATTTCCATTTTCGCCCTCCAAGAGGCCATTTTCGCCCCGAAATATGGCTCGCACATCAAGGTCGATTTAAAATCAAAATCAAAACAGACATGCTATCTGTTGTTTGGAGAAGAACGGATAGGTATCAAACTCCATTTGTGGAGTTTTGTTGGCTAATTCTCTCAAATTGAAATATTTTAAAGATTTTTGATTTGGGGCGTTTTGGGACGGACTTCAAAAGTGCCTAAAATTCGTCAAATCTTAATAGAAATATCTCCACTGGTATGACGATCCAGAGCGTAAAACTCACGCTGATTGATGAGCAACGTTTCCTCTTTGGAAATACGAGATAACATTTTGGGGCCACTCAAAATCCAGAAAGTTAGAGCCGATAATGTTCAGGTCATAACCTCAAAATCTCACTGTTTACAAATTTGGCCGTGTCACGCAAACTTATGCCAACAATAAGATAAAATAATCATTCTGTCCTTGGAATATCGTTGATCACGAATTAACAGCATGCATCATATTTTGTCGTTATACCATTAATAAAGCTGGGTTATGTTTCAGGTAGATTTTATGCCACGAAATCTTGGATGGAACTGAATTTTTTGGCGGTTCACGGCAGATGAATATTTGAATGAACGCACACTTTTATTCGGCTTTATGCAATATTTTTCTTAGCGACTCTAGTCCTTCCATTTCCCTTTAAAAACTACTTACCAATTGATGGTTTCGATCCCATCCGGTTTGCTAAGCAAAGCATTGAATAGAAGAGTTTATCTTCAAGGTTTGGGATGAAGCATTGACGATCAGTCATGACCAAATCTCAACGATTGCGTTACACACAGGTAACCCATGAGTGAATACTTGTGTCAACGTATGTTGGGTGGGATGTTCTGGAAGTCTTACAGAACGAGCTTTATCTGCTTATGTGTTTATAAAAAAGAGGAATGTCATGAACATTACTGTAAAAAAGTACTTTATTCTCATGTAAAGGGTCTTTTTCGCCAAATGCGACGAACTGGTACCGAGGGTGCTAACATATCACCTGTTTTCAATTTATACTGGACAGAAAGCAAACAAAATTTAGGCAATAAAATAAAGTCCAGGTTGTGCAATCATTTTTCTTTGCGTTGCTTAGCGTACGATCATCAGAAAGCATTATCCTGTATTTGTAAACTACAAATTAAAATTTAAAAAAAATTTGTATGCGCGCGCCTTTTTTCATGTGTTTTCTGTGGTAGAGCACGCGCGCGTTGGGATCCACCCGCACAAATGTAGTAGTGATTTAGTAGTGTGAAATACTACATGCATTGTTGCCCAAGATAGTTTATTTCTACGCACAGGGAGCCCAACATAATACGTATTTCGCACGCGCGCGCTCTACCACAGGAAACTCATAAAAAAAAGGCGCGAGCATACAAATATTTATTTTTAATAACTAGAATAGCCTTAGAAGCAGTTGGGCTGCCTGTGAAATATTTTCACACACACTTTTCACTTTTCACAAAACGAACGTTGACGTCCGCGACGGCAATTTACGACGGCACTCTTAATAAAACAATTGGGAAAACGTCACGTGGTAAGGGCCGGACGTTTACCCGTACCGGAAAAAGCACAGGCAGCCCAACCATTGCTTTTGAGGCTATTTAATAATAAATATAAATACATTTATATTCGCGCTTCTTTTTTTGATGGGTTTCCTGTGGTAGAGCGCGCGCGCGATACGTTGGGTTCCCTGTGCATATAAATGATTGTATAATGTTGGGATCCCTGTGCACGTCCTGCGGGACGCGCCCGCAGCTATACACATGCACTGCGGGACGCGCGGGTTGCGCACAGGGAGACCAACATTATACTTTATTCAACACAGGAATCCCAATATAATATATATGTGTTGCGCGCGCGCGCTCTACCACAGGAAACCCATCAAAAACGACGCGCGAATATAAATGTATTTATATCTATTATTAAATAGCCTCAAAAGCAATGGTTGGGCTGCCTGTGGAAAAAGCCGTCCGGACCTGCTCGATTTTTGTCAGGAGATTTTTTATGCTTTTTTAGCAGCAAAATTTATTTTTTACATGTGAACGACAAAAGTGAAAAAACCCACAATTGATAACATTTTTCGATTGATTCTTCTAGCGTAATCGCGCGTTTGTGTTCACTTTCTCTTGGCTGTAAATGATGTTTAGTACCAAAATGGTCCATATGAAATGGTCATATGATAAAATGCTTATTGACTGAGTTAGGTCGGGCCGGACGGGAAAATATTTGGCTCTTGGTCATTTGTACGGACCTCGCTGCGCTCGTACATATTATTGACTGAGTGGGAGTGCCGGACGGGAAAATATTTGGCTCTCGGTCATTCTGTACGGACCGAGCCTAACTCAATCAATAAGCATTTTATCATATGACTCTTTCATATGGACCTTTTTGGTACTAAAATCATTCACAGCCAAGGAAAAGTGAACACAAATGCGCGGTTACTCTATAATATAATAAGAACCAATAAAAAAAACCTTTTTTTTTCACTTTTGTCGTCCACATTTAAAAAATAAATTTAACTGAAAAAAAGTATAAAAAACTTCCTGACAACAATCGAAGACGGGACCGGATACGGCTTTGAACGGACCCGCTCCAAAAATCCGTATCTGCCCAATCACGTGACTTTCTCCGAAGGTTTTATTAAGAGTGCGCGCACGGGGAAATACGGATCATATGATAAAAATATGTATTTTTAATAACTAGAATAGCGTTAATACGAGCAACAAAATCGCGCGATGTTTCTCGTATTACCATCGTTCGCGTAACTTGCAACGCAACAATGTTGCGCAACAAGTTGCACGATTTTCACGTTTCTCGTATTACCACCGTTCGCGCAACTTGTCGAGCAACACATTTTCGTGTTGCAGGTTGAAAAACTTTGTTGCTCTTTCTACTTCATGCAACAAAGTTTTGCAACCTGCAACACCGAAAATTTAATTTTTGCGCGACAAGTTGCGCGAACGATGGTAATACGAGAAACATTGCTCTGCAACATGCTACGCAACAATCTGAACAATGTTGCGCGACAAGTTGCGCGATTTTGTGGCTCGTATTACCGCACCTTAAACGCAGGGAGCCCAATACATTACTTAGCACAGGAAGCCCGCCAAAAGTGACCAGCAGAAGTCATCTCTAAGCATTTATGTTTGACAATCCCGTTAGTGATGTTTTTCAGCGATACTATATATTGCAATAAAAAAAACATTAACCTGAGAGTGTGTGTGAAAATATCTCACAGGCAGCCCAACCATTGCTTCTAAGGCTATTCTAGTTATTAAAAATAAATATTTGTATGCTCGCGTCTTTTTTATGAGTTTCCTGTGGTAGAGCGCGCGCGTGCGAAATACGTATTATGTTGGGCTCCCTGTGCGTAGAAATAAACTATGTTGGGCAACAATGCATGTAGTATCTCACACTACTACATTTGTGCGGGCGCGTCCACAGGGATCCCGACGTGCGCGTGCTCTACCACAGAAAACACATGAAAAAAGGCGCGCGCATACAAAAATTTTTTAAATTTTAATTTGTAGTTTACAAATACAGGATAATGCTTTCTGATGATCGTACGCTAAGCAACGCAAATAAAAATGATTGCACAACCTGGACTCGCATTGGGCGAAAAAGACCCTTTACATGAGAATAAAGTACTTTTTTACAGTAATGTTCATGACATTCCTCTTTTTTATAAACACATAAGCAGATAAAGCTCGTTCTGTAAGACTTCCAGAACATCCCACCCAACATACATTGACACAAGTATTCACTCATGGGTTACCTGTGTGTAACGCAATCGTTGAGATTTGGTCATGACTGATCGTCAATGCTTCATCCCAAACCTTGAAGATAAACTCTTCTATTCAATACTTTGCTTAGCAAACCGGATGGGATCGAAACCATCAATTGGTAAGTAGTTTTAAAGGGCAATGGAAGGACTAGAGTCGCTAAGAAAAATATTGCATAAAGCCGAATAAAAGTGTGCGTTCATTCAAATATTCATCTGCCGTGAACCGCCAAAAAATTCAGTTCCATCCGATCCAAGATTTCGTGGCATAAAATCTACCTGAAACATAACCCAGCTTTATTAATGGTATAACGACAAAATATGATGCATGCTGTTCGTGATCAACGTTATTCCAAGGACAGAATGATTATTTTATCTTATTGTTGGCATAAGTTTGCGTGACACGGCCAAATTTGTAAACAGTGAGATTTTGAGGTTATGACCTGAACATTATCGGCTCTAACTTTCTGGATTTTGAGTGGCCCCAAAATGTTATCTCGTATTTCCAAAGAGGAAACGTTGCTCATCAATCAGCGTGAGTTTTACGCTCTGGATCGTCATACCAGTGGAGATATTTCTATTAAGATTTGACGAATTTTAGGCACTTTTGAAGTCCGTCCCAAAACGCCCCAAATCAAAAATCTTTAAAATATTTCAATTTGAGAGAATTAGCCAACAAAACTCCACAAATGGAGTTTGATACCTGTTCTTCTTCAAACAACAGATAGCATGTCTGTTTTGATTTTGATTTTAAATCAACCTTGATGTGCGAGCCATATTTCTGGGCGAAAATGGCCTCTTGGAGGGCCTAAATGGAAATTACGGTCGTTCACCAAAAATAACGACCAAATCAATCCCAAAGTTATATCATTATTTTTAGTTCCTATAAGGCTATATTCTGACAAAGTTTGGGGATTTTTGATTTTTCAAGGTCTGCTCGAGTTGGGTGACTTTTACAGAAGAGCCCTCTTAAAATCTTTCTGATTCTGCATGTGAGCCACAGGTAGGGTGACTCTTCGGCCACAAGCACTCACTAGGGGAAAGCACACTGTGTGCCTAGGATTACTCTCTAGGCACTCATGATCAAAGTGAATTTTGACGTTAAGCTTTTCCCCATTGATTGGCTTGTGTTGGAGTCCTGTAAGCCAACCCATCACTTTAGGAATGGAGAGACTAGGGCACTCGAACATTTCACCTTGATCTGGTTGCTGAACATCTTCAAAGTCATCCTCATCATCACAACCTCTTCTGTCGTTCCATGCAACTGCTGCAATGGAGCCTGTTAGATTTTCATCTTCAAAGGCATTTAGGGTGTCTTGGAGAAAGGCCATTACCTTTTCCTCAACCAACCTTTTCGAAGATCCCTCCTTTGCATAATTAGATTTTCAAGGTCTCCATTAACAAATAGTGACTTGCATTCATCTGGGTGCTTTCTTATCATATTATCCAAGCCATAGCAGTTAAGACCAATCATGAACTCTTTCATGTAAATGCTGCGGCAGGTTACAAAGCTCACCTTCAGAGATCCTACGATTTCCTCGATGTGTTTTTCATCAATCACCCCTGTGTAGTTATTTTCCAAAATAAGTTCAGTGTACTTTTTACAGTCTGATATGGTTGTAAGGTTTTCAGATGAAATGGACATCATGTCAATTTCCTGGTAGGCTGATTGGTAACTACATGGCTCAAGGAAACATGGGGGTGGTCCACCTTGAGCGATGGATGCTGCAATTATTTCCCCACAAGTACGGAAGTTCCCATTCTGTACATGGTGTGATGAATGAATTGGCGAACCATTAGGAAACATAATTTTCCCCATTTCTTGAATGCTGTGTTCAAAAAATTCAAGTGCAAATGGCACCTGAATCAATCCCATCTTCTCCAGAATAATGCACTCTCACCACATTAGTTGGTTGGGATTTAAGGGATTGCCTTCGCCATAGGCTAAGAATGCGCGAAAATGGTGCGGCTCTCCTGGTCACCAGGAAAAAATGATCAGATTTGTTAACCTTTGAAGACAGTTCTTTAACAATATCTTTGTAATCATTTATGGTATGGTAGATACAGCAGGAAAAGATGTGCTGGATGTGGCGTTGGTAGTGATGCCAGGGAAAGGGTTGTTTGTGGAGGTGCTAGAACTACTGGTGCTAGAACTACTGGCTGTGGGGGTGCTAGAACTACTAGCTGTGGGGGTGCTAGAAATACTAGCAGTGGAAGTGCTAGAACTACTGGCAGTGGAAGTGCTAGAACTACTGGCAAGTCTGCTTGTAGAGGGTAGAGGGGCTGGTGTGCTAGTAGAGGTGCTTGTGGATTCAAAGGGGGACTGAGTGTAGTCAAAGTCATCATTCCATTCATCTTGCATTTCCTTTGCTAAATTTTCATCGGCTGCAATTTGTTCATCTTCATCAGAACATTCCATATCACTCTCATTTGCTTGGAATATCTTCTCGTAAGTGGCAAATTCATTATCCTCACATAGATAAAATACGATCCTCTTAAAGTCTTTTCCTACTTCAACCTTGTATTTGTCAAGACTGAAGAATTCATTGGTTTGACCTATAGGGAAAATAGCAGATGAGTATACACATTTGATTTGTTAGTATGAACAGGTTCACAATCATATTATTATCAGACTAAATTGGAATTGTCCCAAACCAAATTACAGTGTTTTACATGTAACATGGTTATATTATATCATATATATTTGTAGTTCTTTTCTGGTTTCTTCAATATCCCCAAACAATAACCAACTGACTATTTGTACAGCTATGTAATTCTCTTTACCTGGCATGAATTGAGCTAAAGTCCCATCTTCATATAACACAACATATTGTTTTGATGCATTAAATTTCCTATCAAATGCAGTCCATTTTTCAATCCCCTTTTCAAGGATATTGGCATAAGTTGCTTTTCTTGGGACAGTGACTGGAAGTCGTTTTCCTCTGATAGTTTTTAGATCTTCATGGTCCAGTCGTTATTCCAAGGTTGATGGTTACTGCTACCACCTCTTCGTCATTACTTTTGGACTTTTTCTTTGAGCGATATGCACACCCTTGTTGCTGTTGTACAGACTTTTCTCTTTTGTAACTTTGAAAGGACATAACTTTCTTGGACGTTTGGTGAGGTCGGCCAAAAGACGTTTTATTCTCAGATTTACTTGCTTTCAAATCGCCTGGGCCAGTTTGTGCTTGGTCAGCATTGCATTTCCAGCATTGAATTTCTCCGGATCTTTTCACCACACACACTGCAATATCTGTAAAATAATTACTGATTAGTAACAGCAACATAAGTTTGGTACACAAAAACATCAACATCTTCAAAATTTTTATTTCATTTCATTTCAGTTTGAGGCTCCCAGTTTGAAAGCTACAACAATGTACATGTATAAAGCTTATAGACCTTATGCATTAATGGTAGAATCGTAAATTCTGATTTCCTTTGTTATTGGGGATATATTACAGCAATATCTGACCATCTCTTTGAAGAGAGGGTTTTCAATAATGAACATACCAAATTTTAGGGCTGTACTATGCAATCTTGAAAAGTTATAGTGATTTGAAATTACAAAGATTTGTACCAGAAACCGGACTTTGGCCCTAGATGCCTCGTTTCAATGTATTTTGCACCTTTCAAATGCTTATTACTTGATGATAGTTTCATTTTTATTAATGCACTTTTGGGGGTAAATAAGTCTTACTAAACTGTCGATGGTCTTTCAATCTATTATTTTACCTTTACACTCGTTATTCTTTCAGTTTTTGCAAATTTATGCAAAGTACAGAAATCGAGTATTGCATAGATAACTTAATAATAAAATTTGCAAGGTTTGAAAAAAGCCCAAGCCAGAGATTTCAGGTGCGTTACACCGTGTCCGCTGATCCCGAGTCTAGATTTATATTAATGGTATTTTAATTTCGGCATTTGAATGCAGTGTACTGAATTTTAATTTGAGATTAAATCTAGAAACTGAGAGTGAGAGTGAGAATAATAATAGTACAAAATAATATGAGACGTCCAACACCCTCTTTTTTTTAAATAATTTATCAAAAGAAGTTGACAAAATACTTACATAAATGTATTTTCCTTGCCCTTGGTTTCGTCGTTGCCATCGTCCGCCATCTTGAAAGCCAACCAGTCTCTCCCTGTGTCGTCGAGCAGTGAAGGGCCTGGGCATTAATATTGCCAACTTCCGCCGTGAAAATCAGTTCAGTCAGTCAAGATTCTTATTTATTTTGGTGGTGTTTTAACAAACTTTTGCCGTGAAATTTTGACGTGGGTGTTCACAGATTGTTGATGACGATTTTCACATGTATATTTGCCTTTGTCTTGAAAAACATTTGCCGTGGACGTTTGCCGTCGATGTCGAGAAACTTTTGCTGTGGGTGTCGACAAACGTTTGCCGTGACACTTATGGGCCACCGTAGATATGCCTCTTTCTACAAAGGACATGTCTTTGTAGAACGAGCCATCTATTGTTGTTCAAATCTTGACCAGGTTTAGGTCATTGCTATCTAGTGTTTTCCATTGCAGAGGTGGACACGCTGCAACAATACACGAAATGTTGCACCATGTGTGTGCACCTTTAGAAAGGTCAAATTTCATAAAAATATGGTTCCAAATTATAGCTAGATTATCTCAATCTTTGTTTATTGCATGTGTATATTTTAACACTAAAACCCAATTCTTTTGCCTTTTAACAGGGGGTATGGTTCCAAAACCAAGACAGGAAAGCAAGAAACAAAAGCTTTTAGGGAGTCTTTTTCAAGAATCGGGGGGCTACGCTCCTTAGGTCCTCAGGCAACACCAATGCTTGCGTTAACTGCAACTGCAAAAATAGAAACACAAGAAACAATTGTGTGATCACTCTCGCTGAAAAAGGATCATCTAAAGGTGTTTGTATGCCCATATAGAAAGAACATATATCTGACCAAACTGCACGTCACTACAAACAAACTAAAATCATTCTCTTGGCTCATTAGTCAGTTAAGGGTGGACTAACATATTTATTCGACTGTTGCTAAGGAAAATTTGAAACCTCAAAAAAATCGTAAAATTCAAAGAGAAGAGAAGGGACTTATAGGAAGTGATTGTAAGGGAGAAAGCTTTGTCAGAGCATGACGTCACCAAATTACGTCACAATGACGTCATCAAAACAGAAAACGCTCTTTTTTTCCAAGGATTTATAAGATACTGTAAATCTATGATTATATACTTGTTCTAAAATACAAGGAGCAGACAACTGAGCATGGATTTGGTATTTAAATGAAAAATGTTTTTTTTTTTATGGAGGTTTTTCGAGCTGTTTTTAAGGATTAAATTCCATAACTTGTCATGTTGTCTTCAGTTTTAAAAAGCATGCTCAGTAATGATGACTAGGTCGTTCTTGATATTCTAGGTTAGAAAAAAATAACCCTCAGTGAACGTGCTCGAACATTTTGAAGGTTTTTGAAAACGAGAATCTGCGCATGCGCAGTGAAGTCTTGTTAAATTTACCGTTCTTTTTCAGCATTGAATTGAATTGATGGATTTCGGAAAAGAATCCTACGAAAATGTTGAGACAGTTATCTATTCTGTCATTTGGCATAAAAATTATTATGCAGCAAAGACGTTTTGATTTTCCTGTTGTACCCAAGCAGGAGATGCGCGAATTGTATGACTTTCAATTAATAAATTGTATGCTTGCTCATTTCTGCTAAGGCGAAATTAAAAACCCCTAGAGAGAAGTAGGATGTTTAACAAGGCTATAAAATATCAAAATTTCAGAAAAAAATCCTCAACAAAGCTAAAGAATTGAAGACATATAAAACCCCATAGCAACGCGGTTGCATAGTAACGAAATATGTTAGTCCACCCTTAAGGACAGAGGCAATCATGATGGAAAGGACAATCGTATACTGTAAATCTATAACAGACTATGGACAACTATTTCAACTGTTCAAATCTGAACTTGGGGATGAGAGCTTTTATCCCCAGGAATGCATCGAAGAATCACAAAATCTACTCTTCGGCATGTACCATCACACGACACTTGAGAAACAGAAGAAGAGGGTGTTGGATTCCTTCCACAATAAAGATGGTGGTTGCCGGATTGTTTTTGCCACAAATGCATTGGGAATGGGCATTAATTTCCCACATGTGAGAACAGTGATAAATTATGGGCCTCCTAGAGATGTAGAGGAGTTTGTTCAAGAAATTGGACGGGCTGGGAGAGATGGCAAACCTGCCATCTCGATTCTTCTATTTACTGGTCGACATTTACGAAATTGTGAACCTACTGTGGTAGACTATTGTAGAAATACAGATAATTGCCTGCGTAAACAAATCCAGATATTGAATCTGGAAGTCACCATTGCTGCCTTCATTAATGCCACAAGAAATGCAAATGTATGCAAAATACTACATGCTGCATGGTAACAGTTCCTAGCTTTGGTATCAGTAATGCTACAGAGAAGCCCAAACTTACAAGATCCATCTCCAAGGATGACAAACAGCTATTGGATGAATTACTTCAGGATTACAAGAGCAGAGAATTGTCTGGAATAGTCACCTACTTAAATCCTGAGTGTACTGTGGGTTTCACGGATTCATTGATTAAATCTATACTCCATAAATGTAAATACTTGCTTACTCTTGAGGATGTGCTTTCAAGTTTACCTGTATTCCTGTATTGACATACTTCACATGTTACAAGATGTTTTTGAGGACATCGACTCCAATGAGTTTGAACTAGCATCAAAGATGGATGTTGTATCTGACCTCTCCTCTGGACATGGAGAAAATGATCTAACTTATGGTGGACTCTATGATTTTGAGTCAAGTGCTTCCTCATCAGAAGATGCAGATTGTGAAAATTAAAAGTAAAAAAGTACATGCTAACCTTCATATTTATTTGTTGTAAATAAACAAGATTTAACAAACTGACATTGAACTTCAAAATATTTATATACTGTATGACAGTGTGTGCTAGGATTTTTCTATTTATTCCAAGATCCATAAACAGAACAATGTAGTTTCTGTTGAAGGTAATATATGGAATTGTCATTAGGGTGGTAAATGGGTAGCAATCATGCATCACACAGATTGTTTAAACAACATCACACGTGTCTGACCTATCACATGTAAGGTACTATTTAATGTAAGGTACTATTTACAGTCTGGGATTATCATTTCATACTGTTAATTCTCCATCGATTGTTATGTAATCGATACAAACCGAACAATGTATACAACCCTGGGGCCAGTCTAAAAGTCTTGGTTCTCTGTATTTATTTGATGACTTATTGCATGTCCCACATGATTACTGGTAGATATTCAAGGGGTTTTATGCACTATATACTTATTAACATCGCTTCGCCACATGGGCAGGGAAACCCCACAGAGCTAGACTCCATCACAGGGAGTCCCCAGTTGTCAATCATGTAATAAATCTGGGATCGTCATTCCCATAATATTTTATTTATTCAGTATAACACACAGCTAGAGTGCAATTTAGAAAAGCTTGAAAACTAAATAACTAATTAGTATTAAATAGCACTAATGAAACAATAGAAATAACACAATACTATTTCACGCTTTTCTAAATTGCACTCTATCACTGGCTTATCAATAGACATGTACTGTCCATTGATACTTGTTATTCATGTATTTCAAATAACGTTGTCACGTTCAAAGCAACAAGCGTCAAGCCAAGACCAAAGTGAATGCTAGTTATGTGCTGACAATTATTTAAATCACAATTGTTTCAATGAGGACTAATTACAAAATGTGAACATTTCACGTGATTGTTTGCATATCACACTTCGTTCCATAGAAAATAAATTGCACTCTGCAGGTCTGATTTGAATAATTTGCCAACACATAACCAGCATTCACTTTGGTCTTGGCTTGACGCTTGTTGCTTTGAACGCGACAATGTTATTTGAAATAGGTGTGTATACATGTAAACAACAATGTAGTTTGTAGATTGTAATGATAATAATGTTTACAGTGCGACTACATGAACCAAGGCCACTGGCCCGAACAAATTGTGACACAAATTATTATCCAGTCATGTTTGAGTATTTGAACAATAGAATATGTATTTAACATTCATCCGAACGTAAATTTATTCACAATTAGTAGTTAAAATTTCAAATTTGTTCAGATTCTATTGTTCACATACTTTACTTAAAATGAGGTTATAAACACATTACAGTCAAAGACTGATAAACTTGTGGACCTCCCTATAATTTGTGTTGAAATTTGTTTGGTAGCCTAGTTGGTTATGCAAACATCTTTATGGATTGTCATTCATATCCCATAATCAGTTAATTATTTATACTTATCAATATACTGTTTTCCATCTATTGTTATTTATGTATACAAACAGAACAATGTAGTTTGCCTGGGAAGATATTCTCAATTCTGGTTTATTAAAAATATTTGTCATTATAAAGTATTGTCCTACTTCCCTCTATTGGACCATTGCTTCTTATGGTGGTTTATCCAGTTGTTTACTTGGACGTAGTTCAGGCCCCTTACCAATGTCCTCTTGAACTTTGGGAATGATTCGTATTCTCTCTTATCATCTTCTGGCTTGCACAAGAATACCTGTCCTTTATTGTGCAGCTCTTTAACAATAAGTTCAAAGTCATTTTCTGAGCGCATAACAGTGTGCTTTCCTGATGGCCTTCGGCATTGCAACTCATTATTCACTGTCCTTAGAAGTTCTTCTACAGGTTTTATTGCCTTGCTGCAGCGAAGAGCACACTCTTGAGTGAGGTTTGACCCCAAGGTTTGCAAACATTTCCTTGTGTAGGTGAACAATATGTTCCATTCTGAGGTCCAACGATATGTTTTTTCCATTTCCTCCTCTATTGCTAATTGTCCTGTTCCACATAAGAGAGTGAGCCTTTCTTGGAGTCAGCATGGCATTAACATTGGCAATGAGATGTAGAGCAGCTAGGGCATACTTACTGTGGTTGTAGCACTTGAATATCAGCATCAGAAATTTCCAACAGCGCAAAATCCTTCCCCCATCACCTTCCTTCACAGCGTCGTCACAATTATGAAGAAGTAATCCAATACTTAATCTTACACACGCATAACTGTAAATGTAATCCTCTTTCTTCTCTTTCGATGTAGTTTCTGAATTGCATGTCTTCTTTGTTTCATCAGAAGGAGTGAATTCTGGATGTTTCTTTAATTCATGGCTGTCTCTGGATTTTTTGTAAGTGTAGCTTTGACCACAGCACCGACAAGGGAACTTGATTTTCTGAGGAGGCTGATTTGCTTGGATGACTCCTTCAACCAGTTCATCTATTTCTGCAGTTTGCTTTGTCATGATGAATTTTTCAAGCATTTCCTTGATAATCTGATGAAGAAACACCCTAACTTGCTTTCTTCCATACTTTACATAATCTGGGATTTCAATATTGTCATCAAAGGATTCCATATTTAGATGTCTCATGAATGCGGCCACAACAAACGCCTCTGTTTCAATTTTAACATAGTCCTTGAAATAATTGAAATTATCTAAGACATTCCTGGTTTTTGCATTTATATTATTAGTGACATTCATGTTTGAGCACATGCTTCCAACATCATTGGCAGAGTTTGGATGGAAGAGGATATCATACATGATCTGATGGAGAAACAAAAAGTTATAGAAGTTAAGAAGTACATGTATCTATGCGGATCATTATATACCGTAGAATCCCAGTTAAAAGCCCCCCTGGTTATAAGCCCACCTGTCTGCTAACAGAAGCCCTCCCTCCCTCATTGCCTCTGGAATGTCCATTTCATAGTACTTATTGTCTTATAGTTTTGTGTATTAATGCACAATGTCTTGGTTAGTTTCTCTCCTACATTTTCCATTCATTAACTTTAATTTATGGTACATACCTGATAACAAGTCGTATAGCATGCCAGTCTTCAACTTTGGAAATAAGTCCTTCTAGTCGTTCAAATTTTGAATCCCCATCTCCTCTGGCATCTACCGCATTCCTGGCTCTTTCCTCTGTTAGTTGATCACCACCAAAGAACAACTGTTCAGCAACATCTAGTTCTGATGTGAAACTGTCATCTTCAGCAGGTTGCTGTATAACCACAGTGGGGACATACTTATCGTGGATCTCTTGAAGGATCTCGACCATTTCATCATTTAGGTTTTCATTCTTAAATAGAATACCTAGTGGAACCTACAAAATCCAATTATTAGAGTACTGTAAGTACGTTATCACAACAACAAACTTCCCTCCAAACTTAAAGATCAGAGTCAATAAATACTTGAAAGAGATGAAATGTGTAATAACAGTGTTTTGTGCATTAATATTAATAAATATTGTTATAATAATATTTGTAATCATGGGCTAATTTATAAACTTTCTTGGGAATTTATTACTTTAGTACCACAGTAATTATGGTACTTTATTGGTAATTCTTGTCAGTCATTTTTGATAAAACAGTTACAATGAAATTAGTCAACGAGCGTCCATGCGCCCATAGAACTCTAGCCAATCAGAGCGTGCGTTATGGACCCTTTTAATAAATCCCACAATGCATGATTTTCCGTGCTTGACGTCAAATTTATTCTTTTGAATTCCATTCATTTTCCTTCATTGTTTTCAGTCTTTGTATATTTTGAATAGAATTCAGAAGAAAAGTTTGACGTCAAGCGTGGAAAATCATGCATTGTGGGATTTATTAAAAGGGTCTATATCATTGCTATATTATAACATGAATTCTTGTATGACAAATATAGAGTGATAACTGCTAATTTTTCACTTCTGTAAACATTATTATAAAAATACACACCTGGGATGATTTCTGCTTCATTATGTCGGTGTATCTGTGTGGAATGTGCTTTAGCTTGATATCGTTGAAGGAATTTAATGCTGGTAATTTACCAATGAGAATCCTGGCACATAATGGTATCAAGTCATGGAGAAGATCATCATTATCAGTTCTTGATGGTAAGAACTCTATGTTCTCCAGTTCAAGGATGTTCTTGATTGGTTCATTATCTGGTAAATCCAATCCACTAACACGATCTTGAACAGCATTAAGACCAAACCAATGAATACTTTTGTTTTGCCTTTCACTGCTCATGTGTTTGACCTTGACATAAAGGTCCACATTGTCACCAATGATTTGATATGATGGGGGTTTCTTCTTCTCATGGTTAAACTGAATGTGTTCAATGTCATCTTTATTGAGTATTTTGCCTTGCTCGTCTTTGATGAGTTTGACAACATCCTCAAATGGCATTTCCAACAAATCTGGAAATTGTTTTAGCCATTCCTTAAAATGACTTTCATAATGAGTCACATTTGTCACTGGGAAGTGTTGTAGAATAGTTGTATTGTTAACAATGTCACCTTCTTTGGCACTAATGGTGGGGAACGACAAATCCAGTCCACTGATGTTGGTAGTACTGAAGCCCTGTGGTACAAATTCATTCAGTAATTCTTGACCCCTTGAAGTGGTAAAAGGTGGATTGCTGATAACATCCTTGTTGAATTGCCATGCTTTTCCAGTTCTTCCTTCCAACGCTTTACTGGTCGATCAAAGTCTGTACCCATTTCTTCAAGCTTTTTCAAAGTGCTAGAATGACTGGCAGAAACATTCCATCTGTTACTTCTAAGGTAGCCCTGTTAAAAACATTTATAACACTAATAAATTTAGTAGGAAAACATGCAAGTGAAACCATCATACATGGTAACATGAACGTAACTCTGTGTGATACATTACATTATAATGTACCGGTAATGTAAATCTCTACACATTAATTAATGTATAGCATGCATTTACATCCTGGAGGACTCCCATATCTAAAGTGGTAGTGATGCTTGTTGTACCAGAAGCAAATGTCGAACCTATTAATTTTGCAATAGTAGGTTCAAGCTGGTAATACAAGCATCAAGAGTTCCAGACTTCCGGTACGTGCACAATCCATTGTGAGATTATTACTCGGGCCTATCCACAGGAAGCCCGAGTTATAAATTGGGCTTTCTTTTTCTTCGTCGGTCACAAAATGGACAAATCGTCATGACAGCGCATGCGCTCGGTCGTATATCGCAGGCTCATATCGCAGGCTCATACGAGACGTGCACGTTTGACTCATTCGAAGAAGGAATACTTCTGTGCCTGTGGCGGAGTCGTTTGAAAAAGTTCGATATTCCTCTTTCGGACAAAGCTCATGACTTCGTCGATAACTGAGATGATATATCGCTTGCTGTTAGACACGCTCTTCTCACTTACAAATGCACACGCTGTTCGTGGTAGGCCCAAACTAAAAGAAGACGAGCTTTTTCGAAACGGGTCGGTCCACGAACTCAAAGAGCTACAAATCAATACAAATGAGCTACAAAATAACATAAATATGAACATTATGAACTCAAATAAGAACTCATCTGAGAACTGCATAGCTATGCACAGTGTATTACACAACACGAAGCCTGATGAACTGAAGTTTGACGACAAAAAGCAAACAGATATCTTGAAGAAAGGTGAGAACTTCAAAGCGGCCATGATAGAATCGTACGAACTACATAAAGCTAGTACTGAATCAATATTACAAGATTGTCAACAACAGCTTACTATTGTAGAGACGAAATCAAATGTTCGCATCCAGGCTAACCTTTGTAGTGAAAATGTTCATGATGACTCGTCAATTAATGAAATAAATGAGTTTAGATCTCGACGTGCAATGTTTGTTTCTTGTATTGAAAAAACTGTGCCAGCATCGTCACAGATTCATCATATTGTCAATAATATACGTATTGCTCGACGTGACTGCTATAGACCTATTCCCAGTACTATAAAAAGACAGTCTTTTAGAAAGATCACTTACCGCTCTATTCATATTGTCTCCAAAAGAAGAAAGAAAAAGGCTTTACAACGAGTTTTGAAGGAGCCAAATCTACAATCAATGGGTTTTATAGATGAAAACTGTTCTTCAAAGTCCACTACATATAAAAGTCTTAATCACAGAAGAAATTTCTGTCAGTCTGCATTGAGAACAGATATAGAAAAGAATCCTGGTCCTACTCTACTTATTGATCCAAACAAAACAATAAGAGCACCTTATAGTCAAGGCAATATTTTAGTATTTGGTCGAAATGCTGGACAACAATGTGTTGCAATGAGTTTGTGTTCTTTGATATACAATAAAAGACAACCAACAACCTCCCAGAGTGACCTGGTGCAAATAATGAATATTGGGAATGAGTTATATACAAGCTTATCTCAATCAGCTGGACAGTCATTTTTGATGATGACAGAATTACCAACAATGCTCACAGTATCATGATACAGACTATCAATTTGAATACAGCGAAAGCTACACTGGTAATGTACATGGTGACAGAGCAATAAATATTGAGGGTTATACCTACTGCATGCCCATAGATAGAGCTTTTGAATGTCTGTTGAGGGAAAATTATACTTCATTCATATTAACAATAGGATCCATTGCTGTTCAGAATAGAACAATGACCACTAACTAGAAAGTTTACACACTGAATTGTGAAACATTAATAATGGACACTCATTACAAAACATTCCTCATCTGATCTGATTCATTATTATATGTTCTTCCTTTTATTTTAGTTATTGTCAGTTACTGAAAAAGTATGAGTTTCAATAAAATTCACTAGTTGTCTAATTATAACAATATTGTATAATTGTAGGAGGGGGGGTTACTACCTTTCTCCAACTGGTAGGGGTGATCGACGTCCTTTTAGGGTTCAAAATATTTCCTATGTGAACCTTTTAGGGTTCCGACACAAGACAGTTATGTAACACGAGTCCATACCTTTTAGGGTCAATTGAAAGAACACAAGAAATATGTTGTCCAGTCACTGATTAAATGATATCAGCACAATCACTTTTCTGCCATATATGGTCATATATGTCGTACCTTTTAGGGCTTGAAATCAACATGGCTTCAACAGCTCTTTTAATTTATGCATACTTTTTAGGGCTCGTTTTCAAAACCGGTCACTGATCACCCATATGGCAGTATTTTATATGTTGGCATCATAAACTATTTATTTTAAAATTAGTTTCATAAATAAAATAACACAAAAGCCTGCATGACTACAATGGGCAGATATCCTAACATCCTTTCTTCGATGAAAAGCTTATGTAGCAATGTTTAGCATTCAACAGCACTTTAATTTGTATTTCACCATTAGAAGCCCGAGTAAACGCTTGTAGAGCGTCTTGTTACAAAGGAAAAGTGAGCACCAAGTGAGCAAAAACATAGCTTGGGCTCCCTGTGTCTATAATTGGTGCTCACTTTTCCTTTGTAATAATAACGGAAATCTGGAACTCTTGATGCTTGTATTACGACTCTGGAGCGACTTTGCCACAATATTTATGCACAAATGCCTTTTCAAACACAAAACGTCGTACTAACCATGAGCCTATTTCAAAATTAAGAGGTTTGACTGAATTAATTAAGCTCATGGTTAGTTCGACGTTTGCCCTATAGGCCTTAGAGTTGGTACCTTTTAGGGCTAGAAATTATTTGTTGCCATGCATGTCCACCAACACAAGACTCAGGTACTTTTAGGGGTCATTTTCAAAATTTCCAACAAGCATGCCCAACATGCATAGATACCTGTTTTTTTGCTCCGCTGTGCCAAAGAACTGCTAGGGAAAATCTATAGGCCTGGGCTGACATTTGCTCACATCTATGTTTCAGTAAAACTGATGCAGCCATGGTGAAATGTCGGGCACCTCTGTTTCAGTTCCTTCTCGCAGTCCTCGTCAGAAAAATTTACAAGACTTTGGGGGTCACACTTTCTTAAAACAGAAGGGTGGTTTACACTACAAAGCTGTTGACACTCTTTCCCAATAGTGTCTTGAAGCTTACTAAGAATTTCTTTTTTCAATAGGACATGAGTCCATATAGCATTTGTACTCTTTTTCTGCTAGCCTTCTAATAATCTTGGCATCATCTTCACTTTTGATGTTATGGACTATTTTGGAGGTATATTGTATATGAGCCTAAAAAAAACCCCAGATAAAACAATTATTATTTAATATAATGTTCCTTATTTTGGAAAGTTCTAGCTAATAAATAAATATAACACAAAATCTGCTCACCCATGTAATATTCTCTTTTTAATTTATTTGCTGCACAATCATAAAATAACTTTTAAAATTCCAGAAGCATAAGTCCAACTTCCGTAAAAATGAGCGCAATATTTGGACAATTTATAATAGCAAAATAATGATCGACCTACAAAAATATGGGTACTAATTGAGAATAATAATGATAATAATGACAAGTTTATTAAAATCTGACGGGTTTCCAGATAATAATTTGCATAAAGTTCTCACCTCTGTTTTCGTGGATGGTTCAAGGCAAACTTTAGAACCTGCAGCGGTACTTGACTGATCTGCATCATAGTTTATCGGCTTTGGTAAAAGAGCCCTTCTGGCTTTCGGAATTCCATTCTGTCTTGACTTCTGTTTCTTGCCACAAGCAATCGGCGATTGTTTATTACATCGCTTTTGGCGATCGCACGTCGATTCAACCTCTTCTTCTGCAACAGCACGCTTGTACTCTGCTCTGAACTCCTCTAATTTTGTTGCCTGTTGCAAAACCTTCTCAAATGTGAGGAATTCCCGATAACATTTCTGGCACAAATACTCGGACAATCCGGAATCAGCTTCAACTTTGACATCTAACACAACAGTCAGACGTTTCGTCAGATGTTCATTTCGTGCTTTTGGACCAAAGAGGTGAATTCTTGGTCGTCCAGCTGGAATATCATTCCTACATTTTCGACAACGCTTGGATGGATGTGCTTTTGCACTTTTCAATGATGTATTTTTTAGCTCGTGTTGATTACTCATTCATGAACGATAGGATCTGTATATAAACTTCTAAACCTCATTAATAATTCATGAGCAATTGATCCAACCAGGTTGGTTGAATCGGTCACATGCATGGTTCTGTATACCCTGATACAAACACTGATGAATAAAACATCAGTGCTGTATCAGTGATACAGACCTAATGAATAAAACATTAATGCTGTATCACTGATACAACACTAATGTTTTATTCATCAGTTCTATATCAGTGATATAGAACTGACACAGGTCATGCAAAGGTCTCATTTTTATTTTTATTTTTTTTATAAAATCTTTAATAAGATTAAAACAAACGGGCACTAACCCAGTTTCACAATTTTTCTACATTATACTCGAAACTCTAAACCTCATACTTTTACTTATTTACACTCTTTACAACTTGTACTTCCTATTACTTTATTTACTTCTTATTCCATTTCATATTATACGATTTATTTTCCAAAATTTTCAATTTCCAAAACTGCATAAATTATTTTTTTCCTCTAATTTTCTCTAATATTCGTTAATTTTCCGTTTTTTCCTTCCCAAGAGCACCTCCCCCTTTATTTAAGCAGGACTGCGTCCTCAGTATTTGTCAATACTACTCTTAACCTCTTTATCTGCCACTTGATTTTGTCCATATTTGCTCATTAGTATGCAAAAACTGCATAAATTCTTTTTTTTTTTTTCCAATATTCTCTTATATTCATTTTTTTTTTTTGTTTTTCCTCTGTAAAGCCCACCTCCACCTTTATTTAAGTAGGACCGTGTCCTCAGTGTTTCTTAATACCCCACTTAAACCCTTTATCCAGCATTCAGTTCTGTCCAAATTTGCTCATTAGTATGCAAAAAACATATTTACTGCCAAAATTCTTTTTTGTCCCCCCATACCTTCTGAAAATCTCTTTCACTCAAACGAAACGACTCAACACTTAAACGAAACACAATATCTTTCTTACACTTTCTTACAATATCAATATACGGACGAACACTGTTACGGAACGTCGCACTATTACGAAAAAAACCAAATATTATTTAACATACATTCTACTACAAACATCACCAAGTCTTTACGTTCCCCCTTGAACAAACCCAAAAAACACACATTTTGCATTGACAACAAACTCACGTGACCACTTTCTGCTATTCTCACGACCCATCCCCACGCTTTTTTCACACGACTACACTGCAAAAAACAATGTTCAATAGTTTCATCCTTCCCACATACTGCACACCGCTTAGACACCACATTATACCCCCATCTAACAAGACTGTCCCGCACTTTTGTCACTCTCTGTACAATACGCCACCTCACCTCACCCACAATATTTTCAGACAAACTGTTACGAAACCCCCCCCAGACATCCTTCCATTCAGTCACACTCACCTCACTCCAATAACCCATACACCTCGGTTGTTTCAACTTACTATTTACTAGGAACTCATACATCTTACTCACCACTGCACAAACTTGCACTGAACACAAACGAATTTCCGCATACACCGCTTTATAATATTTAGACAAAAACCCCGCCCCTGGCTTCAAGTTATCCCGTAAAAACATCCAATCATCACGTAACGATGACAACCGCACACCTAAATAATATCTCAAATAGCACCACATTTTACCCGACAACCTATTTAGAGACCCTACTACATTTGCTATATGCAAAGCACGCACACGAACCCCAAAATCCACCATTCCCAACCCCCCTGACAGACATGGTAACAAACACGTTTCCCTTTTGATCAACTCTACTTTCCCATTCCACACAAAACTCCACACTAACGAATTCACTTTAGTCACCACCCAACTCGGCACAGTTAACACCCTAGCCACATAATCTAACTTTGACAACCCCAACACTTTAACAATCAACACTTTACCTCTCAACGACAAACATCTACCTTTCCACATATCTAATACCTTCTTTAACTTTTCACACTTCGCCACCCAGTTCTCATCCTCTACATTATCTCCAAACCACACCCCCAATACTTTCATTCGCACTACCCATTTTAACCCATATGGTTTATCCATTCTATTATTCCACGATCCTATCCACATTGCCTCTGATTTCCCTCTATTCAACCTCGCCCCCGTCCCACGCCCAAAAAACTCCACTATATCTAGATACTTACTAATTGACACCCCATCCCGCAGCACCGCAGTCGTGTCATCAGCATACTGAGAAATATTAGTATGCTGACCACCCGACCCCGGCACCAAAAATCCACATATACCCTTCTCGGCACGAACACTACACGCTAACACTTCTGCCATTAACACATACAACATAGGTGACAACGAACACCCCTGCCTAATCCCCTTCTCTAGCACAATACTCTCCGTCAACTCCCCATTACAAATCACTTTCGCTGTTGCACCCACATATAACACATTCATCCACTTTCTAAAATTCTCCCCAAAACCTAACCTCCCCAACACCCTATTCAAAAAACCCCTATCCACCCTATCAAACGCTTTCTCCTGATCCAAAGTCAAAATGACCCCTCCCTCCCCAGTATGATCAATATGATCTAGTACATCTCTCATCACATTCAAATTGTCAGTAATCGACCTCCCCATCACCCCACACGTCTGGTCTTCACACACAACCTCTGACATGACACTCCTCAAAAACGAACACTCAGAGCCTTAGAGACTATCTTATAATCCAAATTAAGAAGAGAGATCGGCCTCCAATTCTTGAGTTCTTTCCGATCTCCCTTCTTAAATGCTAACCTCACAACACTCCGCACACATTCTTCAGGCAAACTCTCCACTTCGAAACTCTCGTTTGCCAGCTGACACACTACAGGTAGTAACAACTCACTAAAACATTTATAAAATTCCAACGATAGCCCATCATCTCCCGGTGTTTTCCCATTAGCCATTCCCTTCACTGCATACTCTAACTCCTCCACTCTTACTCTCCCTTCACAATTGTTACACGACTCATCTGACAACACTGCTGACAATTTACTTAACAATACATCTTGTACCTCTACATCTACATCTTCCAACTTAAACAAATTCCTGTAAAACATTTCAATCACCTTCCTTTTTTCACTCTCATCACTCCATTCTGTTCCATTTCCATCCTTCAACACATCTATAAAATTCCCCTGACCATGCCCCCCACATAAGTTTAAAAAAAATCTCGTCGGTCTTTCCCCCTCCTCAATCCATTGCGCACGACTCCTTACCTTCACACCTTCACTCTCTCTCATCACTACCGCTTTCAATTCCCCATTCAGTTCACTAATCCTCCCACCCACATCCTCCCCTAAAGCTAAGCCCCCTTTCAACCTTATAATCTCATTAGTTATCTTATCCCGTTTCTTCCTTCTCTCTCTCGCCTTTGCAACCGAATGTCGAATGACAAATTTCTTGACCCCTTTTTTAAACTTGACCCAAAATACCCCTACCCTCTCCCCCTTGTTTCGTTCTAAATATTGCCTTATCCACTTTCTCATACTCTTTACAAACTCACTATCCTCCAACAACCCATTATTAAATTTCCACAGCCCTTTGCTTTTACAACCCACACTACGATTCAAAGACAACACAACACCATCATGATCCGATACTCCTAACACTTCTACAAAACAGCCAGTTACAACATCCACTAAATCCTTTGACACATAAAACCGATCTAACCTCGATCCTATTCCCTGACCCATCCATGTAAACGAAACAGTACGACCATGCACAGACACCCAAGCATCAGACAATTTAAAATCCCTCAAAAACGTCTTCAATTCCTCGCCCCCAGCTCTATTTGTTCCTGTCGTCGCCGTTGTATCTCTACTCTCCAACACACAATTAAAAAATCCCCCCCCCATTATACAGTACGAGTTTGCAAACACATAATCATGAAGCCCTTGAAAAAACAATTTACGATCGCTAACATTCACTGGCGCATACACACACAGAAAAGTATATCTTACATTCCCCCATTTGACTAACAAACTCAACACTCTCCCCTCAGTATCTCGACGAACGTCCAAAACATCTAAACTCACACGATCGCTCAACAAAATCCCTACACCCGCACTCCTCACCTCACCAAAACTCCAATAACATTTACCTTTCCATGCCTTTCCAAACCGCTCAGCTTTCCGTTGATTACAACAAAAAAAGACTCTTGTACAAATACAACATTCCACTTAGACAATACTGGACATTTTACATCTCGCCTCGCCACTGTTGCCACACCCCGAACATTACAAGACAATAGGTTTAAATTAGCCATGAAGTTAACAGAGACATTTACATACTACACTCATTTAAATATTCAAGTTACGAAAAACCTAGCTAAATAGTTACTCGACTAAAACTTTTCAACAACTAAAAAGCAGCGCTTACCAATAAAAACTAACGTCTCTGCTTGACTACCGACTCAATCTCCTCCATGTCCCTCTTGAGCTTTGCCCTCGGGCTCGTCACTGGCGAAGCCGGCCGCTTTGCTGTACCCGACACCGCCTCCATATCTGACTCAATATCCGACTCCACCGACGACATGTTATCTTGTCCATCTCCCTCGCCTATCGCCGACTCTGAATCAGACCCTCCTGACAGCATGTTATCCGTCTCCGTATCATCTTTTGGTGGATGTTTCATCACCTTGATCATCTCCTCCACAATTTCCGCCGGTCCCTTACTTTCCACCGTGTTTGTTGAGCTCTGTGGGGTGTACAGTTCTTGGGTTGCTCCTGTTCCCGACTCTGCGTCCTCCGTACAACTACTCGTTCCTTTAATCGGTGTTTCCACTTCTGCCGTGCTCCATATCTGGCTCGGAGGAGCGAACACGAAGCCCAACGGCGAACTGAGTTGGCTTTGCTGCCTGCCTTGATGCGCTTCTGCGGTCGATTGCGAATCCACGACCTTACTTGGTGCCGTAAATTTAAACGCCGCCTTGCAGGACCAGCTTGTGTGGCCCTCTTCCCCACATCGTTCACATCTCTCCACCATCGTACACTCCCTAGAAACGTGCCCCAAACCATGGCAGCGAAAGCACTGCGTGTTGGAGCAGTCTTTTGCAAAGTGAGATGCACTGCCACATTTGCGACACGTTTGTCGTTGTCCTCGGTAGTAGACCTTGACTTCACTGCCCATTACTTTAAGAAAGCTTGGGACCTCCTTGTTCACTGTCATTGTCACTGTTCTGACCCCACTCTCAATTTCTTTGAAGTCATAGCACAAATCCCTTCGCACATGGTAAACATGGCCGTACTCCGATAAGGCTGCTTGTAATTGTTGATTACTGACTTCGTATGGTAGATAGTATATCTTCACATACCGCCTCCGTGCATCCACGCTTGACACCACCACCGGGTAACCATTGATCGTCAGCATCCCCAGATCCAATATTTTTTCTACATATTCTTGAGACTCGAACGTTACCACAATTGACCCGTCCCTGTCTACTTGTACGCACTTGATCGCCCCTTCTTCGCATGCGGCTTCACTGTACAGGAATTCAATCACGTCTGATGGCGAAACTTTTCTTGTGACGTCGTGTTCCAACGCCAAGCGAACTGAGCATGCTCTTCTACCACCAATGTAGGAACTTGACTGCATTTTCTTGATTTAACAGATACTACGCTCGTATCATTGACCTTTGCATAGCACCGACAGCAAGTTACGAATATCATTAGGGCTTCCTATTTACAAATACAAAAGCTCTTTCCAATGTGGGATGACTTGAGGTGTATCCTGCGCATGACAGTGACGTCAAAAGTACCTTTACAAGAAAGTTTTGCAATTTTCTTGTGTTATTTGCTTAGATTTTGTGTAATGCTGTTTTAAATCAAGGTAAATTGGGATGGAGGTTTAGAAGCCATTTACAGCATTCGCGTCCGTATTGTATCGGAGATATAGATCCTCGCCTACGGCTCGGATCTATATCTACCGATACAACACGGCCGCTCATGCTGTAAATATCACACAGCGCGGTCCGGTCGAGCGATCTCTTGTGAAGCAAGTAATCCTACTAACACTCCCTCCCACGTAATCTTTGGTTCTTTAATTGTGAACTAAACCTCCCCTTCCTAATGATAAAATTACCACGATGTGATTGGTCATAGTATATTGGATTATATTTTGTGATTGACAGCGTCATTTAGAATGGAAGTGAGATTAGTACCGGGTGCTACCAGAGGCTCTGACGAGCTTCTTCTAGCTGCTTCGCAGCTCGCTCGACGCTCCGCGGCTCAAAAGTCCGTTAAGGGAGAGTTTAGGTCAGTGCCTCCGGGACCAGGGTATAAATTAGGCGAACTTCACTCTGGAATAAATAAAATTATAATAAGCTAGGTTAGAGATAAGCTTAGAGTTGTAAATATTCTACTTTGCTTCGCATGTCAATTGGTTTCAATGATAATATACATAATAATGGTAATTCAAAACTTTATAAGTTACTATGACTTAATTTCTGTCTCAAATATCGAAACGCGCGCAAACTAAGAGACAGTTATCAAAGTCCAAATTTAAACTTGGCGTCACATCAGCAAGGGCAACAATAGTACTCGGAATTATTATTATTATAAACAAATTCCATTCCTTGCACTCAAGTCATAAACGATAATTCGAGTATAATCTTGCTGTCCTTGCTGATATAACGCGGATTGATTTGCCGTTAATGAAACCTGATCTCTGGAAAGATGTTTAGACAGAGATGATAAAGTTTTGAATTTCCATTGCGTATTTTTGATTGTGATCTATACATGTTCAAGGTTCACTTGAACATCACTTGGTGGCATCCTATCGTCTAGATCTACATCGTCCTGTCCGTCCTGTCACATGTGGGCGCCAAAATCATTGATGTTGTCGCTTAACTTTGAGAGAGCCTCCAATACCTCCTTTTGTGATTTTTGAAGTGAATTCAGTGATTTTGAGTGATCTTGAAGCTTCTTCGATATTTTATTGCAATAGTCGAACAGCTTATTCAATTCTGAAGTAGACACAACGACCGTTTCTCGAGATCTTGTGGAAGTCAGAGTTTCGTTTGTTGTCGTTGAAGAAAAATGGCCACTGTAACTCGGTCTACCACTGGAACTCAGTCTACCACTTGAACTTTCTAAACTGAAAGAGCAAACGTGAAGCTTTCCCGGGGCATGGCGTTTTCCTCAAAAAATTAGGTACCAGATTCCGTTTTCGTATATATCTCAAACATTGCCTATATTTCAACGTTCCATTCATGGTGCTCAGTACACCTTTTCAAAACCAAATTTGAAAAATAACTACAAACGTTACAAAAAAATACTACAGTAGGAAAGACCATGAAACGTTTATTAAGTATGCTGAATGTCGTTGTTATAGTGCTAGAGGTGAACACATACCGACTGCTCAAAGTTGCCGAATTAATTTAGCCGAATATTTTCAGTCAGGCGGGTTTTTAAAAACTGCAAATTTCTCCGAAGATAAAAATCGCTTGAACATTTTAGTATTTTCCCAAAAATAGGTCATCGAAAGGAATAATATGGCGAAAGAAAATTAAATTCGATTTTTTTAGTTTACCGACGAGTCTCGATCTTTACTGACATCCTCTCTTAGTAATGTGATAGTATTGAATTGATGTGTTGTATGGCTGTTTGAATATTATCCGCTTTGAACAATAATTATTATATAATAATGATATGTTTATTCTGGGTTCAATGATTATAACATGACTGACAGTAATTGTAGGGGTGTTTTTAATTTCAGTACTTCTAGTTGTGTGTGTGTGGGAGTTGCTTATTAGATAGGAGACCTTATTTGGTGGGGGTGGGGATTATGGTAATCATGGGTTTGTAATAATAATATTGCCTATTGATAAAGTAATACCTTATATATTAATAGTAATAATATAATATTAATATAATAATATTTTAAAAGTCATGCATAGAGCAGACTAGAAGTCAGTACTAACAATGAGACAAATCACTAATAACTGTGATCCTGTTTGGAAATATAATTATTACTATTATATTAATAGTAATAATATAATATTAATATAATAATATTTTAAAAGTCATGCATAGAGCAGACTAGAAGTCAGTACTAACAATGAGACAAATCACTAATAACTGTGATCCTGTTTGGAAATGCGATACTGATTACTGATACTGAACATTTTGCAAACTGGAACTTTGAATTTATTGAATAATTATTAATTGTTTTGAAGTCGGAGGAATAATTATTTGAATAGTATATTTACTATTAAAAATTGTAAAATGTGATTTGACTGTTTTTGCGGTAGACATAGTATGCAATGCATCTCCCATGTATTGGGGTTCCTCTGGTAAATATTCCAAAGGTAATAATGAGTAATAAATAGAGGTTATTACACGGGTAGTTGTGTAATACGGCTGGATATTTTTACGAGTCGTGCGACGGCTCGTCAAAATACAAACAGACAAGTAAAAATATCCAGCCGTATTACACAACTACCCGTGTAATAAATTGTTTATTATACGACAACAAAAAGCAAACGTCTTTTTCTCTTTCTTTTTATTTGAGACCGGACAAAACAAGAAACAAACTGAGCGCGCGCGCAAAATTGACGTGTCCGAATTCTAAAACGTGTAATACGCTGTCATATTTGTACTCGTATTTGTACTGTAAGATTACAAGTTGTGTAATATAATGAGTAATGAGTGTGAATACAGTATAACCATGGATATTATAAATGAACGCGTAAAAAAATTGCCATAGAAAATTTTCTTGTTAAGATAGATCTTTGTTTTTAGTGTTACTACGAATTGACAATTTTTCCCGCCAAATATACTACACGCGCCACACAATGTTATGTCTCACTTCTGGTGATGTTAGGTGAATGAGCATCGAAGGTGCAAAATGAAGTGATCTTCATCTTGATGTATGGAAGTTTCTACGTTAGAATGAAACGTTCTTATTCAAAAGATAGACATAAAAGAGGTGAATGAGGAACTAGATACCAACGTGAAAAATATTTACGACGAACTACAAGATCTTACAACCGTCTTCTCAAGAAATAGTGAGTTGATTGAACAGCTCAGTCTTTGAATAACAACATGGTACAACATTCCAGAGAAATTTGCTTCATTACGCTGTACTGAGGGGAAACTTTATTCTTGCATGTACCTTAGTATACGCTGGTGCTCCTATCAACGACCGGGATGGAATCGGGCAATCTCCACTCACGTTGGCGCTGCACAATGGCCATGTAGTTATAGCAAAATGGTTGATACAACAAGGAGCCAGCATTGGCGATTATTATTATCAAGACACGATATCACCTTTAGAAATAATAAACGCCAAGCCTGAGCTGGCGATATTAATATATTTTATTATAAACATATATTAAGGTGGCTCAAAGTAGTTTTTTTAACTGACCACACTTCTACTTTTCATTTGGTGAATTGATAGACTTATCTTAGACCGATCAAAACGACTTTTGCACCAGTTATCGGGCAAAGATGGAAATTTAGAATTATGTCAATTTCAGCTCGATCGAGGTTTCCTTGACAACGATAAACAAAGATCGTTGAAATCAGTTTTACTAAAATATCTCAAGATTTCGATGAGCTCTAGACAAGCGACTATATGCATGATAAACTACATACTAAGGCAAAGTATCTGAGACAGAATTCAAACTTTTTGATCAGAGCAATTTTGAATAATTTGCATAAAGAATGTTTATGCAAATTATTCAAAATCGCTCTGATCAAAAAGTTTGAATTCTGTCTCAGATACTTTGCCTTAGTATGTAGTTTATCATGCATATAGTCGCTTGTCTAGAGCTCATCGAAATCTTGAGATATTTTAGAAAAACTGATTTCAACGATCTTTGTTTATCTTTGTTTATCGTTGCCAAGGAAACTTCGATTGAGCTGAAATTGATATAATTCTAAATTTCCATCTTTACCCGATAACTGGTGCAAAAGTCGTTTTGATCGGTCTAAGATAAGTCTATCAATTCACCAAATGAAAAGTAGAAGTGTGGTCAGTTAAAAACTACTGTGAGTCACCTTAATCACATCACAAGGCACCCGGGAAGGCAGTGAGCAAGAAAATAGCCTCAAATATAGCTCGATATAAACGTATGCGATCAGAAAAATACAGTTAATATTTTAGGATGCATAAATCGCTGTCCTGATGTATACAGTGTTCACACACCCGGTGAAGGAGATTTCCACAACAGGTGATACATAAACTGAGCTCTTGTACACCTGGAAGCCCCCAAAAATCTATTTCAATGCTATCTGACCCTTGAAAGGTATGGTGGCACTTAAAAAAAGCTTTGGGCATGAAAGTTTCGCCAGTTCCAAGCATACATCTGTGTATACTGGATGAAAACTTCCACCCCAACTAGCGATGATATGTGCCTCGTCAAATACCATGCGCTCGATTCCTTGTTCTTTAAGTTGGTCGAGCAGCGCTTCCTGAAGAACCTCTGGAGTGCAAAATATGAACTTGAAGGTGTTCAATTCCTTTAATTGTTCATTTTGGCGTTGTTTTGGGACAAGCTTTCATATCCAACTCAGATCAGCGTACAAGCAGACCTTCAATGAGGGATTTGATCAGTGAGATCACTAATGTTGGCTTCGAAGATAACACTGTGGGAAGCATAAACATGAGCGAATTTCCTCCAGTTCCAACAATGGTCAAAACACTGTTACCGCCTAAAACGGACAGAATAGTTGATTTCTGTAGTGGACGGAATGAAGGAAATCCAAAATAATTTCGTAGAGCTTGTTCAACGAGGTCATTTTGCGATGCCACAACTTTTCACTTTGAAACTAATTAATTTTTCAGGGTCAATAGGTGGTCTTAATAAGACTTTCTCAAGTGCTTCCAACAGCTTCTCATTCTCAGGCGACGCCATCTTTGTCAACCAAATTTGTTTTGTCAAATACCGACCCCTACTAGAAAGTGACTTGCGCAGAATGACCCAACGTTGTTATATTTCGGCAGGCATCACTGCCTCTCCCCCTTCTCTCCTCATTCTCTCTCAGCCTTCAGCCTCGCAGGGATCTCATCTTGGCTTTGGGCCTCGCAAGTGATGCCTGCAGAGGAGGCTAGTAAGTCCCATTGTTACACAATTATTTAGTTAAATCGGCTATTTCTTACCTGGTAAGGTACTACTATCATTTTACCAACTGAGTATTCACCAGACTCTATTTTCTCTTTCAACTTCTGTTTTAATGTATCCCTTGTAATTTCTGTGAAACAGTACTAACTTCATATAATTAAATTATATAGTACTGATTAAATTAGTAATCTATTGTTTTTAGTAGTAAATAGTACTAGATGTTGTGAGCGTAGTGAGCAGCAAAACTAATATTAGGCTTCCTGTGTTGAGATGGGTTTGATGCTCGCTACAATCGAGATTTCGACTTTGTCTCGTTGAATATTCTCCAAAAAACAGTTTGCCTTTGCTGAATAATTGTTAATTATGACCAGCGTTGGTAATAACAACATTACATGTGTGTTCGAACACGTTATTTGGTCTTTGGCGGCTATACGATATTAGGTTGTGCTCTCAGAAAATAATTGTGCTATTAAGTAACAGTTTGCCTAAGAGGTAGGGCAGTCAAACCTCAAAAGTAAATAAACGATTTGTCAACAATTTATCCAATTAGGAACAATTATCCAATTAAATCCGACTTTCCTATTGGCTAAAAAACTAAAAATCGACGATTTACGGCGATTTTTCAATGTCAGCATAATCCCGAGCCATATAGCTCTACAGTCCAAATATGGGCAAAATCGTATGCGCCATGAAGGCTCTACGACAAAAAGAAATGTTGGTGAACACGCGTCATACGCTATCTTGATTTACACAAGTTAGATTTTGCGATATACAGTGTCTTCTCCAAGCGTTTATAGTAGTTTTTATATAACTTAGACCATATAGAATATATACAGAGATATAATAGAGTTTTATATTTATAGTTTTTTGATAGTTTTGACATTTATAGTACTTTTGGATCCGTATTTTTATTTCGCTATGCCGTTCGCGTCGTGTTGTTGTTGTCCTCGGCACAGCGAATGGAACTATCCAAAAGTGGGTCTTAAGAAGTTATATGTGGCCAAGAAGTCAGAGGAAACGTATTGCTCCGTTGGCCATATGTCTTCCCTTGGCCATAAAGAATTATATCCTCGATTATACATTATATCCTCGATTAAGCGGATGTCCTTTCACTGTGACAGTGACAGTGTGAATGACATTGAACAGTATCGGTCAACGGTCAACGCTTATTTATAAAGTAACGTTTGTTGATCGTAGACCAATGCTGTTCAATGTCATTCACACTGTCATGATGTCACGTACGTGCTTCAGTGCGCGACGAGAGTATGAAATGGTTCAATCGCGAGGCGCGAGGAGCTTGCGACGAGAGTATTAAATGGTTCAATCGAGGCACTTATAACAATATATATCTATGCTGAGGTATTATCGAGGAGCTTGCGACGAGAGCATTATAATACATTATAATACACCTTATCATGGTATCCTTCTAATAATTAGTAGTGATAACTCCATCCCCTCCCCGTGTTTGCCGTCCCCCTCCCCCTAGAAAGTTAATACGTACTTCAACGGAGCTCTGGAAATGGTTCATTCGTGTACAGGTGTACATTACCCAATCGCCTAACGTCATTAGTGATACTTTTCGAATTTGATATCTTCAGAGGGTTTAATGGTTGTGTGAAAGTTTGACAATGATTACGTGATTCAATCCCAGTTTTAATGTCACGCACGTATACATATGTCTTTCAAACTTTCAAACAGTCCGCGCGCAAATAATAGTGGATAGTAATGCGGAAACAAATAATCTTATTCAGGTATATATTGCTCACCATTTAATCATATGTTGAATTATACCGACTTTATTTCGCGTAGGGATAATCCTCTACAGCATATGCATTCAATTTTTAACATTATTGACATATAACACTAGTAAGCGTGCTAAATGGATAACGCAAATGCATAGGTGGCGTGACAGACAATTGGCGACAAAATAGATGACACTCTTAGATAATAAATTGTCTTTTAAGGTGGCTCGAAGTAGTTTTTTACTGACCACACTTCTACTGTTCATTTAGCGAATTGATGGACTTATCCTAAACCGATCAAAACGACTTTTGTACCAGTTATCGGGCAAAGATGGAAATTTAGAATTATATCAATTTCAGCTTGATCGAAGTTTCCTTGGCAACGATAAACAAAGAAAAACAAAGATCGTTGAAACAAGTTTTTCTAAAATATCTCAAGATTTCGATGAGCTCTAGACAAGCGACGCTATGCATGATAAACTACATACTCAGGCAAAGTATCTGACTAGAATTCAAACTCTTTGATCAGAGCGATTTTGAATAATTTGCATAAAGAATGTTTATGCAAATTATTCAAAATCGCTCTGATCAAAAAGTTTGAATTCTGTCTCAGATACTTTGCCTTAGTATGTAGTTTATTATGCACATCGTCGCTTGTCTAGAGCTCATCGAAATCTTGGGATATTTTAGAAAACCTGATTTCAACGTTCTTTGTTTATCGTTGCCAAGGAAACTTCGATCGAGCTGAAATTGACATAATTCTAAATTTCCATTTTTGCCCGATAATCGGTGCAAAAGTCGTTTTGATCGGTCTAGGATAAGTCCATCAATTCGCCAAATGAAAAGTGTAAGTGTGGTCAGTAAAAAACTACTTTGAGTCACCTTAAGGTTGATTTGACGGAATAAGCCCCTTATGGGGAGTTATAAATGTTCCATCCCCCCTCCCCTATTCAATGTGGAGGAAGACAATGTTCCGCCCAAACAAAATTCGTAGAAAATCGACATTGAACAAAGGGGGCAGGGGGGAGGAGGGGTTGAATATTGATTTATCTTAAAAAGCCATTTTGGAGACATATAACAAGGTGGGTGTCATTCTACGGTGGCCCACAACGGTCACTACACAAATAAAACTTCACTACACAAATAAAACTTCGCTACACAAATAAAACTTCACTACACAAATATAAATTCACTACACGAAAAATAAAACTTCGCTACACAAATATAAATTCACTACACGAAAAATAAAACTTCGCTACACAAATTGAAATTCACTACACGAAAAATAAAACTTCACTACACAAATAGAAATTCACTACACGAAAAATAAAACTTCGCTACACAAATAGAAATTCACAGCACGAAAAATAAAACTTCACTACACAAATAGAAATTCACTACACGAAAAATAAAACTTCGCTACACAAATAGAAATTCACTACACGAAAATTAAAACTTCGCTACACAAATAGAAATTCACTACACGAATAAAACTTCGCTACACAAAATTCGTACCAGGTTCACTCGGGTACTAGAAAGTGCTTGGTTACAAATTGCTTGGTTACCAAGCTCGTCTTGTGGCAGCCATCACGGCAGCCATGTTGTTCTGCACGAAATGTGGAACGTTGATCGAAGAAATCTTTGCTTTTTGTCGTAAATGTGGCGTACAGATAGTAAGAGATCAAAACCTACAAAGCTCTGCGGCCTCTGGGAGCACTTCGAATGGAGAGAAAAAGGAAAACCCAATGGGATTTAAAGAGTTTCACTCAAAGAAGGAAAGAGAGCGTGCATCGTTCTTCAGATCAAAAGGGAAAAGAAATCGTCCATCAGAAAACTTGGAAGAGACTGTTAAAATAAGCATTGGTATTATGCTATACGATGGATATGAGCTCAGGAAACAGCGTGGGAAAAATTTAATGGTAAACATTAAAAAAGCAGCTACCAAAGAAGATATTCTCAAGATGTCTATTGACAAACATTCAGCTCATTCAAGCGACCTCATAAACGCGAGGTTGAAATACACTCTTTTATATGATGACGGCTCAGAGGTAGAAAAACTGAAAGAAAGTAGCGATGACTTTGTGTTGTACAAATACAAAGGAGAATGTGGTAAGCCATATCATAGAATAACTTTGTTTCTTTGTGAGGCAGTTGACTTAGCTAAGTCATCACTTGCTAAATGCCTTGACAGTGATCCCAACGAATCAGATATGGATGATAGTGATGTGGAACAAAAAGGTACTAAGAAAGGGAAGTTGTCCAGGATTGTTGTTGATGTTTCTGATGAAAAGGCTTCTGATTCCTCACATTGCCCAAGTTACTCAGGAGTGCAGTGCAACAGCAAAGTTGATTCACCACAAGTGACTTTAATGAAAGAGACTACCGGAATTGCAGGCCCCTCTGGTATTTCAACAAGTAACCTGCATGCCAATAACAACAAAAATGTTCAAATCCAGCATGATGAAGATCTTGCACGGTCGTTACAAAATGAAATGGATAAGGAGTTGGGAGAAAATTTGCAGGATGATATTCTTGATGAAGCTAATCTTCTAAGAATATTACAGAAAAGAGTGATAACTTTGTCAGACGGGGCAAACTCCTTGTTCATTGTATTAAGGAGAGGTGCACCTTTAGAAAGAGTCCTTACCCTGTGGCGTAGAGTGTCAAGTAAAATTTCTCCTAAAAATGAACTAAGAGTCAAGTATGTTGGAGAAGATGGTATAGATAGTGGTGCTATATCCAAAGAATTTCTTACAACCACTCTTCCAGATATTGGGAAACATTATTTCCCAGATGGCAGTCCAAAATACTCAACTAATGCTATCCAAAATGGAAGTTTTAGAGCTTGTGGTGAGATTGTGGCTGTAAGCTTAGCCCAAGGAGGTCCCCCACCATGCTTTTTATCATTGACTGTTTACAATACCCTGGTAATGGATAAGGACATTGATTTTACAAATGTCACTTCTGAAGAACACTTGACACCACATGAGCAACAGTTGCTGCAAAACATTAAAACCAATGTTTTGAGCTATCAAGAAGTAATTATTGATCATGGATATACTGGAGTAATAGATGAAGCACACTTGGACTCTATTATGGATTCAATTGTGGTCAGTATTCTAAGTAAAAGGATTAATGTTTTAATGTTTTATTTCCCATATTTCAATATTTACAATTTTCAAAACTGTAGATTAATTGGCTATATATATGTAATATGGGTGGAGAGCTAAGAAACCCTTATGGGCTTTTACAAGGAAGCTCCCCGTTAACAATAACTAAAATATAATTAACAATCTATGGTATCAGATATATGCATTTTGATAGAATTTTCATTTTGCTAGTACTCAATACTACATGGATTAATATAGATATATAGATATGTATTATAAGTAATCAGTTTTTTTTTTTTTTTTTAAATCAGAAGTCTTTAGGTATATATAATTTATTTTTAATCATTCTTATATCATTGTTCATGGGTTAAAAGAAAGTGTTTCATCTTCTTTTTGAAGACTGAGAGGGAGACAGATTTTCTTATTTCGAGTGGAATAGTGTTCCATATATTTGTTATTTTATTTCTCGTAGAGTATTTTCCGTAATTAGTTCTATTGCATCTCTTGTGTATATCACTATTTTTTCGGGTATTATGTTCATGTATTTTATTATTTTCTCTAAAAAAGTCATCAAAATAAGGTGGAAGGATTTTATGAGATAATTCAAAACTGAAGGCTGATATTAGAAAATCATTTATTTGGTGAATGTTCAACAGTTTCATATTTTTGAAGAGAGGGAGAGATGGGGCAGTGTAGGCAGAAAATGACATAATCCTTAAAGCCTTTTTTTGTAATTTTAAAAGTTTCTCAAGCCTAGTTGGATAATTATTTGCCCAGACAATATTTCCATAATATAAGTAGGGGTAAATTAATGTGTTATATATTAATTTCAGTTGGGGCTGTTTTATATAAAAGCGAATTCTGCATAGGATTCCAATAGTTTTTGTGATCTTTTTGGAAATATAGTTAATATGATCTTTCCATGTTAAATGTTCATCTATTATCAGTCCGAGAAATTTGGTTTGCTGTTTTCTCATAATATTTTCGTCATTTATTTTTATTTTTAGTTCTATTGAATTTTTCTTCCGATTTGACTTAAAGATGATAAAATTTGATTTTTTTATATTTAGTGTCAATTGATTTAGTTTTAACCATTCTTGGACGTTTTTAAGTTCTTCATTTATTTGATTTTGAATTTGTACGATTTCTTTTCCAGAGTAAAACAAATTAGTATCATCTGCAAATATAATTGATGATAATTTATTACTGGAATTTGGTAAATCATTTATGTAAATCAAAAATAAAAGTGGTCCAAGTATCGATCCTTGTGGGACACCACAGGTTATTGTCATTTCATCCGATTTAATATTATTATATTTCACTATTTGTTTCCTATTTGTCAAGTAATTTCTAATCCAATCATGGCATTTGCCACGTAATCCATAGAAGTTTAATTTTTTTAAGAGAATTGAATGATTAACAGTATCAAATGCTTTAGATAAATCTAAAAAATTCCAACTGTTAATTCATTTTTTTCAATTGAATTTGTTATCTTATCGACAAGTTCTATTATGGCATGATTAGTTGAACGTTTAGCTCGAAAACCATATTGATGATCAGACAATATCTTATATTTTTCAATGAAATCAATCATTCTATTATACATTATTCTTTCTAGAATTTTTGAGAAACATGGTAGCACAGATATTGGTCTATAATTTGAGAAATCATTCTTATCAGAAGCCTTGTATACAGGGGAAACCAGGCTACTTTTAATTCATCGGGAACCTGACCTGATATAAATGAATTGTTAAATATATGAGATAGGGGGAGTGCAATTAATGGTGCAACAAACTTAATGACTTTGATATTTATTTCATCTATTCCACAGCTGTTTTTGTTTTTTAGATGTTGAATTATTTTTATAATTTCATCAGTAGTTGTTTCTTTTAGGAACATTGAATCTCTGTAGTTTCCTTTTAAATATTTCACAAATTCATTGGAATTGCTAAATGATTTTGCTAAATTTGGTCCAACATTCACAAAAAAATTATTGAATTGATTTGCTATTTCTTTAGAATCATCAATATCTTTATTTTCGTACTTAAATGAAGTAGGTAGTGTCTTATTTTTATTTTTTTTACCAATCAGCTCGTTTATGGTTTGCCATGTTGATTTAGGATCATTTTGTGCATCATGAATTTTATTATTGAAGTAATTTTTCTTAGCAATTCTTATCAGATGATTTAGTTTGTTACGATATACTTTATATTTAACCCTGTTATTTTCAGTTGGCTTTTTTAAGAATCTTCTATATAACTTTTCCTTTGTTCTAGATGACTTTTTAAAACCTTTTGTTATCCAAACGTTTTTTTCTCTGTTTCCATTTCTTAACTTCACTTCTCTCAACGGAAAATATTTATCATAAAGTTTAAGAAAGTCAGTTAGGAATATTTCCATTGATTTTTGAGGATCTATTTCTTTCATTGTAGTATTCCATTTACAAGTTTTTAGATAGTTATAAAATGATCGAAGAGACGATTGTTTAATTACTCTAGTCTTATAAGAACCTTGATCTGATGAATTATGTAATCCGTATGATTCTACGTTCTTGGTTATTGCAAAGACTGGTAAATGATCTGAAATATCATTTATAAGAATTCCGTTAAGATGTTCAGATGTTTGACTATTTGTAAAAATATTATCAATCAACGTCGCACTAGAAGATGTGATGCGAGTTGGTTTTGTGATTAGAGGTCTAAAGCCCGACGAAGATAACTGGTTAAAGAACTGATGAGAGAAATTACATTTGTCATATTTTAGTAGATCTATATTGAAGTCACCTAGAATATAACAAGGTTTATCTTTTCTATCTAGTTTTGATAGAATGAAATTTAAATCACATTCGAAGTCACTATATCTATTATTTGGTGGTCTATATATAGTTCCTATTATGATGTTTTTATTCTTTTCCAACGATATTTCAATAAACAGTGATTCAATACTTTTATCGTGGCCTGTAAAAGTTAAATCTTTTCTTAATTGATATTTTAAATGTTCCCTGACAAATAAACAAATTCCTCCTCCAACTCTATTTTTTCTGTTAAGCTGTATGAGGGAGTAACCTGGAATGTCAAATAAATGACTGTTGTCATCGTCACTTAGCCAAGTTTCTGTTAATGCTATTATTGAGAATTTATATGTTAGGCAATTTAAATAGTTTAAAAATGAATCAAATTTATTTCTGATACTTCTTATGTTTAGATGTAGAAATGATAACTCATCATGTTTTAACTTTAGAGAGTTTAGTTTTTCATTGAATTCATCACTAGAATAGTAGTTTACATTTGAATTTATATCACTATAACAATTTATGTCTGGATTAATTGCTTGATTAACGTCACCAAATATACCGTCGTCTTCCTGTGAAGTGTCACATAAATTAAATGTTATGTCATTTGGTGGAATGTATTTAGTTAATGGTTTCTCTATTTGAAATAAATCATCACTTATAGAGGCAAATGGTAAAAGGATTTCTATACATTGATAGCATTTGAAGTTTCGATTAGTTAAGCGATCATGGTCTATGTTATCTAATCTTAGGCACAATCTATTTAGGTGATAGTAATTTTGACAATCAGAGCACATCACTGACCTTTGACAGCCAGTGATTTGACTTTCACAAGAATTACAAATTATTAAGTTTTTAGAACTCATAGGAAATTATGTTTGTCGGAAATTGAAATAGTTAAAATAATATAAGGGTACGATTGGATATATTTTTTTAAACATTTTAAAATGTTTAAACTTATCTGCATAGCTTTTGTGGAATGTATAAACACTCAATTAGGTCGAAGATCCAATGTTATATCTTTGTCCGTTGATGTAAAGTTGATCCCTTACTGGAATATATCGCACAAGCAGCCGAAAGAAACGTTTGGGTTCAGTTGCTCAACCATAGCAAATTAGCGGTTGACATATAACAAAAGGTTTCCCAACCAGTCCCCTCTACTAACTTTGATTAGGTCGAAGATCCAATGTATCTTTGTCCGTTGATGTAAAGTTGATCCCTTACTAATTTAGCTGTGTTGCCCTCTGCCTTAGCTTTCTTGAAAACAGGATACAGAAGTTTTCTTCTATCAGCAATCTCTTTTGGAAACTGTTCCGAGATTCCAATTTTCGAACCTTTCAAGTTATAGGCGGCTTTGCGGATACGCTCACGATCTTGATAACGGAGGAATCTCGCTACCACGGGTCTTGGTTTTCCTCCTCTTTTTTTCCCCATTCGATGGGCTCTATCGATTTCGATTTCGTCTGATTCTATTCCCAGTTTCTCGATGACATCACGAACTAGCTCATTGACATCTTCTTCTTTATCGTTCTCATCCAAGTTGTAGATTACTAGGTTGTTGCGCATGGAGCGCGCACGAAGGTCAACGGCTGTATCTGATAGTTTCTTATTGTCTTCTTTTAACTTTTCCATCCATTCTTTCATGTCCTTGATCATCTTATCATGTTGTTTTACCTGTCCTTCAAGTTCTTCAGTTGATTCATGTGCATATTCGCATGATTTCTTTAGCTCTCGTATGTCCTCATCAACACGTGACAGACGTTGTTCTATCGCATCTAGTTTGTCTAATTTCTTATTCATGCAGGCTATTAAATCATAAATTTTTGAAAGATCGGATACCTTTTCCTCTTCCAATTTACTTTGTTTCGCATTTGGCTTTTGCGGAGTACTAGTTATGGAGTTATTTAGATTTATAGCGGGACGCTTATTTGTAGTTGCCATACCTGATACCTGATACACACAATTGTGTGTCTAAAGGAGTTTAAGAGGGGCTTGAACCTATATGGACTGTCTGACATTATTACAAATAGTCCTCAGATAGCCAAAGGTCTGTTTGTTATGGGGGAACAGAAGGAAGTGGATGCTAACTATCTATTTTCCTTGATTCAACCCGAGTACTCTCCAGAAGGAACTTCTCGTCGGCAAACTGAAGAAGCTGTCATGGATTTCTTCCAGGACTTCATTTTTGAACTAGAAGATGAAAAGGTATGTGGTTATACAGAGGCAACTGCTTGGGATGATGATTGTGATTTACAAGAAAATTCCCAGGAGGATATGTTCAGCTCTCCTGATCTAACTGTTGCAGGAGTGTTAGGCTGGTTGACAGGCCAGAAACACAGAGGTGATATCAGTATTTATGCCAAATTCGATCACGAATGTCTGGAACGCAATCCAGGACACAAAGTGTGCTTCCCAACTGTGGGTGCTTGTGGGCGCACCATCACAATTCCTGTCAATCACATGGATAGCAAAGAGAAATTCAAAGACATTTTCCTTCTAGCTTTTTGCAAAGGACAGGCATTTGCTTTAGCATGAAATACCTATGAATTGCATGTGTGGTGAGGTACATGTAGACTAGAGACTAGTCTAGTTTCAAACTAGACTAGTCTAGTTTCAGTACCTCACCACACATGCAATTCAATTCAAAGGTATTTTATGCTAAAGCAAATACCTGTTATAGAGCTCGCTCTATACTTACTGTTAAGTTTTTAGTCAGACTTGGTCTTCTCTATTTGTGTTACGGTAATTATAAATGTGTCCTTGGCTACTGAACCATCAAACTTGTTTAGGGAGATATCATGCCAGGCCAAACAGGTCATGTGACTACTAGTTGTTACGTGACTACTAGTTTTCGTCTTTATCTCTCAATATCTCCTATTTATATGAAGTTGATAGATCAGCCAAGACTCATATACAGCTATTTCAAAAAACATTGTCTCGTGCTTCGTGCGTATTGCGCATTGCATTGCATATGATTATACTGAGAATCATTTTTGTACTCACTGAGCTCAAAATTAAAATGTCGACAAACCAAATAACTTTCCATCCAAGCCCATCACTATATATGGCGGCGGCATGACTGTTTTATACACCTAAGACGCATTTCAATCATTGAATACACAAGTGCAATACGCAATGTGCAATACGCACGAAACATAAGACAACCTTTTTTGAAATAGCTGTATAACAGGCATGCCAAGGCAAGTCTAAAACCACCAAAATAATTTCAATTACTTTACTATTCCATCACTCCATCATGTGACATGTCACGTGACACCTCCTCTCCTCCACATATGTCACTATATTGTTTTAAGTTTAATTGAATACATCACTTTACCAAAAGTTGTTAAAATTTGCCATCATCAAGAGAATTTTAATTCTTAAAAGGCACATTTGAGTGTTTTCCCGAGTATTGCCAATATCCCAGGCCTTAAAGTACTTCAAATCAGGAAATCCAAAAAGGATATACTTAAGTTCAATAATGTAAAGTTAGAATGTACTTGAATAAACTGAGGGCATCGCGCCAATGTTCTGGTTTGAATAAAGATTTGTGTTCACAAACATACTTGAAGTAATCTTGGTATTCATTATCTTCATTTGGGTGTTCACATTGAGATACAGCTTCTCTCATATGATCTTCGGTTACAGGTTGTAACTGGTCTTCTCCTCCAGAAGCTTCAGGAAGAAAAAAAAGTTCATCTGGTTTTCCAGAGATTGTATCATGTCTTGACCGTCGAATATAATGTGTGTTCCAGTGCATTGCAACAAAATTTAGGTCCTGCTGAATTAAATGATTGAAACAAAACCACAAGCACTCTCTCTGATATATATTGCCATCCAACAGTACTCCTGTGTCAGTTAAATCCTTTAAAAAATTTATCCACCAAGATGTGCGACTTCGTTTTAGATGCGACCACCAGCATTCTATGCGCTGATTTCCAGTGGAGCCGCCATATCGATGAGCCTTATCTCCAGCTAAGTCGTCAACATGATTTGCTCTTAGATAGCATTGCAAACTTGCTATTACAACATTTTCGGTGCCAGGGTCTGTCCTTACAAGACGAGGGCACCCACCAAGTTCGTTGACACAGTCATAAAAATAGCTTGCTACTTTTGCTGGGTTGTTGTTACTTCTGCACACTTTAAGCCACAACACACGACGACTGTATCCATCGATGGCTCCATGAATCGGAAAGCCAAATGGCTTTAGCTTATCGTATCCATCAACATGCCAGCATTCATTTGGTCCAGGTGAACTGTATTCTCTTCGTTTTAGTTTTCGCCTGCTTCTCTCTTCAGTCCCGACTGGATCCAGCTCTTTTAATAACCTTTGAACTTCGGCCCGTGGAACGCAAATTCCATACTTTATCTTAAGAGTGTGCCATAGTGCACGATAACCAGACACGCAGCTTGGTCCATCTAGCTCTTCCTTCATTATTTCAATAAGTTTGTTATCATCACCTTCCTTTAGTAGGTCCCTTCTTTTCAAACCATACATGCTTAAGCGTCTCTGAAGTGTGGACATGGAAATACAAATACCATGATACTTCTCCAACAAGCAAATGATTGATTGGTATTCATATCCAGACAAAAAGTAGCTTTCAATTATTTCACGCTCGGAATTACCATGCAAAGTGCTCCCAGAGGCCGCAGAACCTTGTAGATTTTGATCTCTTACGATTTTCACACCACATTGGACACAAAAAGCAAAGGTTTCTTCGACCAACGTTCCACATTTCGTGCAGAACAACATGGCTGCCGTGATGGCTGCCACAAGAAGAGGTTGGTAACCAAGCACTTTGTAACCAAGCACTTTCTAGTACCCGAGTGAACCTGGTGCGAATTTTGTGTAGTGAAGTTTTAATTTTCGTGTAGTGAATTTCTATTTGTGTAGCGAAGTTTTATTTTTCGTGTAGTGAATTTCTATTTGTGTAGTGAAGTTTTATTTTTCGTGCGGTGAATTTCTATTTGTGTAGCGAAGTTTTATTTTTTCGTGTAGTGAATTTCAATTTGTGTAGCGAAGTTTTATTTCTCGTGTAGTGAATTTCAATTTGTGTAGCGAAGTTTTATTTGTGTAGTGAAGTTCTATTTGTGTAGTGACCGTTGTGGGCCACCGTAGTCATTCAATTTTGTTGCTGATTGTAGCTCTGATTCGGTTGTTTCTTCGCTGCAGCTCTCCTCGCGGCTGGCTGCTTTCCCTTGCCTGGTCTCTTGACCTGACTTTGCTTATTTTTCATCTCAGTTAATTATTTATTCGTCGTCGTTGTCTTCTTGATCATCATCGTCGTAATCGTTGGCGCCATTTGAACTGGTCAAGTTTTTATCGTTCTTGCTTAAGTCCAGTGGAGATTCGTCGCCGCTCTCAGCTAAACCACAGTCCACAACACACCTCGGTGATATGTTGGGCTTATATCCCAAAACAGAATCTAATTCCTCATAATATTCGTATGTCTCCCTGTTGTGTCCTGAACGACCATTGTGGTCTTTGTCCTTCTTATATTCGTATACGAGATGTTTCATGCGGGCTTTACACTGAGCTCCGTTTCGGTATGTATTGGTACCTTGCTCTGTCAAAACCTTGTTGAGTTGCTTGGCGATCGAATCCCAAGCTCCGCTGTTTCTCCTCTTGCTGATTGGGAAGTTATCCCTCCAGATTTCTAAAATAAATCTAGTCTCTGCATCGGACCATTTTTTTTCCATGGCTTCGGTTCGAGGATGTTGACTCTGCAGCAGAAGAATATTGACTCTAACTATGGTTTGAACTTGTATTGCCCTCGTAGCTCGTGGTACCAGATGATGGAAAATAAAGCGTTGTATTCTTGTCTCCAAGGCTCGCCGAACTCATGGTACCAGATGATGGAAAGTAAAGCATTGTGTTGGCTCCAAGACCTGGACGAGGATTGCTCGCCGGAAAATTTAAACTTGTTGTTCCTATCTCAGGTCCATTGAAATGGGTCCTTGCATCGTGGAAGCGGGCGAGTCAAGCGCCATCGGCGGTGGAATAGTAAAACGATTTCTAAATTAAGAAAAATCGAACAATCAGTATACAACCACTGGCACTCTAGGGAAACAACATTGACATTCGAGGCAACGTAAATTCGAGTTATGTTACCTGTAATTCAAGGGAGTACTAGTGTAAAAGTTAGAAGGCAGATTTTCGAAGCCATCTGCCGTCGTGTTATACAAGCTTGAACGCTAGAGAAAGAACCCTATATGATAATCACGATAACATGCTGACAATCTGACATGCATCTGTCAAGAAGAACGCTGTGATTGGCTGCTGTATTTACTTGAACAACTTAAACCATCTTGCTAGGTAGTCTAACTTGGCCGTGATTTCCGGTGTTGTAGTGACAATTTTCTAATTGAAAACACTGTGCATTTTTAACTTGCTTAAATTTTTCACTGTCCCAAATATGATAATTATTACTTGGGCTTCCTGTGGAAGGTCCAAGTCTAAGATTACAGACGGTTATTCTTGGTGTTTCTACGCCAAATCTGCAAGTGCACCATAGCGCATGCGCATGCTAATCTTCTCTGTATCGTTCCAATTTTTGAGTATACAGAAGTTGTGGTCAGCAGCTTATCAACGAAATTCAAGATGGCAGACGTACGTAACGATAAATCAAATCACCAGCAGCATTCAAAAAGGATTTTGCCGTGCTCCCTTGCTCGAGCCAGTCGAGTCGTTCATTAATACTGCTTAGTAAATATGCAAATATCCTAGAGAATACTTTTTGGGCCTTGCAATTCTGTCTGAAAGTGTATTTCTAACAGATGTCTGTGGCTTAGTTAGAACTCGATCGTAATTTTATTGAGGTAATCGAAATGTGCTTCGCCAGCTTGTCAGCTTTTATTACGTATGCATGCTCTACTGAGTCACGCAACGAGTGACTTAAATTCTGCAAGTAATACATGTAGGCTAAAACTACTTCTGTATGATGATACAAGCTATTAGGTTTCACATTTAAAATCTATCAAAACAGCTTTATTAAGAAGCCCAACTTGGGCTAGTAGAGCGTCTAGTTTATCTTATTGATAGCTCTTTCGATGTGTATCCTAAGACTCGCAATTTTGTTGAGTCTTGATGACATCTTCTGCCTCCATCTTGACCTAAAAATGGTGGTAGATTCAAGCCTACCTTTAAAGGTAACAAGTCCTGGATCTGAAATCCTTTGTCCGCCAACACCACATCATCATCATCAAAATCCAGATTTATGAAACCACTGCGTATAACAATTTCTCTATCAGAAATGTTACCTGTGTATAACTGGCTAATGAATGTTATTGCCCCGCATGGTGCAATTCCAACCAAAGCCTTGAGTGTGACATGGTTTTTGTAGGAGCTAAATAGCTCTGTATTGAGAAGTAAACTGCTTGGCATTTGGCATCGAATCTCTGTGCAGTCAATTATAACTCTAGTTGATTAATACTTTGCCTTGAAAGACTCTGGCATGGTCTCATTAACCATATTTTTGGAAGGCCAGATGGATATATTACCAAACTTCAAATACATAAAATTTATCCATGGGATGAATATCTTGTTGACTGTAGACTGTGATATACCAAATATGTGTCCCAGATGTGCTTCTAAGTCTACATAATACCAAAAATAATTCATCTAGGGGTTTCAAAGAACGCCGTTTTCCTACAGGCCTATTGGTCTCTAACTCATCTTCTGGATCCTCGCTTTGTTCATCATAATAGTCATCAGATACAGTACGTTCATTTGAAGATTGCGAACATAATCTAATATTCTCACAATTTGTTCCAGGGTTTAGAAAATCGAATACAGCTTTCAAGTTTCCAAATTTGGAAATCCAGTATATAAGGTTATGTCTTTATCTGGTGTAAAATTTCCAATCTTGAAAACACGGGACTCTGCTGCTTTGGCTTGAAATTCAATGGTTTTTACTTGTTTACGAAGTTGTTCGTTTACTTCTGTCATTGTACGTATTTCTGACAGAGTTTTTGCAAGTTATGACTCCAAGGAGACAATGCGCTCAGCCATGGCTGTATCGCGTTGGGCTGTATTTTCATTATCATCATGTACTACGTTTGGAGGCTGCAAGTCCAACGTAAACAAAGATGGCGACGAGTTGACAACATCTGGAGGCAGAGAATGGCGTTCTTTGGGTGGTTTTCTTTTAGCTGGAGAAGATTCAGACCAGGAAAATTTTGAAGGAACAGCACCAGGCTTTAACGTGACGATACTATTCAAGGATTTCTTTAAATATTCAAGCTTGAAATGTCGAGAGCAAACTCTTGTATGTTTAGATATATCGATATGGTGAACTTGCTTCCTTCGTCTTGTCGAATTGCATGGAACCACTTTTGTTTTAGATCACAAAGTTTTGGGAACTGAAAATAAGAAATCTCTCCTTCATCGGTCCTGTATCCCTTTCGAGTACATCGAGGAACACAGCAGTGCAGAGGCATTATAAACTATGTAAAATGTAAACGTTCAACAAATCCAATGAAACCAGCGAATAAATACACAAGGCCCGATGGACCTCATTTTCATGTGAACTGGGATCCAGTCCTCCGCAATTTGCATACGGTGTATAGCTCATATTTTATACACTCATTTATCGATAGTAATGCAGAGTACGAACAATAAAACTGTGCAACATAAATAGTACCATTTAGTACTAATTAGTGCAAAACATTGCACAGTTTTAGTGTTTGTACTGCATATAGTCCAGCTGCTAACGACCAAAAAATGACTAAATCGTTCCTTTTTTGATAAAAGCATGAAACTTTGTCAGGTTAATAACATCCCTAAGACGTACATTTTCAGATATGGAGCCATCCCAAATTAGCCACTGGGGCCTTGTACTGCGCATGCTCAGAATCAGGTTTGCATGAAAACGAGGCAGAGACAAATAATCGAAATATTTGCCGTATTTTTTAATTCTAACAGGCAATATTGCATTCACTGATCGTAATAGTGCAAGATTTGTTATACAAGATGTTATAATTAGTTATTTGGTTAGTCACGTGATCAACAAGTGGCTGCTTATTGGTGTTTTATGAGAGTATAGAACACTACAATTATGTTTTGTGATATAAATGCATTTTTAAGAGAACTCCCGAACTTTTCTAATGTATACATCATCAAAAAGAATCTTGAAAAATCGTTGGAATTGAAAATCACCATGATGTATCTTAGTTAAAAAAGAGAAGAAACTGTAAACTAGTGCTCAGTCTTCTCACGGATTTCAAGATGGCTGCCGCCATGAAAACTTGCAGTCATTGTAGGTAAGTACTTAAAATACTATACAATTGCACCTCTTCATTAAATATAGTTAAATTTGTGATGAAGGAAGTAAAGACAAATAGTTTTTTAGAGAAATAAGCTAGAATCTAAAGAAATAAGTCATGGATTCTACGAGTGCTGCGAGTATAAAGACAGCAGGTGCCTTATGATCTAATATTCAGCTAGTTTGTAATGTAATGTTATGTAAACTTTTATTTTAAACACGATAAGTGGTTAAAACTGTACAGCCTGTGGGGTCGTGTGTATAACATAATGAAAATATAACATAAAATCTATAAAAAATATTTGAATAACCGACTGGAATATATCACTTGTTATGAAAAACTAAAATGAGAGATCTAGTTCAAACTTATTAGAATTTAATCATTTGATTTCAGAGGATGATAGATTTATTATGGATTGGAAGTATTGTATCATCTGTCAAAAGCCAGCCATAGAGAATTTGCAATGCCCTGCTAACTCAAAAAGAACTGACAGCGGTGCAGGCTACAAATCATTTGCTGAAAATATAAAAGAATTTGATACCCTTGGCATTTTGCCCAATAACCTAAGCATCGAGCTGTTAGATGATGGCTCAGGGATCATACAAACCTTGATAAGTCACAAGGCATCTTGGCACAAATACTGTCGAGATCTGTTTAGTAACACAAAGCTAAAACGTGCGAAAAAGAGATGTCTTATAACAAGCGAAGCTGATAGCCCTATTAAGGCCAGACGAACTAGTATTAAAGATACAGGTATTAAAGAACACTGTTTTTTCTGTGACGAAGCAGACACCTCTTCTAATCTTCATAAAGCGGAAACATTTCAAGTGGATAAAAAGGTTAGAGACTGTGCTGTCCTCTTGAATGATGGACAGCTGATAGCTAAGCTATCTGCAGGTGATATGGTAGCTTTAGAGGCGAAATACCACACAAAATGTCTTGTTTCTTTATACAATCAAGCAAGAGACCAAATGCGGTCGGCTACACTGAATGACTCTATTAACTCGTCATCATTAGACGAGCTTGCATTTGCCCAGTTGGTTGCCTATATCGATGAGAAAATAGATGAAGAAATACCAGTGCTTAAGATGTGTGAGTTGGCAAAGTTGTTTTCGTCGAAACTGGAGGAATTAGAGGTCGAGCATGGAAAGATCAATACATCCAGATTAAAAGATAGAATCTTAAAAGCGTTTCCAGATCTTACAGCTGTATCCCAGGGAAGAGATGTAGTATTGGTTTTAAAGGAAGACATCGGGGGCATGATAAAGCAAGCAAAAGAGAAAGATTCTCAGGCGTGTCACCTGGCAAAGGCAGCAAATATTGTCAGAAAAGATATATTAAAGTCAAAGAATGCATTCAATGGCACATTTCAACCAGATTGCCAAAAATATTCTATTCCAGCATCTCTGAAGACTCTAATTACTATGATTTTGAAAGGTGCAACAAGCAATAAAGAAACAACTGATGACACTACTGACAGAGGTGCCAATCAGGCATCATTAACCATTTCACAGCTGGTCGTGTTCAATAGTATATCACGTGCTCGGGATCGAAAAGATCCGTCAACCACACATCATACAAGAGAGAAAGAATGTCCACTTGTAATTTACACAGCTCTAAAAATCCATGGAACAACACGAGACAGATCTCTGATTGATGCTTTTTTTAAGCTAGGAATGTGCATCTCATATGACAGAGTATTGTCCATATCCACTGACATAGCTAATAGTGTTATAAATCGATACGAGAGTGAAGAAGTTGTTTGTCCATCCAAGCTACACAAAGGACTGTTCACTACCGCAGCAGTGGACAACATAGACCACAACCCCAGCTCAACAACCTCACATGATTCCTTTCATGGTACCGCAATATCTCTTGTCCAACATCCAACGACTGAAGAATCTGGAGAAGAAAGAATCATTGACACCTTTGACCCCTTCCAGTCTACCAAAACCAAGAAGGTTCCCAACTCCCATCATCCTACCGTGACGTTCCCCCTGTGACTGTACCTTCAATTGAGCTTTGTGCTCCAAAGATATCCGGACGAATTAAATCTCATCCATTCACATCAAATCGTGGAAAAGATAAAGAAAAGGATTGGCTAGAGAACGTAGAGGAAGAGCTTTCGAGGGAAGTGCTTGACAGAGATGGAGCAGTGTCTTGGGCTGCATATCGTGCCTCAAAAACTCCTCTGTCAACCCATCAGCCTGCTATTATCGCGCTTTTGCCAATGTTTACAGAGAATGCCCACTCCTTGGCGATGATTCTACACTCAATGAATGTCATAAGATCTGCGGTGTGTCATGTGAATCTCGACCAGATTCCAGTTATTGCCTTTGACCAGCCCTTGTTTGCCCTCGCCAAACAGATCCAGTGGAGCTTGGCTAGTACTCACGGAGAAAATCATTTTGTGGTGATGTTTGGCGGACTCCATATTGAAATGACAGCTTTTAAAGTCCTTGGAAAATGGCTAGATGGTAGTGGATGGACAGAGGTTCTGTCTACAGCAAACGTAGCAACCCAAGGTGTGGTGGATTCATTCATCACTGCCAGTCATCTCACTAGAACACGACGTGCACATCAAATCACAGCTGCCAGTCTCCATATCCTGCAGCAGAAGGCCTACCAACAATATGCGAGTGTCAGTTGTCCAGAAGTAAAGCCCTTTGATGAGTGGAAGGAAGACATGCTAAAGAAGTGTCCACAATTTCTTTACTGGGATCGTGTACTTGAACTGGAGATTAACTGTCTGCAGCTTGTACGTGCTTTTAGAGAAGCAGATTTTTTCCTCTACATTGAAGCTCTCATCAACATTGTGCCATGGATGTTTGCCTTAGACCACATAAATTACGCCAGATGGCTGTCAGTTCATATCCGTGATATGTGTGAACTGCCTATCCAACATCCAAATGTATTCCGCAGGTTTTGCGATGGCTCGTTTGTGGTTCACAAGTCAAAACGACTGTTCTCTCGTCGATTGCTCTGGACCATGCTCATGAGCAAGTTAACGCCTTAGTAAAGGGTGAAGGAGGAGCGGTAGGGTTGACTGAGAATCCCTCAGCACTTCGAAGATGGATGGTTGCCGGGCCAGAAATTGCACGGATGATCAGTGAGTTTGAAGATTCAGAATCAGCTCCAGAATGTCAACATCATGAACAAAAACCAGCTACACAAGTCGCCTTTGCAAGAGATGTCTTGAACGTTGTTTCTTCTTTCGAAGACCTACAGAATCCTTTCACAGAAAAAAGTGAAGAACTGATAGCCGTTCATACAAAAGATGTTATAGACGAGACGGTTATTAACACTGTGCAGAATATTGTCAAAATTGGTGAAACACAATTCAACACATTCGTCCAGGAACGGTTCATCGACAGGAACAAGCCAATTACAGACACAATCAAGAAAAACAACCTTCCTATGCTACGCACCTCACGCAAGAAAACCACATCAAAGCAGAAGGAAAAGATTGGGCTCCTCAAAGACGACTGTGCCCTGTTCTCTAGACTTTTCATTGCATGTCAGAGCCGAGATGGAAATCTTGAAGAGTTCTTCAAGTTCGAGAACCAGCCATGGCCACCCTCTCTCTCTCAAATGGGTGAACTACGAGGAGGACAAAAGTCAGATCTTGTGAAGTGCCTTCAGTCAGTCGTTACTCCAGCAACAGAGCAGCCAACTTTAGATGCAATCATACTAGATGGGGCAGTCATAGTTCAGATGCTGAATCCGGGAACAGTACGTACCTTTGAAGAGTACTGCGAAACCGTGTTTGGTCCCTATATTGCAAGGCATATTCAATCTGTTAAACGAGTAGATCTGGTTTTTGATGATTACCAAGAAGACTCGCTCAAGAAAGCAGCACGTGAAAGAAGAGGCACTGGTCAACGTCGTAGAGTTACACCTTCAACGCGGATTCCATCTGACTGGAAGGGTTTCCTTCGAGTTGATGAAAACAAGAAGGAGCTCTTCTACTGCTCGCAAACTACGTCGTGGCAATGGCGATACCTGATGGCAAGGAACTGTATAGCACTGCTGGAGAGAGTGTGTTGTCATCCTCCAACAGAAGTGATATGACCATCCTATCTCCATGTACACACGAAGAAGCCGACACACGGCTGATGGTACACGTTTTAGATGCCAGCCTATGTGGACATCGCCGCATCATGATAAGAACGAACGATACTGACGTGGTTGTGCTGGCTGTGTCCATTGCAAGTACGATCCCTGCAGAGGAGCTGTGGGTTGCGTATGGTACAGGGAAACATCTACAGAACATTGCTGCTCATACTATTGCTGCAACGTTAGGCATTGAGAAAGCTTTAGTTTTACCCCTATTCCACGCACTTTCTGGATGCGACACAGTTTCCTTCTTTGCAGGCAGAGGCAAGAAGACGGCATGGGACGTGTGGAGCGTATTTCCCGAGTTGACATCTACACTACTAACTCTGACCTCATCACCTGAAGCATCGATGATACCTGCCTGGCTGTGATTGAGCGATTTATCATCCTCCTGTATGATCGTACAAGTAATCTGACAGAGGTTAATATGGCTCGGCAATATCTATTCTCTAAGAAGTCAAGAAACCTAGAGAACATTCCTCCAACCAAAGAGGCACTCCTACAACACATCAAGCGTTCAGCATTTCAAGGAGGGTACGTTTGGGGACAAACACTTCTTAAACAGCCAGTTATTCCAAGTCCATCAGAGTGGGGATGGCAACGTGATGACAAGTCTTGGACTCCAGTGTGGACAATGCTGCCACAGTTGAAGGACACATGCTATGAACTAATACGTTGTGGCTGCAAAACTGCCTGCACAACAGGTCGTTGTAAGTGTGTGAAGGCAAGCTTGGTTTGCACAGGCCTGTGCAACTGCAGTGGTAACTGTAATTAAGAAACGTTTTGTTCTTGCTTCCAAACCGGATCACCGCAATTGTAAGAACACGTACATTGTAACTAGAAAGGAAAATAGAACCAGAACTTGATAAAGTAACAATGGTTTGCACAACGTAACTAATGTAATGCCGGTTCATTTTACTGGAACGTCATCAGTAGTGTACTCGTTTAAATAATTTTAAATGAGACAAAAACACTTTCAAGAAATCTTTGTTCTGGTCGCAAAGGTGACAATGAGCTCGGATGTTTGATATGTTTTCATTTTCGTTTGTCGGCTGCTGAATTAGTAAACTGTCACATGCAAATGCATGCAGTCTAAAGAAAAAATTTAAAGAACACGTTATTGATCAAGTGACTGATCCGTGACAATATAATGCTGTAGATGTCCGACTTTAAAAGGCTGAAAAAATACATATCCTGTCTCCGAAAACACTGAAAACGTATCTCTGAAGAAACTTGACACAGGAACCCCACCATTTCTAAGAAGGTCACGTGACTTCACTACACATAATCAATGCAAAGGAAATCGCTCATATATCAATACAAGTAAGTTTTCTAGGCATTTTTTTCTAAAATACCAAGTCTTATTCAACATTATAATTTTAGCCTCGTTTCCATGCTGGGTATTTTAAGACATGCGCAGTACTCGTCACCAATACCTAATTTGGGATGGCTCCATATCCAAAAATGATAGTATCAGGGATGTTAGTAATCTGGCAAAGTTTCATGCTTTTATCAAAAAAGGAACGATTTTGGTCGTTAGCAGCTGGACTAATATTGTGTATCAAATACATTATTTTTATAGTATCAAATACTTTTAGACTATAGAAAAGGCTAATACATTGATAGCGTCGTTCTTCTATGAGTGGGACAGTTACAGTATCGTGCCGTATTGAAAGAGTTTGATTGGATGAGATGCATCTGCATGTGTCATGGTACCGTAGGCTTCCCACTCAAACGAAAACAACTCTATATGTCATGTATATACCCATTTTATACACTTATTTATTTATATATTGTGTATCATATATTTTTATCGTATCAAATACTTTTAGACTGTACAAAAACTAAGACATATGTAATGTATATTTAGTAAATAAACCCCTTCTGGCGACTGGTATATCGGCTGATAATGTCCGCGGCTGAGAGATGGTCCGAAAAATGAACAGTTGGCCGAGAAGCGAAGCCTCGAGGGCAACTGTGATATTTTGAGGACCATCTCTAAGCCAAGGATATTATCAGCCGATATACCAGTAAGCCAGAAAGGGGTTTATTTATTTTATAACCCTTCTATAAATTGTCTACGTCGACTTCAAAGTTGAAGAAACCGAAACAAAATGATGGATGAAGAAAACAAGTTTAATTGAGTTCAAATATCCATTCCGTTTGATATCTTATTTATTTATATATTGTGTATCAAATATTTTTACAGTATCAAATACTTTTAAACTGTACAAAAACTAAGACATTGATATATGTCATGTATATAGCCATTTTATACACTTATTTATTGATATATTGTGTATCAAAAAAAATTATAGCTATCAAATACTTTTAAACGGTACAAAAACTAAAAACACAAATGTACAGTCTTGAAATAATGTTATTTCTTCCAAATTGATAATAATAAATGATTGTTAATTCAAATGTTTTCCTCATGAATTATTAATGAATATGATAAATGTAATAGATACAATATGAGCGGCTGTGTTGTATGAGATATTCTGCTCGTGATTATAGATATCACGGATGCGAATATTGTATCTATTACTTATATCCACAAATGTATACAATCTTGTTCTACTATGATTTTCAAGATATTGTACCAGTAAGTTTGGCTGAGAAAATCAAAGTTAAAGTCTATGCAAATCCAGACGATTTTGTATCAGAAATACAAGCTCTTCCACGGCTATGATTTATATTGTGTTTTCCTCGTGAATGTTTAATGAATATGAGAAATGCAATAGATACAATATGAGCGGCTGTGTATGAGATATTCCGGCGAGCAATCCTCGTCCAGGTCTTGGAGCCAACACAATGCTTTACTTTCCATCATCTGGTACCATGAGTTCGGCGAGCCTTGGAGACAACAATACAACGCTTTATTTTCCATCATCTGGTACCACGAGGGCAATACAAGTTCAAACAATAGTTAGAGTCAATATTCTTCTGCTGCAGAGTCAACATCCTCGAACCGAAGCCGTGGAAAAAAACTGGTCCGATGCAGAGACTAGATTTATTTTAGAAATCTGGAGGGATAACTTCCCAATCAGCAAGAGGAGAAACAGCGGAGCTTGGGATTCGATCGCCAAGCAACTCAACAAGGTTTTGACAGAGCAAGGTACCAATACATACCGAAACGGAGCTCAGTGTAAAGCCCGCATGAAACATCTCGTATACGAATATAAGAAGGACAAAGACCACAATGGTCGTTCAGGACACAACAGGGAGACATACGAATATTATGAGGAATTAGATTCTGTAGCAATGTATTGCTGTATTTCTGCTATTCTATGTACATGTATTTGAAGGACAACCTTTTTGAGCATGACTATAAGCTATATAGGTTTCATAACAAGCAACTTTCAGATGTGTTGTGGATATCCATATGGATTCCATTCACCATAATGAAAACAAATGTTCAGTTTCCCAGTGTTAATGTTATAAAAAAAAGCAAAATCCTTCGTTTCTGTGACAATAAGTTTTACCTTATTGCCACAACGGCCGCCTCCTTTGATCATCTTCTTCAGGTAAGACTTCATCTCCTTGCTGAAGGACAGAATCGACAGCTCGTAAGGGATGTCACGATGAACCTCGGCATAGTAAGGGCTAACAATCCTCTTACGGCCTCCAAGTCTTCGATGGATAGCCTCCAGCCACAGCCTTGACTCCCTTTTAAAAACTGCTCACGAACTGACAGTATAGGTAGCAACAAGTCATCGTACTTCACTAACTGCTGAATCAGCTGGCAGTCTCTCTGACATTTCAACAATTGGAAGAAGCGCTGCAACTCCCGACTCCATTCAGCACTCCCTTCATATTCGCCAAGGCACCTTTCCAGCTTCTCCTTTGTATCATTGTCTTCGTCTTCGTCATCAAAACTGTCCTCTTCTTCTGAGTTTTCATTATTATTTTCTGCAAATACTACGTTCAAAACGTCCTGGACGTTCAAACGGGCCGCCATATTGCTGAACAGCAAAACCGCTGGACAACAGTAATGTCGTACATTAGGTGGAAAACCGCTGGACAAAAATAATGTCGAACATTGGCGATTTTGAGGTAATTTGTGCCCGGCATGTCACGTACCTGTTTCGCAGCTCTCTCAAGGCTCTCGTAAGACTGACACTCTTGTTAGAGGAAAGCGTCCTGATATATGCTGAATAGGGCTTGTAAAGTAACTAGGTGTGCTGCTTGCCCTCTAACGTGGTTCCCATTCAGTATCTGCTTAACCGTCGCTGGACCATAAAGTTCTGATTCTACCCAACACATATCGATGTCACTGTTCTCAATGTACGAACCGATTGTTCTCAGCTGAGCCATTACCACCTAAAGTTCGCCTGTACGGAGAATCAAGGTATTTAGATCGTTGCGTGACATCTGTAGCTTCTTTGCTGGCTGGTAAAGTCCCATATCGAGTGATATGACGGTCTTTCTGTTGCGGCATACAACCATTGTACTTATGTTTTGCGCTTGCTTCAAAACAGTGATCAAAGTGCTCCATTCGTGTGCTGGTGCTGCAATAAGAGGCGGAGTTCCAACTGTGTGTCCATAGTCGTGTTCACAAGTGAATTGTATCCTGACCATACTGACTTACTCAGTGACTTACTCCTGACTTACTCAGTGTGCTTGGCAGGCTCTTCCTCTTCTTCATCATATTCACTTGGTGCTCTGGCCAAATGGCGCACAAGAATCCATGCACAATATTGCAATCTAACCACGTTTCCACACAAGTTGAAAACGTACTCAATACTTGAGTAATTAGCGAATTATCATTTCAGCGTGCAATTTTGTTATGATATCAATTTGCATAATGATATAAAGAAGTATAGAGAAGCAATTGAACTTTAAACGTCATCGAATCACAAGAATTGTTTGTCTTCATCTGAAAGGACAGCACTAAATCAAATTTTGAATTTGAATTCAGTTTCACCATAAACATTAAGTTGTAGTATGGCTTGCAAAGCTTTATCACATAGAGTAACTCTGACTACTATGTAAATATATGCATATATTACAGGTTATACATACAGTAGAACTCTGATAATTCCAACTCAGTTAACTCAAAAACCTGCCTACTAGCTTGAACAAATTTTAGCTTCTCTTGGGAGTTCTACTGTATTTAATTTCAGGTTATTCTTTAAAATCAAGTAGATTTCAGGTAACCTCAAAAAGGAAGTCAAATCAACCTCATCCCATGCTATTACTTATAATAATAAATTATCATTGGTGCAACAGTAAATTTGGGCATACAATGTACATGTACAAAACTTACTCTTACAGGATGCATCAGATGTGTTTGTAACGAGTTTAGAAGTCACCATTGTTACTCCACAGTCACTCTGGTGACTTCTAAACTCGTTACATGGGATGTAACTACTACAGTTTATGCATTGAACTGTATATGCCTCAGTAGCCTGCAGAAAACAAATTAACTGTCAGAATATCCACAGCATACATACGAATCCCCTGTGACATGTACAATACAAGATAATGCAACATACTGTTTGATAACATTTTTTGGAGAATTCTAGTGACCTTCTAACTCTATTTGGCAATATGATGTATAGCAATAAGGAATGCCTTACCAACGGTTATATAAAGCTTATACAGTATGCAATATAATCAACAATGAAAGTAATAATTTAACATATAACTTACCTCTGATGAAAGAACTGTGTTTGCAGACAGATCCGCCTGCAATGGGCGGATGTATCCTTTGGCCTGGTTGAGTACTCCTCTCAAGTATTGGATAGTGTAGCCACCTGATAGGAATCAACCTGAGATCCTTCCCATCAGCACGCAAGATCTCGAATCCCCCACCATCTTTAAGTTTGGGAAACTCATTCTCGATGCAATCTATGAAGATCTTACAGCATTTCCCCGCTGGGAAAGCAACTTTTTTCTCGCCAAGCCCTGCAATTGCTAATTTTCCCTTATCAACAAAGGTAGGCACAGCACAATCGTCAACCATTGACAAACATATAAAGGTATGACACCACTGAGGTTTCTCTAACTTTCGTCACTTTGCCCGTGCATCAGGTCTCCCTGAAGAAGTACTTGGCTGAAACCCAAATAGCCGTCGATGTTCTTGTATTGGCGTTGAGAGAGACTGTGAATTTGAGGTGGATTGAGATGTAGAAGAAGGCGTCCCTAATCTCGATACAGCTGATAGAAGTGTGCTTGCACATTGGCGCAAAACGCGCTGAGTATCTTGTACACTACTTTCGTCCGCCATTTTGTGAGTCCACGACCACGTGCAGCCGCCCCCTGGCTCTTCTCTCACTCAACACCAACCGCTGGCCAAGTATCCCATAGGCTCAACCCGAATAGAAAATCGACCCGAATAAAAAATCGACCCGAATAAAAAATCGACTCAAATAAAAAATCGACCCAAATATTAAATATTGACCCAAATAATAAATCGACCCAGATAAAAAATCAACCTAAATATTAAAAAATCGACCCAAAAATATTAAAAAATCGACCCAAATAAAAAATCGACCCAAATATTAAAAAAATTGAACCAGATAAATAGAAAATCCAGACATAAAAATAGCAAAGTTGACTTGAAAATAAAAGTATCATACGAAAAAACTTGAATTACATTTTTGGCACCAATGGCACACCATATTATACGACATTAGGTAAATAACAATAACATTTGGATTTTGTACAGTTTGGATTTTGTAAATTCAGTTAACACATCCTCGTCCTATTGTCACATCTGTCACGTGGTCTTTGTCTGGGGAAACAGTGAAAATGACATAATATGAAATATGGGGGAAGTGGCTTTCCTTCAGCAGATTTTGAGACTTCTATGTTATTGGTCTGATAGAGGTAGAGGAGATGCCAGGCTGGGTTCTTTGTCCCAGATGTGTTTTGTTTGCAGATGTCTCCTGTTTTCTTTTTTTTATCTATCATCCGCTCGGATCTGTTAGGATCTCATAGCAACCTTTCCTTGTCCATTGTTTGTGCTATGTTGGGTTCACATCCATTTCCAATGATAAATAAATACAGTTGAAATACGGTTTTATCATCCATTGGCTTTCTCCAAAACAAAGGTTTATCATTATTTGTCCACAGATGAATTGCATTAAAAATGTCTCCGTTTATGCATTCGAAGAGTTGACTCCTTTCTTCATATATCTGTTCTTTGGAAAACGACGTCAGTTATGGTTTCTGGTCAATCTGATCTGGTGTTGCTGCTGATGGTCAGTGTCGACCCATGTAAGGTGCGACATGCATTTTGCCCAGTGGTTTATTTTGAGAAAATTATTTGTCAGCTGAAAAATAAAAGCCACTTTATGGCGAATATCATACACTGTGTTATTGTGATTGTAGGTCTTGTATAGCGCTGTATATAAAAACTAAGGAAAGTGAGATGAGAAGATTAATTTATATTTCAATAGAGGACGGTAACATCGAAGGCTAACAATGACTGATAATTGTTTTTCAAAAGAATCATCCTCCCCTTTGTCGCAAGTACTTGTAAAATCGCCAGACTTATTCTATTGGTTTTGCGTTTTTTGTCTTTCATGAAACTCATGAAGCCATGTGCGCCTTTTCAGATTGAATGGGTTGAAGGTTGACAAAATGCATCTCTCCAACTGGTATACATCCGGCCTAAGGTTGAAGTTCGGCAAAGGGACGAACGAAAACAAGGTGGTGGAGGATGGTGGAGATATTTCTTTAAGGATCTTAAATCTGAGTGTGTGGAAGATGAGAAATTTAACATTGTACGGGAAAGCTGTCGTAGTTCGTTCATTAGCAATCTCGCAGTTACTATATGTATACTCCAAAGTTAGCATTCCCTACGTATACATTAAGAAAGTAGAAGATGAAATATAAAAGTTTATATGGAATGGCAAGAAACCTTAAATATAAAACCTTAATCGGCGATTATAATCAAGGTGGAATAGAACTTCCTGATTTGGAAGCTATCATTCAAGCAAATCGTGTGAGCTGAGTAATGAAATTCATTGAAAAGTCACACGAAGATTATTGGAAATCCATTGCTAAAATTTATTTTGACTCTTTAGGCGGATTAGAAATTTTAGGTGGAAATTTTGATTCTTCCTTTTTAAATAAAGTTAAAGACTTTCCCAAGTTTTATTCGGAAATTATAAATGCTTGGGCTTCAATTAGTGAAACTAAAATATCAAATGCCGAAGACATATTAAGACAACCGATTTGGTTTAATAAGTATATACTCTTTTAAAAAAACGGAATTTTCAACTATTAAGAATATTATGAAGAAGGGGATAAAGGTAATAAATCAAGTGTGGGACAGAAGTACTGGTCCAAACTGGGATGTTATTAAACGAAATGGGTGGGTAGACAATGAATATTTGTTATGGAGATGTATTATTGATGCCATTCCTAAACGATGGAGAACTATACATAAAGAAAATGGCCAGACAAGCGTAACAAGTAGTTTAGAGACACAAGAGAAATATATAGAACTAGCAAGTGCCTCTTTGAACAAAAAACTTTATGACTTTAAGATAGTGGACTCACCTAAATGTACATTTTGTTTTAATCAAAATGAATCAACAGAACATTTTTTTGTTGAGTGCAATGAAACAAATAATTTTTATATAAAATGTAGAAATTGGTTAAAGCAGGCTAATAATATCGCGATGATTCATCGTAACTGAACTAGTACCGGCTGGCCGCAGACTTGGATGTGATTCATCTGATATGTTATTTCGGTTGGAGATGGCTGATGATATCAGGGGTTGCTCGTGTACATTCGCTTCGTTGTAGTCGTCTAGTGAATAGACGTTTCGGTGCCCAATGGCTTTAGCAATATCAGATATTTCGACTTGGGCTTTTTTCAGCTTTCCAACAACTGTTTTCCAAGCGCTGTGGTTCGTAAATATATTTGTACTGTCCTCCAGAGCTGCTGTTCACCCCCATTGGCTGTACTTTGTACCATGTCTGGTCATCCACGGATTTGTTGTGTTTTATCGAGAGATAAAACGGGCCGGTTTTCTCCAAAGTATTGGGTCGTCGACTGACATACTCTTTAAAAAGAGCTACTGGGCATCTTTCTCTATCGGTCTCGAACATTCGTGGCTGGAAGTCTCTACTTTTGGTGTGCATCCCACTCTGGCGTGTTTTGGTTGGTCGTTCGGCGAACTGTATGTACTCTGTACCTTCGTCATCTTTATTGAGAAGAAAATCCTCCATTTTCATGGCATTGGTGCTCCTGCCTCCCACGTAGTCCAAAGTACTGGGTAAGTAGCCACCGGCCACATAGTATATATCAGGGATTCTGGTGTTTTTGACGCAAGTTTTTCCTTTTCCCAGATTATTTATTCTCTACTTGACAACGGTCTTGATTTATTTTGTCGCAGTTGTTTGGCTTTTCCCTCAAGAACTTGCTTAGACGGTTTTGTTGATGTGCAGTCACTTTGGTCACTTCTCATTACATGGGATGAAACTGCTACAGTTTTTTACTGTAGTTTTTAAATGCTTTTAAAAGCATTTAACTGTATATGCCTCGGTAGACTACAGAAAACAAATTAACTGTCAGAATATCCACAGCATATACCGATGTCATAAAAATGGCTGCTGATAATTTGCATTAGCCAAAAATAAAGGTTTTTTTTGAAAAATAAGTATTTGATATGTTATAATATGATTATTTGAATAACATGTATGTGTTTTGAAATCAAATAACAAATTACTGAGAAGATATTAACATTTGGAGTTATGAGATTGCACCAAAACGAGGCATTTTAGGACTCAATTGAAAAATACATACAACACTTTATATTTTTGATCTGTCATAACTCCGATGATATTTTTGTCTACTGAAACGAAACTTTCCAAAATTGTATATTTCTAGGTGGTACTCTTTTAGATGACAGTAGCCATTTGTTCCAAAACGTCTTAAATTTGCCAAAGTAAAAATACGCCTTTATGACATCGGTGTATTCATTTATGGAAACCTTAACTGAAAAACAAACTTTGTAGTTGGATGTTAGAATACAAATTTGGGATTATTCACAACGGTGAGTGTGACAAAATAATTACGCCCCTTGAGACAGCAAAATACTTGAACAGTAATTAAAGAAGTAAGTAATTCCAAGAGGGACATTAAGCATTTAGTATATTGTATCGGAACAAAAGAGTTACATCACCAGCTATGATATATAAAGAAAGGATGCGGTCATAGGGTGTGTCAAATCAGTAGAGTTCAGTTGGAGTGTGTACGGGAAGATAGAAAAACCTAAGAAACCTCTTCAGCATCTTGATACAGAGATACGGGTAAATTCCGAAGGTTTAAAGAAGAAGAACGTTACTTGTAGTGGAGCCGGAGCAGTTGGAAAGAGCAGTTGGACAGTTGGAAAGCACAAGAAAGACGAAGGACAAGAAAGACGAAGGACAACTGAGAAAGATCGACGCAACACTGAACATCGAACATTGAACACTGTACTTGGACTTTTGTTAAGTATTTCAGTTAAGTAGTATTCTGTAGAGTTACATTTATATCACTATTAGTTTTCCATGGTATCTGTAGTTCCTTTTGGAGAATAATAAATGCTGTTAGTCGTATGGTTTGTATTTGTAATTAGTTGTCTCGGGAGGAAGGGAGGGCACTCGAAGGGAATGGGCGGTGAAAGCATCACATATTTTGGTGTCAGAAGTGGGATAATTTTGTCGAGTGTCCACCAGATTCCGAATACTACTAGTTGTAAATCGTACCTGGGTATTAGTTTTAGTGTTTTTGAATCGGAAATGGAAGTGCCATATGAGGAGTTAGAGTTAGAACAGCTAAGATTAGAATGTGCCAGTCGAGACATAGAGTTTGGCTCTAAAGATGGAAGGAGGATAAAGCACAGGATTTTAAGGCTTCTAAGGAAATAATTTTCCAGGCATATCAACATACTGTAGACTATTATAGGTACAAATTCAGGAATTCAGAAAAAGAGCCAGATGAAGATTTTGTGCAGTGGGTTCACAGGTCTCGTAGGTATTTAGACAGGTGGATGAGAGTAGCAAAAGCAGAAGGTAGTGAAGAGCGAATCAAAGAACAGTTTATGATGAACAAATGTTAGATTCAGTTTCACCTGAACTGCGCTCTTGGTTGATAGAGAAGAAACCACAGACTTCTGGAGATCTTGCCACGATTGCCAACGACCATATTAAAGCAAAGAAAGGCCCAATCATCGATGGAAAGTATGTTGGTTATGGGGAAAAAAACAATTCAAGCCATAATCAAGCCAACTGCTACAGTATCAACAGAAGAGCAAAGCACTCCACAACCTAAACCACCACCTGCAGTGAGTTATCAGTCGCGCAGAGGGAGAGACAATAATTCACAACCTCGATGCTTTGTATGTGGGAAAATTGGTCATCTGTCCTATGACTGCAGAGAGGGAAAGAGGAATCCAGGTGGAACAGGTCTGTTGTGCATGACTCCACTTGATTCTGAGCGACAAGCTGAGTTGCAACCACACTATATTTCGCTCATATTACAAAGTTAGATAGGCTAGGGTGTTACTAGAATTACTGTGTAGTTAGTTTAATGAAAGAGCGTTGTGTTTTCGAGAAAAACGCAAAACTTTGATTCCCGCCGAAAATCGCCTATGAAGACAACAAATTGTGATTTAAGTTTAATCGTCTTGCATCACAACATGAGCTTCGCAATCGCTCTAAAAATTCCACCACGTGTTATACGATCTCTAAATTTACTGACTGTGTGATTATCTGGATAATTACTCAATATTTTGCGTGACAGGAAAATTATTTTGTAGACCTACATTTACGTTGACCGAAAGTATACTCCACTAAAAATTTTTTTTCACCATGTGGTAGTGCTCGAAATAGTTTGAGCAACAAATGAATGAAAACTGGAATGTTATCCTCTCAAATGCCGGAGAGATCTACCTGGGCAAATGAATTAGCGTAACGGGAGAGTGTTTTGAATTCAGTTGAAAATTAGCATTTTCTTACCTTTGAGGTCATCACTCACGCTTCGCTCTTGTGATACTTCCGTACTTTGACCACTTTGAACGTTTCAAATAGTTTGTATTAGCTACGAAATTGTATTTTAAAAGTCTTCACGAAGGTTGAAGGAAATTCTTACCTCATCTGAAGGGAAAACCTGATCGAGAGTCGGAAATGCAATAGATGGTGATCTTACAACTGACAAGTATATAACTGTCAACACAGGAATTCCTCCATAACTCATGAGATTTTCCACTCATTGAAGACTTCAAGGATAAAATAAGTCTCCTTGGTTAATATCAATACCGGTTGTAGAATTTTAAAACTGATTTGAGCTGAGAAGACGTCATATTAAAAGAGCGTTGAAATATGTCTCGGCTGAAATCGAAGGCACTTATGCTAATTATTGCCTGTCAATCATGTCGTTGTTTGACGTTTCTATTTTTGAACCATCAAGAAAATCTCAGTTTTTGATATATTTTTTGAAATATTTTTTGATATATAATATATATGCTACCATGGTTTCAGAGGCGCTATATATATATTATCGGCTCGCCGCGTAATGATATATATAAAGCACCTCTGGAACCATGGTACTGTTAGCCGGTAACCCGGTGGGGGACTCGGTGGGAGGGGACTCCCATGTGAAAGGGTCAGGGATGATCGTCGTCTCTTTTTGGGCCAGTGTAAATTACGGTTTTGGTAGCATTTAGGGTTGTTTACGACGGAACAACAATATTTCAAGCCATCAATGTATCATTTAGGGTTGCAGACAAACATTATAAAAAGACCGTCATACTGCACTGGCGGCTAAAGCTCTTATTTGTCTGCCTGCCGTATAATGATATCGTTTTAGGGGTCAAATGCAGAGTGATCCGATGATATATTGTCCCAGCTCCTTTCACATGGAATCCCCCCCCCCCCCCCCCCCCCCCCCCCCCCCCCATGGGGTCCCCACCCCCCGGGAAAGAAACAGGGGGTGCGTTGTAGTTTTAAATCTATTAACTCTATCGCTGGTGGAGTTTGTGGTTTTGATAGTAAAGACTGAAAGCAAGTCGTAAACAATTTCATGCAGTAGAAATATTGTAAACCAACTGCAATCATTTCTTTCACGGGTGCTGAAGATGATTTGTTTCTGATATGACATAACTACGATATGTCATCACAAGTAGCACGTCCTCTCTCTATGCACAAAAGTTGTCAAGATCCAAGTGCCACGCCCTATCTCCAACAAGAACAGTAACAAGCGATAAAAGTAACAAGCGATAAAAGTACCACGCCCTATTTCTAACAAGAACAGATTTCAAGATATAAGCAACACGTCCCCTATCTATGAAAAAAGTGGTCACGATACAAGTGCCACGCCCTATATCTAGCAAGAACATTTATCAAGATAAAGTAACACGTCCTCTTTCTAAGCAAAAGTGGTCACGATTCAAGTGCCACGCCCTATCTCTAACAAGAACAGTTATGAAGATATAAGCAACACGTCATCTCTCTATGAACAAAAGTTGTAAAGATCCAAGTGCCACGTTCCATCTCTAACAAGAACAGTTTACAAGATAAAAGTACCACACCCTATTTCTAACAAGAACAGATTTCAAGATATAAGCAACACGTCCCCTATCTATGAAAAAAGTGGTCACGATTCAAGTGCCATGCCCTATCTCTAACAAGGACAGTTATGAAGATATAAGCAACACGTCATCTCTCTATGAACAAAAGTGGTCACGATCCCAGTGCCACGTTCTATCTCTAACAAGAACAGTTTACAAGATACAAGTGCCGCGCCCTATCTAAGAACAGCTTTCAAGATATAGTAACATGTATTCTCTATTTCAAGAAATAAAAGTTATGAAGCCAGTAATAGGCCGAGTCTTTTCTCTTAGTATACTGACAGCAGCATAAATACCACATCGTTTCTTCTATATGAACTCTATGCACCTGCAACATTGAAGTGTAAACTACCTTCCCCTTATGGGAGCCCAATTGGTGAGAAATGCTTGATACTGGCAATTCGCAATGAATATTTCTATACAATAATTAGCCAGCACATGATGACGGCCTTTTTATTTATTTTTATCGTGCAACCCTAAATGATACATTGATGGCTAAAAATATTGTCGTTCCATCGTGACCAAGTGATACCAACATCCATAATTTATACCCCTACGGGAAGTCTCCGAGTCAATCCCCCCTTACAGCCCCTTGGTTAATTCCAGAGGTGCTAAGCCGATAATATATATAAAGCACCTCAGGAACCAGGGTAACACTAAGGAGTATCATATATTTGCTTGATGACTTCAAAAATAGAAACGTCAAACAACGACATGATTGACAGGCAATAATTAGCATAAGTGCCTTTGATTTCAGCCGAGACATATTTATTTCAATGCTCTTTAATATGGCGTCTTCTGAGCTCAAATCAGTTTTAAAATTCTACAACCGGTATTGATATTAACCAAGGAGACTTATTTTATCCTTGAAGTCTTCAATGAGTGGAAAATCTCATGAGTTATGGAGGAATTCCTGTGTTGACAGTTATATACTTGTCAGTTGTAAGATCACCATCTATTGCATTTCCGACTCTCGATCAGGTTTTCCCTTCAGATGAGGTAAGAATTTCCTTCAACCTTCGTGAAGACTTTTAAAATACAATTTCGTAGCTAATACAAACTATTTGAAACGGTCAAAGTGGTCAAAGTACGGAAGTATCACAAGAGCGAAGCGTGAGTGATGACCTCAAAGGTAAGAAAATGCTAATTTTCAACTGAATTCAAAACACTCTCCCGTTACGCTAATTCATTTGCCCAGGTAGATCTCTCCAGCATTTGAGAGGATAACATTCCAGTTTTCATTCATTTGTTGCTCAAACTATTTCGAGCACTACCACATGGTGAAAATATTTTTTTTATCGGAGCATACTTTCGGTCAACGTAAATGTAGGTCTACAAAATAATTTTCCTGTCACGCAAAATATTGAGTAATTGAAGGGCTCCCTGCAATAACTACGTAAGTGACCTCTGATCAAAATCTAAATTCTCCTCGAGATTGTTTGAATTTCAAAGGAGAATTTGGGGTTTGATCACAAGTCACTTACGTCGTTCTTGCAGGGAGCCCTTCAATTATCCAGATAATCACACAGTCAGTAAATTTAGAGATCGTATAACATGTGGTGGAATTTTTAGAGCGATTGCGAAGCTCATGTTGTGATGCGAGATGATTAAACTTGAGTAACAATTTGTTGTCTTCATAGGCGTTTTTCTCGAAAACACAACGCTCTTTCATTAAACTAACTACACAGCAATTCTAGTAACACCCTAGCCTATCTAACTTTGTAATATGAGCGAAATCGATTTTTCAGTCTTTGCCACGAAATTTGGATTTTCCTCGGTTTTTGGTGACATTCATTCTTAACATGTTGGTGGACTCGGGTTGCACAAGAACACTGATTCACCAGAGATTTGCTTCAGATGTCAAAAAGACAGGCGAGTACATTTCTGTACTTACAGCTAATGGTGAGAGACTAACAGTTCCCTTGGTGTGGGTGAACATGGAAAGCGAGCAAGGAAAACATACAGAACTCGTAGGTGTCATGACATGTCTTCCAGTGGATGTGTTACTTGGACGCTCGTCTTATGGTCAGACGCTGACGCAAAAAGTAGTTCTGGAACAGTGGGAAAAAGATGTATAAGCAAAAGGAATCAATGATGATGGTAACCAGGCGTTTGTGCTCACTCGAAACCAAGTTGCTTTACAAAAGGCACAAGAAAAGAGAGTTAAGAGAGTTAAGAGTGAAAACAAAGTTGCGGTAAAAAGCTTGGCATCTACGAAACTACACAACAAAGATGGCCCTGCATATGAAGTAAGTTTAAAACATTTATTGGGAGACGGGAATGGTAGTGATGTGGAAACGGAACTGCAGGAACAGTTACACAATGAAAAGTGTGATGATGGCAAAAACATCTTAGATCGAAATCGAGAGCAATTGATAGCAGACCAGAATTCTGACGTAACATTAAAAGCAACGTATGAAAAAGTTTTGGATAAACCAGATTCAGATAGCTATTATTTGAAGAATGGAATTCTTATGCATAGGAAATGTAACAACGATGATCATGATGGTCTGAATTATAATTATCGTATTGTAGTACCAGAATTTTACAGGCAGGAAATTCTACGTGTGGGTCACGCAACTCCACTTGCTGGACACATGGGACAAGAAAAGACACATTCAAGAATTGCTGTTCACTTCTATTGGCCCAAGCTACACTTCGATGTGAAGAAGTATTGTGCCACATGCCCTGAATGCCAACTGGTGAGTAGAAGAAATGTCGCAAGTCGTGCACCTCTGAGACCAGTTCGAGTTGTCAGCGAACCATTCAGGAAGATCGCCATTGATATTATTGGAGAGTTGCCGAGAAGTAAGTCGGGTTGTAAGTACATCCTTACCATTGTTGACTACGCAACACGATATCCAGAGGCTATACCCTTGAAGAATATAAGCTCAAAATCTGTTGCGGATGCTCTTATTCTATGTTTTACACGACTAGGAATACCTGAACAGTTAGTTTCTGATCAAGGATCTAATTTTATTGGCAAGCTTATGACCCAATTATATGAACAGTTAGGGATAACAAAGATACAAACATCCGTTTATCACACTGAGGCCAATGGGCTTGTTGAAAGGTTTAATGGAACACTAAAAACAATGCTCAGAAAGTTTGTAAAAGATTGTGTACGAGACTGGGATAGATATTTACCTTATCTACTTTTTGCCTACAGAGAAGTACCTTGTGAGTCAACAGGTTATTCTCCTTTTGAGTTGCTGTATGGCAGAATGCCCAGAGGACCGATGTCAATCATAAAAGAAAGCTGGCTAGAAGAGAAACCATCGGAACCCAACGTAGTAAGCTACGTCCTGGAGGTACGCAGAAGGATGTTGAAAATGCAAAGAAGCGTAGCAGAAAACTTGAAAGCAAGTCAAGCAAAGCAAAAACGCCTTTACGACAGGAAAAGTTCTACTAGACGATTCGAAGAAGGAGACAAGGTCTTGGTGCTGTTACCAACCCCTGGAAGTAAACTGGAAACTAAATGGCATGGCCCATATGTGATAACCAAAGTGAAGGATGAGGGACGCAGCTACGAAGTTGACACGGGGAGGAGCAAGAAACGTCATCGCACGTACTACATCAATCTGTTAAAGAAGTGGCAAGATCGTGATGACGTTGCAGCCTTAGTGATTCCATAACCAGTCGCTGGAATTCTACCGCACAAAGGAAGTTTTTTCCGCCCTAACAGCGTCGAAACTTGGAGAGATGTGCAGATCTACGAGAACCTGACGAGCAAACAAAGAAAAGATGTGGTAAAGATCCTCGAAGCTTACTCTGATGTTTTATCGGGAACACCAAGCAGGACTACAGCAACTATCCATGACATAGACATTGGTGACGCTGAACCTATACGCTCTACACCATACAAGGTACCGCAATGTCTCGAAAAACAAGTAAGTGAAGAGATAAAGAAAATGTTAGCAATGGGGATTGTTCGACCTTCAAGAAGTGCGTGGGCGTCGCCTGTTGTAATTGTGCCCAAATCAGACCAGACGATCCGCTTCTGTGTTGATTATCGCAAGCTAAACAAAGTTACTAAAATGGATGCGTACCCTATCCCCAGGATGGATAGAATCATAGAGAGGGTGGCAGCAGCTAGCTATATAAGCATTTTAGATTTGACCAAAGGTTACTGGCAAATTCCCCTTCACGAACAAGCAATAGATAAATCAGCTTTCATTACTGCAGATGGTTTGTTTGAGTTCACAGTAATGTCGTTTGGAATGAAGACTGCCAGACACCTTCCAGAGAATGATGAATGACGTTGTCCTGAAAGATCTTGAATTTGCCAATGCGTATATTGATGATGTAGCCATTGACACATTGACATCCTTTGATCAGCACTTGGAACGTTTAAAATGTGTTCTGCAACGACTGAGAGAATTCAACCTGCGAGCAAGACCGACGAAGTGCAAGATTGCAATGCCAGTGGCAGAATTCATGGGACACAAAGTTGGCAGCAAAACCATCCAACCAAAGGAAGTTCTGGTGAAAGATGTGGATCGTTTCCCAACTCCACTGACAAAGAAACAATTAAGATCGTTTTTGGGTTTGGCGGGATATTATAGAAAGTTTATCCCCAATTTCTCAGAGAGAGCAGTAGCTTTGACCGATCTCACAAAAGGAAAGTGCCCTACTAAAGTAAAATGGTCTGATCAGTGTGAAGTGTCATTTCAGGACCTCAAGCAAGCTTTAAAAGGACAACCTTTGCTGGTTCCACCAAACTGGGAAAAGGAATTTGTCTTACAGGTTGACGCATCGGAACGTGCACTTGGAGCTATACTGACTCAAAAATACGAAGAAGATGAAGAACATCCGATAGCTTACGCAAGCCGAAAGCTACAACCAAGAGAAGCAAAGCTCTCAACCTCAGATAAAGAATGCCTAGCAATCGTGTGGGGAGTGGAATATTTCAAGTACTATCTGTTGGGAAGACCGTTCACCTTACAAACCGATCATAATCCTCTAGTGTGGCTGAATCAGGTACGGGACAAGAACCAGAAATTACTACGCTGGAGTGTAACATTACAAGAATATGACATCAAGATCGAACACAAGCCAGGCATAAAGAACACCAATGTAGATGCGCTGAGCAGAGCATAATATATTAATTATTTCATTATATTCTGTTTTGATAATATTGGAAATTTATTTAGTGTAAATATTATCTTAAGGGGGAAGGTGTGACGAAATAATTACGCCCCTTGAGACAGCAAAATAATACTTGAACAGTAATTAAAGAAGTAATCCCAAGAGGGACATTAAGCATTTAGTACATTGTATCGGAACAAAAGAGTTACATCACAAGCTATGATATATAAAGAAAGGACGCGGTCATAGGGTGTGTCAAATCAGTAGAGTTCAGTTGGAGTGTGTACGGGAAGATAGAAAAACCTAAGAAACCTCTTCAGCATCTTGATACAGAGATACGGGTAAATTCCGAAGGTTTAAAGAAGAAGAACGTTAATTGTAGTGGAGCCGGAGCAGTTGGAAAGAGCAGTTGGACAGTTGGAAAGCACAAGAAAGACGAAGGACAAGAAAGACGAAGGACAACTGAGAAAGATCGACGCAACACTGAACATCGAACATTGAACACTGTACTTGGACTTTTGTTAAGTATTTCAGTTAAGTAGTATTCTGTAGAGTTACATTTATATCACTATTAGTTTTCCATGGTATCTTTAGTTCCTTTTGGAGAGTAATAAATGCTGTTAGTCGTATGGTTTGTATTTGTAATTAGTAGTCTTGGGAGGAGGGGAGGGCACTCGAAGGGAACGGGCGGTGAAAGCGATTTTTTATTTCTTGTGTTGTGTTCTTTGACACTTGGTATTCATGCATCAAGAGTTTCGGGCTTTCAGAGCGCATTGCATAACGTGAAGGAATCCCAGAAAAAGTGAGCACCATTTAGAAGGGCCGCCATATTGGAATATTTACGTTTCTACGGGTTTTTCTCCGTGGTAACTTCATTTACAGTTCATCTAATCGGACAGCAAACTTCTAAACAGGTAGGAGAATCTGTTGCTTTTATGTTTTAGATGATAAATCTTATGAAATTCGAATCACGACGAACAGAAACTGCAACGAATGTTGTTGTGTCTCAATCTCCCACCGAAGCTACATGTACTTCGCTTGCTATACAAGCATGTTATTTGAAATTGTTACTCGGGCTTCCTGTGGAAGGCCCGAGTCTAAAAATACAGACGGTTTTTCATTGTCGTTGTGTTTCTACGCCAAATCTGCAAGTTGTCACCATAACGCATTGCGTGTTTACCGCTGACGCCACGGTACTAAATCACTGGGCCATGCTAATCTTCTCGGTATCGTTCCAATAGACTTTTTTTACCGATACGGCGGCCATCTTGAATTATGGGATGCCCAGGGTGCAAGCTAGTAACCATTTGGCCATGAAAAACTACGAAATCCTAATTTAAAGCAATGAGTTTGTACAAAATTATACAACAATACACAACACATGTAGATAGTAAGCCATACAACACTAAGGTTTGAGTGAAATAGAAAACTAATATATTGACGCGACTCCACATGTACAGTTTTTGGGTCATTTGCACCCTGAGCATCCCATAATGTTATATTCAAAACAATAGAATCCAAAAGGGCGCGTTCACACTGGGGTTCTAGATCGATCTGAGATCGATCTGAGATCGATCTAGGTCAAATGCGGGCTAAGTGTGAACGCATTTTTTTCTACAACTCCAGTGTGAACGCGCCCTCAGATCTCTGAGATCGACCTCAGATCGATTCAAGTGTGAACGCAAGCGAGCAAGAAGTGGGCTATGTTTATATAATTAGAAATGTCAGCTATTTTGTAGTAACATTTACATACATATACTTTATTGAATATTCCCCGTAGGGCTTCTCAGTCACAATTTACATTTTTAAAGAAATGCGAAAATGGACGGTCATTTATTGTAAGCCGTGGATTTCAGGTCCCCTGCACACGATAACGGACGAATTTTTAACCGTTCACAAAGTTGACCAGTACACACCGTTTAGACGGAACCGTCTCTTTAATTGGATAACATTTTGTATTTAAAGTGCCTATAACCCCTGTGAGATTGTTTCAAAAATCTATTCAATATAAGCTGAATAGTTGGTGGGTTCAGTATCTTGTGATTTGAACCTTGCGTTTATGAGTTATAGAGGTTTGAAATCTCAATATGCAAATTTGATGTCGTCTACTAAGACTTCATTTATTATACAAAAACGCCCTTGTGCTGATTATTGACATTTGTAAACTTACAGAATATTTTCACAGTCTTTATAAATGATTTTATAACTTTTTTGTCCATTTAAAAAAATAAGTTCCTCTTGAAAAAGTCTAAATAAGTTATGGCAAATTCCTTAGTAGACGTCATCAAATTTGCATATTGAGATTTCAAACCTCTATAACTCATAAACGCAAAGTACAAATCACAAAATACTGAACCCACCAACTATTCAGCTTATATTGAATAGATTTTTAAAACAATCTCACAGGGGTTATAGGCACTTTAATTTTTGTCCGCATAGCACAGTTCCGTGTGAACGGAACACCTAATCATATAACTTTTTGAACGGTTACAAATTCGTCCGGCACCGTGTAGACGTGGCCTCATATTTAGGTTGGATGTTCAAATTACGACAAATAAACGACATAATGGCGCTTTTTGAGCAAACTTGAAATAATCCAAATTATTATTTGTATTTCCTGCGGGGACTCATTTCTCAATACATCACCGTAAACTGCCGCTTATAAGCCCTGGGCTTATACAACTAGTTCGTAATGGTTTATGGGTGGGCATTATCAACGACAATAGTCCCTTTTCGCGTACACAGATCCCGTTGTAAAACCGCTGTACTTATTGACAACAGACGCATTTGTACAGGCTTAGCCTTGAGTCAGTGTCAATTATTCAAAAATATGAACAAGAACACAAAAAATGTTGACATGAAACAACATAAACATTTTTGAATTGCACAAACTGTTTCTGAATCGAGGCTAAAGCCTGTACAAATGCATCTTTTGTCAAGGACAGCGATCATCATCTCTAAACAACGCGAAACTGGAGCCGATTGTTGTTGTTTGAAAGTATATGGGCCTATAACCGGGAAGGCTAATAAGCTTGGGGAGAGGGCGGTATGGCCTTATTTTGAGCGTTCACCCAACAATAACGTCCCCACGTGCAGGACTTGCGACATTTTCGGCGAGCGCTTAATTACGTTTACAAGCAGCAAAGGCGTTTGATTCTAATGATCCCGCAATGTTGTTGTAGTAGAAAATCACAAATAATCACGTGAATCACTCAAGCGTACTGCTCATGAATTACGCCGTTTTCATGTTCACAACTATTTACATATAAGCAGAATCATGACCACAAAAAAACCAGTTAATACGAAATCGTTCTACTGGCTAACCTTGAAAATTTTCACCATAGAGCAAATCTAGCTCAGAGAAACAGAAGAAAGAAAGAAAAAAAAAAGAATTATTGATACTACTTTTGATATGGGATTCGAACCCGAGACTTCTGCGTCGTAGTCCAACGTCTTACCTATCCTCCCAAAAATAACAAATTTTCAAGTATCCAGTGTGAACGTAGGCTCAGTATCAAGCCGCTGGGGTTTCGTGCGCCCGCGATACTCTCCCCCTCACGGCTGGGCGCACGAGCTTGTCCTTTGTTTTTGTCAACCAATCAGAAATCTGCCCCCCAGTTTTTAAGGGGCATAAATTAAAAATGGCGTGATGGAGAGTTTTGATGCTTGTGAATATGCCCTTGGCTTGAGAAGTTTCATTTAGAGAGTTTTAAAGAAAAACAACGTTTAGCTTTGAAATAAATTGTTCTGAGAAAGGATGTCTTCGTTGTTCTTCCTACTGGCTCTGGAAAATCTCTAATTTTTCAAGCTGCTCCACTCGTATTTGACCTCGTGATATCGCCGCTAGTGTCTCTCATGAAATACCAAGTTAACTTCCTTTCATCAAAGGGCATTCCAGTTGATTTCACACAACTTTGGCCGCTCCGATTGCGAAGTTCAATAACGATCTTTGCCGACTTCACTGAGAACTGGCTTGGTTCAGTGAACCGTGAGTAATGTTTATGTCTCGAATTCAAATATTTGCTAGAATTGCATCTCAAACGAAATGTTTCAAAAAGTGTATTTCAAACTGCATTATGGAGATAAAGTCCTTTTATTGCGATGTCGTTCATCCTCAAAATCGACTTTCAACTATAGTTTTGATGAGTTTTTGAAACCATCGTGTTATCAGCTTCAAACATCTACTCTGGTCAATTTCACTTTGAAGTTCCGAAGTTCGTTAGCAAAGTTGGGAATTGCGAACGAACTTCCAATCGATCGCAGCGGCCAAAGTTGTGTGAAATCCACTGTAAAGCGGCTTTCTTTGGCGAAGAGCAAGAAGATGAGTCTATGAAATGTGGCGTGTTGTGCAAGATTGAAGACACATTTCCTCCGAAAGACATCCGTTTCCTTTTATTTTCTTCCTGTTTTTGGCAAATGATACAACCACTCTGGTTATTTAGGACAAACAAATCGAGCGCGAATAAAGTTTGAGTAAATTGGATTTTCAACCGAATAGAATTTCACTTCCGTTTCCGTTTTTATATTTATTTATGCTAATTACTTAAAAACGTCACGGACACGCTTTCGAGCCTGTGCGCACAGCCGTGAGGGGGAGAGTATCGCGGGCGCACGAAACCCCAGCGGCTGGATACTGAGCCTAGTGTGAACGCAAATCCAAAGTGGACTGAGATCGATTTCAGATCGATCTGAGATCGATCTGAGATCGATCCAGCTAAAGCGATCTCAGTGTGAACACGTCCTAAGTGTCCATTAGTATTGTGGTCAGCAGCTTATCAACGAAATTCAAGATGGCGGACGTCCGTAACGATAAATCAAATCACCAGCATTCAAAAAGGATTCTGCCGTGCTCCCTTGCTCAAGCCAGTCGAGTTGTTCATCAATACTGCTTCAAGTTAAATATGCAAATATCCTAGAGAACATATTTTGGCTTTGCAATTCTGTATTTCTAACAGATGTCTGTGTCTGTGGCTTAGTAAGAACTCGTAAATTTATTGATGAGTTTTGTGAAATCGTTTCTTGGAAGGTAATTGAAAGTAGCGAGGTCGTTACTTTCGGATTGAACCACCTTAGGTAACTGTTACTTTCGGGGGGTCGCTACTTTCGGGTGGTCGCTGTAGTATTATTAACCCAGGATGGCCAGGATAAAGTCCGGATTGAACGGCTAGAATGACTCGGTTTATTCCGCCATGTTTCTAACTACAACATGAGGCAAGTGGGGGAAGCTCGTGTGCTCCACGATGTTTGTTGAAATCCCTCGTTTGTCGCTCTTTTATCTCTTCATCTTTGCACTTGAAGGTAGTCAGATCAGGAACACTTGGTTTCATCATCTCTTTGGTAGTAGGCAGCGTTGTACGGAGTTTCCTAGCCATCAGCAACTCGGCGGGACTGTACCCATGCTGTAGTGGTGTTGTTCTGTAAACTAACATGGCCAGATATGGGTCTTTTGACTTTTCCAAGATGCTTTTAACTGTAGCTACCGCTCTCTCTGCCTCACCATTTGCCTGTGGATAACGAGGGCTGCTCGTTACGTGCTCAAATCCATACTCCCGTGCAAAGTTTGCAAAATCTGCTGATGAGTACTGCGGGCCGTTGTCTGATATGACACGCTCCGGAATACCATGCCTGCTGAAGATAGACTTGAGATGATTAATAATGGCTTGGGATGTGGTGCTTGACAGCTCGGCTATCTCAACATATCTCGAGTAGTAGTCGATTACAAGCAGGTACTGTTGGTTCTTCAACTGAAACAGGTCGGTGGCAACCTTTTGCCACGGGTACTGAGGAAGGCTTGAAGGTACCATCGGCTCTGCTCGATGTTGGTGGTGCTTTCTGCATTCAGCACAGTTCTGTACCAGTTCCTCAATTTGCCTGCTCATTCCTGGCCACCAAACTGCTTGTCGCGCTCGAGCTCTACATTTAGTAATGCCCCGCATGACCCGCAGATGACCCGCATGAATCCTATCAAGCATCTCCATTCTCATTGATAAGGGAATTACAAGCTGACATCCCTTGAGGAGTAGGCCATTCTGAACAGTCAGTTCTGCTGCATAGGGCTGATACAACTTGATGGGGCCCTTCAGTTGGCTCTTCTCTGGCCATCCCTTTCGGCAGAATAGCACTACCTCATGACATATGTCATCTTCCTCTTGGTGTTTGCGTATCTCCTCTCGTCGCATCTCACTGGCAGGAAGGCTCTCTATCACGTGGTAGCTTCAGGTCTGCTGGCGTCATGTCAGGCAGGGGTGCTCGTGACAATGCATCAGCTGTAACCAGGTCTTTTCCTGGAACATGCTCTATTGTGTAATGGAATCGCATCAACCGCATCCGGAACCTCTGAATTCGCGGGGGTAGACCGTCGATGTCCTTCGAGCCCAGGAGTGGAACCAATGGTTTGTGGTCAGTCTGTATATGGAATGACTTGCCCACCAGATAGTCACTGAAACGTTCACAGGCCCAAGTAGTGGCCAATGCCTCCTTTTCTATCTGAGCATATCTTTGCTCTGTTTCCGTGAGAGCCCTGGAGTGGTATGCTACTGGTCGCCAATGGTTGTTGGGCTGTTTCTGTAGGAGTACCGCTCCCAGTCCATATGAAGAAGCATCCGCTGATACAATGGTATCCAACTTCGCATTGTAGTGTGCTAATATGGCGTCGGGGCTGCTACGCTCTTTCTTGATCGCAGAAAATGACTACCTGTGCTTGACCCCAGTGCCAATCATTCTTGCTGCTGAGTAGCTCGCGCAGTGGTTTGGACAAATCTGACAGTTTGTCTGAGTATTTTCCCAGCTGGTTGGCCATTCCTAGGAAGCGCTTCACATCGCTTGTGTTCTCAGGTTCCTTCATCTGGACGATGGCTTTGACTTTTTCAGGGTCTGGCTGGACTCCTGCTGCGCTGATAACTTGTCCTAGGAAGGTAACCGTCTCCTTTGAGAACTCGCACTTCGGGATAACATGGAGTTAACTCCGTGGAGTCCTTCGAGAGCGCAATCTGATAGAAACCAGAGTTGGCGTCAAGTTTACTGAAAACTTTGCCACCGCCCATCTGTGCAAGTGTATGTTCGACAGATGGCAGTACATGTCGCTCTCTCCGAACACAGTCATTCAACTTGGTGAAGTCAACACAGATACGTACCTTCCCATTTGACTTTGGTACCACGACCATTGGTGCACACCAGTCTGTTGCCTTGTCAATTCTTGAGATTACGCCTTGTGTCTCCATCTTAGCTAGCTCTTCCGTTACTTTCTCCATAAGGGGTAGGGGTACTCTCCTTGGGGTAGCAACAGCATAGGGTTTCGAGTCTTCTTTCAAGTCGATGTGGTATTCACCGTCTAGCTTACCCAGACCTTCGAACAACTTTGGGAACTTCTGGTAGATCTCTTCAGGCGTGCTTTGGATTGGCTGTACCAGAGATACCAGGTTTAGTGCTTCGATTGCTGGCCTTCCTTCCCAGCAATGGGAATCGCAGACCCCTCACAACGTAGACTTCTTGCTCAGTTTTCTCCTTGCCGCTATCGAGTCTGGCAGAGAACGAACTACGTACGTTGAGGTTTTGCTGACTGGGTCCAGTGAGAATTTTGCTAGTGTTCTTTAGCTCAATGTTCAGTTTCTTGAACTCAGTCTCTGGAATCACTGACACATCCGCTCCAGTATCTAACTTGAACTCGATCTTTATTTCATTCACTGCTATTACAACCTTCCAGGGATTCGCTGCTACGCTGTTTATCTCCTTTGAATAGACTGCGCCTAGGTAGCTATCATTATCATCCAGGGAATTCACTGTGCCTCTTTCTGATCTGCAGACTGCCTGGTAGTGGCCTTTTTTCTTGCACTTTAGACAGGTCGCCTGCTTGGCTGGGCATTGAGACCGACCGTGCGCTGGACTCTTTCCACATCTGCTGCAGGATGTATGTCCTTGGTTTTGGGGACGTCGAGAGGGTGCTGAGCTTCTGGCACCTCCTTTAGGCTTCTTTTGGCCTGGCTTTTGCCTATTGGCTCTCTGCTGATGGTTCTTGTGAACTGCTTCAACCGTGATTGGCTGACTTGCTTGGCCTTCTGTTCCTCTGACAACTGCCTGTTGCTTTTTCACAAGCTCAGTCTGCCTTGCTGAGTTTACTGCTTTCACTAGAGTTAGTTCGGGGTCCATTTGCAGCTTTTCAGACAGACGAGAGTCCAATAGACCCACGATGATACGGTCTCGAATCATTTCGTCGTTAAGGGCGCCGTAATTGCAGTATTTAGCGAGACAATACAGATCTGTTATGAAGGAGTCGACAGATTCTCCAACCTCCTGCTTTCTTGTATTGAATTTGGCTCTCTCGAAGATCGTATTTCGCCGTTTGATGAAGTAGCTGTCGAACTTTTCCTTGACTGCGTTGAATTTCTTTGCATTTTCCCCTGACAAATCAAAAGTAGACAGAATATCGTCGCTTTTTTCTCCCATCGTATAAAGCAAGGTGTTTACCTGTGCTTCTTCGTCTCGGTTATTAAGACCAGAGGCTGTTCGAAATCTTTCGAACCTTCTGATCCATTTTGACCATTGCTCGGGTTTCGTGAAGTCGAATTCCTCCGGCGATGCGATCTGATATGATGAGGATGGTAGCGGTGGATTTTCGGGCATTTTAGACAGCTAAATCTTAAAATCTTCAGAGAATCCTTTGCTTCAGTTGTTTAACTTGTTTGTTCTGACACCATGTAGTATTATTAACCCAGGATGGCAAGGATAAAGTCCGGATTGAACGGCTAGAATGACTCGGTTTATTCCGCCATGTTTCTAACTACAACATGAGGCAACACAGGAAGCCCGGTTCTATAAGTTACAATAGACACAGGGAGCCCAATACTACAGTCGCTACTTTCGGGGTGCTAAAATCGTTACCTTTTAGCAGCCATACCATAGTAGCACTTTAAACGACATCGTGTACGGTATTTTAACCAACAAACAAAGATTCACAGGATCTGGAACGTATTTTAATATGACTACAGTATTTATTTTGTTATATTTGCTTATCAGTGTAGCAGTAAATGTTCTGGCTCTTTACGTGCTGTTTGCTAGTGCTGTTTGTCATCTAATCTAATCATCGCTTAACAAATGGGCATGGAAAACTGCAAAGTTCATGGCTGATACATCTGATCAGACCAATGGAGATGAACAAAAAGCGTTTTGTGATCTGTTTGATTATATACGTTCAGAGGTCATAGAGAAGCAATCAGTAGTTTCGATGAATGAACTTACAACAAAGCTAGAATTATTTACCCAGGCTAGAGGAATAGAGAAACTGGATATATCAACAAGAAAACACATAAAGAGAAAAATTGATGCAGAATTTGGCAGTTCTTTAGAAATATTTCCAGATAACAAAGGCAAGTTACTTGTTATACCAGAAGACCTTAGTCTTAAAGAAATGGCCAAAGCCTATGTTACAACGAAGAAAGAGCTTGAATCACTGAAGTCTCATTCATCCAATATCGAGAAGATCATTGATCAGAGTTCTACATACATTCGAAAATCGATATTGGATATGAAATGGAAGATGCCATGGCCCATTCATCCATCCGATTTAAACTCTGTTTCATTCCCACAATCTGAGTACTTAAATCGTTTTCTGTTGGGCCTTCTTACAAGTGACGTGGCTAATCCCTCTAAAAGGATCAATACCTTGGCAAGCTCCTTTAGTCAGGACATTATTTATGCGACAACATGTGGTCAAACAAAACCACCAAAGCAAATTCTCATATCATATGGTGTGAAAACATTGACTGGAAATGTTGAGCTCATGCAAATCTTGAATAGATTTGGCCATGGAATCTCCTACTCTCAACTCGAGGAAAATGACATGGCACTCTGTTTGGAGAAAATGGCAAACAACTTAAACCAGAGCCCAGTTCTTCCAGCAACTATTCATGCCCACGCTTTCACAAACTTAGCGTGGGATAATATTGATCGCCTAGAGGAGACTCTAACAGGACAAGGCACTACTCATCGGGTGAATGGCATTATAGTCCAACCACGAGTGTATGGACCGCATCCACCTACAGTGGCACCACCTGTTATAGAGAAGCGAAAACAGAGAACAATCACTCAGGAGGTCCCGCCTCTTAACAGGTACATATCAGGCGAAAGGGTTGGGCCTCGGCCAATAACGACTCCTGACAATACTAATGACGAGAAACGTGAGGCACAAGGTGCACAAAAGAAGAATTTCCTGTGGCTGCTAACAAGAAATACTGACTCTAACAACCAAAATATCCCAAGCTGGACAGGCTTCAACATTCAGACTCGCACTAAAGAGACAGTACGACAGGATGTAGGTGGATACCTTCCTACTATTAATGCACCTGCTACAGAGTTAACAACTGTTAATGAAATTCTACGTCAGTCAGAAGACATAAGGAAGGTACTCAATCTGAAAGAAATCGTGGTTGTGATGGATCAAGCTCTTTATGCTAAAACGGCGGAAATTGCCTGGAAGCATCAAGACACGTATGTCTCCATAATTCTTAGAATGGGAACATTCCACACCATATGTAATTTGATGTCTATCATCGGGAAGCGTTTTCAAGATGCTGGATTAAAGGACTTATGTATCGAGTCAGGAATCATTGCTGAAGGATCGATCTCAAGAGTTCTGGAGGGTAAGATGTATAATCGAGCTGTGAGAGTTCATAAGTGCATATATGAAGCTCTTGTACGACTTGCATGGCAACAGTTTAGCCCCTGGGTAGAACAGGTGCATCCAGACAAGCTGTCAAGAGTTAGCTCTGTAAAAGATCAAGTGAAGGGAATGGCAGACAGCTTCAGTCAAGAAAAGTACGACGAGGTATTAGGAAGCTCTGCTCTTGAGGAAGTACATGCGTTATGGAGGGAGTTCTTGGACCATCTTCGGTATAATAACGGTGATCAGTCTGCGTTCTGGATCTCATATATTGAATTAGTTGGAAATGTGTTGCTGGGCCTGATCCGAGCATCCCGAGAGGGTAACTGGTTGTTGCACCTTCACGCTATTCGTGAAATGATTCCCTGGTGCTTTGCATATGATAAAGTGAACTATGCCAGATAGCTCCCCGTGTACTTAGCACAAATGACAAATCTGCAGATTGAACACCCTGACGTACATCGTGGGTTCATGGAAGGCAACTTCTCAGTTCAGCTAACAGAGGAAAGTCCTTTTGGCCGTCTTCCTGTCGACCAAACTACATAGGTTACTGTCAACAAGGACACTAAAACAGCGGGTGGAGTAACCAAATTCAGTTTGAAAACAGGAGCTGTGAATAGATTCTATACTAGTCGTTGCATTTGCAAGTGAAGTGCTGCGAAAAAATGCAGTATGGTGTTGCTTAACTATAACAATCTGGTCATAGACTCAGCAGTCAGTGATCACTTTTATTCTCACCATTGCATAAAGTTTGTACTGATATGCAGTAATTAATACAAATATGGATGGATTCAATGAAATAGAGAATTGTGTTTGGTGTATATTATATACAATGTTAAATAACTATTTACTGGCCAGATATCAGGAAAGATGTCGAAGCCTCATAGTACACTTGTAGAAGATAATAATAATAATAATAATAAATATTTATAAAGCGCTCATAGCGAAAGTTCTGAGCGCTGAATACAAAGATATATAAAAAAAATATATATATAAAAATAAAATAAAAATATGTATATAATAAAAATAAAATAAAAATATTAGGTCTTAAATAAGTGAGTCTTCAGTTTTGACTTGAATATAGAGAGTGAGTCACAAGATCTAATATCAATGGGTAAAGTGTTCCAGAGGTAAGGCGCAGCTACAGCAAAAGCACGATAGCCATATGTCTTGAGATGGTAATCCACCGGCTTTAAAAGGACGGCACTAGAAGATCTAAGTGTTCTAGTCGGGACATAAAGCTGTAGAGCATCACTGATGTAAGCAGGCGCGAGACCATGTAGTCCTTTGAAGGCCAGAAGTAGAATTTTGAAGTGGATACGCTTCTCTATTGGTAACCAATGGAGCTGTTTGAGTACTGGAGTGATGTGGTCAAATTTACGTGTAAACGTCAATAGTCTAGCAGCGGCATTAAGAACACTTTGAAGTTTCTTAAGTTCGTACTTCGGCAAGCCAAAAAGAAGCGCATTGTAAGAGTCAACCTTCGATGTCACGAGAGCATGAATGAGGATCTCCGTTGTGTTGAAAGACAAAAACTTTCTGATACGCGCAATATTGCGTAGATGAAAAAAGGCACTCTTGCACGCAGCATTGATCTGTAAGGACATAGACATCGTATTATCAAATATGGCACCAATATTCCTAGCTGACTTTGATGGGACGATAACTTCCTCACCAAAAACCAGAGATGGAAATGTCGGCTGCTTGCGGAACTTAGAGTGGAAGATCAGAAGCTCAGTCTTATCCTTATTTAGTTTTAGTTTCTTGATAGACATCCAGCAGTTAATGTCAACCAGACACCTATCAATCCCGTGTTTAGCTGCAGACATATCATCAGGATCGTCATATGTGAATGTAGCATATATCTGAGAGTCATCAGCGTATAGATGGTACATCATGTTATGTTTACGCAGGATATCACCCAAAGGTGAGGTGTAAAGAAGATACAGCAAGGGACCCAACACGGAACCTTGGGGAACACCACAGCTCAGTTGGTGAGTTGAAGAGCAGGCACCGTCCACATAAACAAGCTGGGTACGACCGCTGAGGTAGGATTTAAACCAGTCCAAAGCTTTGCCCTTAATTCCAAAACGTGATGACATTCTGTGGAGCAGCACATGGTGGTCCACCGTATCAAAGGCAGCTGACAGATCTAACAGCAGGAGCACCACACAACAGTTGTTGTCTAAAGCCAATAATATGTCATTTTGCACACGAACAAGTGCCGTCTCGCAACTGTGGTATTGTCTATATGCAGATTGAAGGGGTTCGAACAGGCCATTATTGTGTAAGTGTGACTTCAGACGTATTGCAACAATCTTCTCTATAACCTTGGATACAAAAGGGAGGTTGGAAACTGGTCGGAAGTTGGAGATAATCTCATGGTCCAATTGTGGTTTCTTCAGTAATGGTGTAACTACTGCCTTCTTCAAGCACAAGGGCATGTTTGATGTCCCCAGAGATAGATTGACAATGGTTGTGATCACAGGCAAGATGTCATGTAGGTACTTACTGAGGAGACTCGAGGGTAAAGGATCCAGTAGGCATGATTTAGACGCAATCTTGCTGATATTTTTTGATATTTCGTCAGCGGTACACGGTTCAAGAACGCCCAGCTGACAGTCAACGGTGTTGTCATCAAGTGTTGAGAAAATATCCGACTGCAAGTCTATAGATGGGAGTCCATTTCTGATGGCCTTGATCTTATCAGTAAAGAATTCGGCAAAACTGTTTGCAAGCTCAGCAGCTGATTGCGCAGTGGGGTAGACCTTCCCAGGCTTACGATGCAGTACACGATCTATTAAGCGAAATGTGTTGGATCCAGTAAATTTATAGTTTCAGATTCATACAGTACATGTATGTTATAGTGTTCTGGGATAAAGTCATAGAGATTTTAACAAGTAATACATTGCAGACTAACAGAAGTAGGTAACTCAAAACTCCTCTTCACCGAAAAAAACAAGTAGATGTAGATGTCTTGATCCAGTGCGTGATATTTTCTGCTTACATTGATGCAAAGCATTATAATGAAACTGTAATCCTGTCAGCATATCAGTATGGCAATGCCAGAGGGTAATGTTTTCAGCAGTCAGATGATGGCTTTGTAGCCAATCAATAAAGCAGTTTCACATAACGGTGCAAAGCAGTACTGAAGACTGAGTCCAATAAATATAGGTTTTATACATGTGGCTGTCCCTTGTCAGCACTGCAAGGTGCATTAGTGGTAAAATAATTAAAAATAATAAAATGCAGTATAATGTGTTCTAACTTACAAGAAACTAATTCGAGACACCTATCTATATCCACTAAAATCCCCTCCCCCTCATATCTCTACTGATTCTCATTCCCACCCACTTGTCCCATTGTTCCCATCCCACATCTCCATTGATTCTCATTCCCGTCCCGGTCACATTGTCCCCTTCCATGTCTCTATTAATTCTCATTCCCAACCGAGTTTCTATATACACCGTTAAAATGGTGTATGGTGTTGCTTAATACAAATGCTAACACTATAATAATCGTGGTCATTGACAGACAGCTATAGACATGACCAGCACTAAAAGCATGCAATACTTTGCACTATTTATGTTGCACACTGTTAATAGTTTGTACTCTACTGATATGCAGTAAAAACTTAATTAATACAAATATGGATTCAATGAAATAGAGAATTGTGTTTGGTGTATATTATATACAATGTTATTGGCCAGATATCAGGAAAGATGTCGAAGCCTCATAGCACACTTGTAGAAGATAAAAGTACATCAGGATGGATCGTATAATTTGATTCAGTAGTTGCCTCAATGCCAATGGCAATGGCACATGGGCCGAATTGGTTTGACGAAGACCAACGAGCTCGATCAGGTAGATAGGTCAGCGACAGCATCTGGGATACTAACTGTGTCTTTCAAAAGCATTCAAGTACATGCTGTCTCCTTCGGTCAACCGGCTCTGATCGACTGTAGAAGTATAAACTTAAGCTTATGTACTTCATTGTGGATACTGGATGTGACTTCACTGATTGTGGATACTGGACGTGACTGAGCACTGAAAACTCATAAAAGAACATTGTCTTCCCCTTGAAATGTCACTAAATTGTTCATGACCCTGACGAATGCTTCCAACAATGAATAAAGTTGCATTTGACATCATGGATTTGTAGAAAACAAACACTTTCCTGGCTTGAATCAGCGAAAAATAAACGATACTCCAACCAGCATAAATAATCGATTGAACGTGTTGTGAGTGTGCGCTGATCAAAAGTACCGTGGCTCACAAAATCATCTCCACAAACACACAAAGTCCGTGAAATGCAGTCTTGACTCTCGCCGCATCCACATAAGTGCCCAGATCCCACACGACCACACATGACACAGGAACTCCGTCACGATTAGTTTCGCTGCTCGCCTGGAGGCTCGCAGCAATGACAGCTGAATACAGATGCTCCTTTTTGGCTCAGCTTAGAGATATGGTCCAGGTGAATCAGCTCTCATGTCATCATGGCGAGATACAGGCACCAAGAATCAGCAAGGAAAAAAAAGCAGTAACATCTGTACAAGGTCTTATTCAGAGCTGGAATAATCCATTTGCAGAAAGTCAGGATGTCGTCAGTATTTCAACAGCTAAACAAGCTCTGAAGGATGTAGCAAATGACTTGCTAAAAGCTCATGAGATCGGTGAAAAGGAGTACAAGCAATTCAAGGAAGGAAGACTCGAATGTACCCCGCCAAAGATAAAGTTTCACGATCCAATAAAACTTAAGAAGCTGAAGACCTTTTCCTCCCTCATGAAACAAAAACACATCAAGGCTAAAGGACGAACACTCATTCTTAAAGCAGACAGGAGTCTCTTTGGAAGAATGATTATCATGGGTCAGAGTCGAAAAATTGAAGTCAAGGATCTATTGTGCCATAGTCTTGGTCCTTTGCCTTGGGCATTGGCAACACCAGATGGCCTTCCAAGAAAAACCAACAAAGCAGCCTTGGCAACACTTCTGCAGAAAGGTGTTCAGCTAGCAGAGAGAGTTCCAGAGAATTCAGCCATTGTAATAGATGCCATGAGTCTTGTACAGAAACTAAATGTGGCAAGCAATCAAACAACATTTGGAACTGTTGCAAGTGCTCTCCTATCCATGGCCCTAAATGAAGGTGGCCCACAAAGCTCCCGCATCGACATCGTGTTTGATACCTACAGGGAAATATCTATTAAGAATGTAGAGAGAAGTATTCGTGGAGAAGTTCAAGGAGTTCAGCTTTCTAATTTAACAGAATCGCAGATTATCAGGCAGTGGAGAACATTTCTGAGTCAAATAAAGAACAAGACAAGCTTGATCCGATTTCTTGCAGAGGAGTGGAAAAAAGAAAAGTACAAAGAAATGCTCGAACGACGAGGGAAGATCATGTACGTCACATGCGAAGATAAATGCTGGAAGATCACAGGCGAGAATGTTGAAGAAGTGCCGGAGCTGTTTAGTTCACAAGAAGAAGCTGATACCCGACTATTACTTCATGCTGTACATGCGGCCCAAGCGGGATATGAAACAGTCATTGTTAACTCTGAAGACACCGATGTTTTTATCTTGCTACTTGCGTTTTCTAGTTCCATCAACTCCCATCTTTTGCAGAAGTGTTGCTCTAATACTCGCATAAGGCTGGTGGATATCAAGAAAGTCGCAAGAGCTATTGGTGATAGCACATGCAAAGCACTTATTGGTTTACACGCATTTACTGGCTGCGATAGTGTAAGTGCATTCGCCGGCAAAGGGAAAGCAAAAGCACTCAAGATACTTAGAGGAGATATGAATACCAAGGAAACCTTTGATCAGTTAGGAGAGACCTGGAACCTTTCATCGGACCTCTTTGCCAAATTAGAGAAATTCACTTGCGAGCTGTACTCATCTCGAACAACCCAAGTCAAAGATGCACGTTACAATTTGTTCTGCTCCAAGAATGGTGAGATAGAATCTTTCCAACTCCCACCTTGCCAAGACTGCTTAAGGAAACATGCATTACGATCAAACTATCAAGCAAGCATCTGGAAACGAAGTCTTCAAGGAAACTCTGCAATTCCAAGCCCAGAGGGGATGGGATGGAAGATGGAGGTGGTTGATGACCGAGAGGAACTACAGTTCGATTGGATGGATGGAAAACCTGCTCCAGATGCAGTACTTGAATTACTTGCCTGCAGATGCACTAGGTCGTGCAAACTTCCAACCTGCGTGTGCTTAGTTAATGTCCTAAAATGTACAGATGTGTGCATTCTGAAAGAATGTGACAACCAGTTGCAAGACGATGATGAAGTTGATACTTACAATTCTGATGATGTGGATGACAGTGACGATGATGATGCTGATGATGAAGATTAAGTACTGGCACTGTGTTTGGTAAATACTTTAAAAAAAGCTGTACAGATAATTTGATATAATGCCCTTTATATGTTATTTCGATTCAAAAATGGGGGACTGGGAACGAGTAAAATTCAATAGATAGAAATTGAATACTTCAACATGACAAATCATGCAATATTTGTCACACAATAACACAAATAACAGCAGTGTAGAATTTCATACACAAACAAACTAACTTTCGGTGGAAACATCTAGTGGAAAAGCAATAATTTTACTAGATCAACATTCCATGCTACATAATTATTCACGTGACCTCCACATCCTACATATTCCATCAATAATATTGATATATTTTGTTGTATTGACTATGAGTGTCACATTACAGTGATTTTTAACATGGTTTCGCGTAAATTTGGTATGCAAATTGTGAGTTGTATAGTAACTAATTAATAATATCAGATTTTATGCCTCAGGGGGAGGGGTAAGAGAAAGTGCCACAACGCCTTACAGCTGTACGATATGAACTGCTATCACCCGAAAATATAAACTAGGGTTATTAACCTACATCATGGTGGGCATTAGCCTTTGTCCCCCAGAGTGGTACCAAAAGGCATATTTTTGGTTCCTGGCTCATGCACTAATACTGATTCCGCCTTTATTCTTTATTTTATAACAGATAACTTTTAATTCAACACTGAACATATTTTAGATATTTTAAATGAAAATTATTAATAATATCGTGAATTACTGGAAAAAGCAGTAAACAAACTTGTTTCTACACGCTTGGCTTTCTATAGCCAACTAAGATTGTTCTCTGCCATGGATTTCTCGTGGTTGTTTTGATTTCTTACCACGCTACTGATCCCTTTGCTCCCGGAAGCACCACAGGGAGCCCAAGCATAAATTCAATTAAAAAAAAATCGAAATAAAGTATTTTTTCCCCCTATACATCTGTGTTGTCTGTTAACTTAACCTGCCTGGTGAAAAAATAACCAGGAATGCTCTCCCAAAATTCGGCGTCCAGAGCCATATAGATGAATTATTTAACTTGAAACGTACGTAACAACACTACATCTGCTACACACTCAAAGTATCACAGAGATGGAATGGCTGGAATTTTAATTAGTTACCAATCTCCCCTCTTTCGCAGCGAGGAACGCCCAGAAGTTTTCGGTTCAAAAGCGTAAAGCGAAACTCACTCAAGTCAAACTCGCTAAGGTGAAATGGCAAAGTCGCTGAAGCGAAAGTCGCTCAATTCAAACTGGCAAAAGCATAAAGCGAACTCACTCAAGTCAAACTCGCTAAGGTGAAAAGGCAAAGTCGCTGAAGCGAAAGACGTTCAATTCAAACTGGCAAAAGCGTGAAGCGAAACTCACTCAAGTCAAACTCGCTAAGGTGAAAAGGCAAAGTCGTTGAAGCGTCAATTCAAAGTAGCCAAGTGCAAACTTTATAAATAAAAATTCACCCACGACAAGTGGTCAAAATCCAATGTGAGTTTGCCTTTTATCGTTTTTGATTTTGACTTCAGCGAGTTTGACTTTTGATTTTGGACTTTTGCATTTTCACTTTTTATTGCCGCTCTCGGCCACCGTAAGCGACCACTCGGGGTCTGATTCGTATTAGTCAGTATCAGAATCAGTATATATCAATGTTTATTTAGCCTGCGCAGCAAGCATCTTTTTCAGGCTCTACCACGCAGAAGGTTTTTTCTTTTTGCTCTCGTCCCAACCTTCACGCGGCTAAAAAAAACGAAAAAACTTCCGCGCGCGCGGCTGAAAAAACGCTTGCTACGTAGGCTAATGTTTATTGAATAGTGGGGACTTTATATAGAAGAACCAAAGGTATATACGTATTTCATATTATTCCTTTGAAGAGATTGCTGTCCTGTGTTGAGCGTCTAGTCAACCGACACTCGATAACTTCTTCAATAAGCTTTAGACTCAAGATAATGTTGTGTGAAACGTATCACAATACATCACAAGAGCTAAACGCTCTCATAAGCGTAAAAGTATTGTTTCAGTGCGTGGTCGCTTATGAGAGACCATTCTCGTAAGCGACCAGCTCTAATTACGACCACTACTAGTTGGTAGTAGCTGAACACGACCCCACCCCACCCTGATAGAGGAACCGGAGTGCATGGCTATGTCAGTACTGTGGACTAGTGCCCAATGTTTATGTCAAAATACTCTATTATTGTTTAGCTTTTCAAAATTGTACTTTTTTAATAAAAATGTTATAAACTGAGACTTACTAGAAAATTACCGTGTTGCCTACAGTATATGATCGTAATGTTCCAATGCCTTTTGTGTAAACATTACACTGACAGCTTAGATAAATAAGTTTATTGTTGACAGTTGTAGTGTGATTGGAAATCACGAACGACGTATAATATTAACCTATACAATTACGATTTTATAGCTGATCAGGCAGCTTCACGCGTTCAGATCGTGTAAGGTAAGTGAACAAAACTTCTCAAGGCGCAATCCAATTGATACAAAGAGGTTATGATTCTTTTTAAATATCTACTTACATAGTATTTTCAAGATCGTTTAGCGTTTTAGACACTTTTATAGTCCAAGAAACGATGCGAACATGACTCGATTGATGACCTTTGGAGGTCACAAACTGGAAATATTAGCCAACTTTCAAGAGCTCTAGTTTGAAGCGTAAACATTCGCCCAGAGAAATCTCTTCGGTATTCAAAAGCTTATCTTTATAACATCCAACCAGCAGAGACTCAAGCGAATGAAAGGTTTCGCACATATTGAAAACCCGTTTTCTGTCGAACGAACGAATGAATGATCGAGAGAATATATGATAAAATAAATAATTTAATAGTTTTAGGTCTAGTGGGAGGCTCTGTTAACTAAAGTATTCTCGAGTGTATTGCTATCATCCATGCTTCCCGTCCATTTCGACCGAAAGTTCGGAGAAACAATGAAATCCATCTAATGAAACCTACGTACTATCAAATTTTAAAAATTAAGTTTTTCACCTCATCATTCAGTCATGTTCTGTCCACTAGTGTTCTAAGAACTTGACAGTGTTTATTTTACTGAGAGCAATATCGATCAACCTTTTTAAGCAAAGGAATGTCAAGTTAATAGACTCAATGAACATTTTAAGTGAATATGGATTATAATTACCAATTTCAAAATCTTAGCAGTTTTTATATTAATGATTTAAATACGACCTGCATGAATCGCTCGACAATACCTGGAGTCCTTGTAATTCTGTCAGAGGAATAATATTCTGTACAAAGAAAATGACCATAAATTACTTAATGAATTTCACCGCAGCTCGGAGGTCAACTTTTTAACAACATCAAATTCATGTTTACTATATCAGCACACCATTTCCTTTAATTCCGATCGGAAGTCTGGCAGTCTTAGTGTACCTGCGTTTTCCCTTTTCTTTTACAACAAAGGTGACTTGAAAAAGAGACAGCTTTAAGTAAAGGAAACTGAAAATAGCAACACGTAACTTGTAAGTAAAGTACATCTATGTCAACCGCATTCACGCTGGACGTGGATATGAAAGTATTATGCTGAGGCTCAGTCTTATTGGGCTCTCTACTGATGTAATTGAACTGAACGGGGTTATTTTTACTTCCGCACTATAAACGTTTAGCATTGATTTACCTCAGTGTCTTCTTTTCTTTCATAGATGAGAATGTAGCAGTTTCTCTATAAAAATGGTTAAAACAAAAGACATAATGGATATCATGTTATCGAAGCTTCACAACCAAAAATGAAAACTGTTAGATTTTATAAATACTTTGCCCTTTTTTAAGAACAGTATCATTAATTGTATAAATGTTTTATTTATTTTATCTACGGTTCTAAAACATAGCGAAGCCTTCACAAAAAAGTTGTCCGAGTTATATAGGCATCGGCAAATTGTTGATACGGTATATTAAAATTAAACGCAAAACATGAGGAATAGCAAAAAAAAAAGCATTAGCAGAATATTTTAATATCAAGGAAACCAGAGTGAATCGAAACTAATTTTGCGAAAAAAATGCATCGGAGACATTGTGTCATATTTTGACAACCATTTTGTAAATCTAGGGGTATGTAAATAATAGGTGTATGACTTAGACCTATGTCCTACTGCTCGAACAACCTTTTTTTGCCGATAGGTATCAACTAACTATGTGTGAAGGATAATAAGCTTAACACCTGTACATCCATGGATAAAATGTGGTCTTGCTTCACTTGTACAAGTGTGTCATCATACATCACATCTTTCATGGTAGCAAGATTTCGAGATGGACAAACTGCATTGTCTGGAAAAGGTAGAAGAAATTACAATCGATATATGGTTACATTATATATTATGATGATATTTACATCTTACTGATAGGCATTATTAATATAAAATAATTTAATTAGTCATGAGAAATGCTTACAGTGTCCACTTTCAATTGATGTTCCTTTGTGTACCTGAAATAAATCATGCCATCTCAGCAACTAAGCTATTACAAGACAACCATAATAAAAAGGACCGAAATTAAGGTAACAAAAGTGCTTACCACAATAACTTAATTATTTGCGCTTGCCGTGGTATGTCCTCTTATTTACCACGGCTCTCGACCAATCAGCGCACGAGAACTTTTACAATTGTGGTAAAATATGCTATGGTGTAATGGTATGGTATGGTATGATGGTATGGTATGGCATGGCATACGAAAAATACTAATTACACAAAAAACATATTTTCATTTTGTAACATTGAGATATGCTCAGTCATGATGAATAAACTTTGTGCCAACTTATCAAAACATGTAAAAGGATGGAAAACTTGTCAACTTTTTTTCTGTTGAATATAATTAACCTCTTACAGGGAGTATTAGTATACATAATTTGTTCTCTGATTTGGCAATTTTGTGAGATTTACATCAGTAAAAGCGCAGTCATGTTTATAATTACATTCGAATGCAAATAGGGTTCGATGTCTTCACCAAAGACCCCCTAGCATCTTGGGTAAAACGTTTCATGACAAGGATCAGGACGTCCGGGGTTTTTAGAATTCTAGTGGATACACCTGTAGTGGTGTTGGTTTCACATCGGTCACAATATTTTGAATGCAAGTACAAAACATCATGATCATATTGTATTTATTTGAATAGTAATAATTTATTCTCAATAGCAAAGCTATTGCATATCATGATCAGTTGGTCAACATGCATTCTTATAGTAACTAGACATTGCTATGGGCAATGTACACTCGTGCCCTGTTGCAAATGAGCTGCTGCATGTACTAACATGCATGCTTCAAGAATTGGGATCCCTGTCGAAGTGTGGATTTCGAAGTTTAGTAAGTTTGTGTACGAGTTGATAGTTATTTGAAGGTTTGATGCGTATTTTAATAGTGGGTTTCGGGCACGGTTGTTTTCGCCTGAACTGCAGCTCAAAGACGTAGCACGGCAATAAACTGACTAGTAATTAAGTCTTAATAGGAAACATTACATGTATAAATAGAGTGGTTTTCATAAACCCGTGAAACAAATCGTTTGTCAGTGCGTAATAGCCATAAACACACAAGAAAACAATGGAATTACGGAGTAATAAGCGTATTATATTTCACGGGTTTATGAAAACCACTCTAATGAAAATGGCAATCGATACACAAATGAATTCAAGTCCAATTCATCTTCAAGTTTATAGATATAAATAGCATACTTGCTCATACTATTCACCATATAAATCTTGACCGATTGTCAGTTCGTCAGTCTCTAGCTCCGGAAGACTCATCAATTGCTTTCAACTACATTGTAACTTTTGCCGTTCTGGATCGGATCAGTTATCCAGCCGCCATGCTAGGTTTGTAATGCTTCAGTTTAACTTCAAGTTCGTAAAGCTGATAAAGGCTTTCAAGGCTTCCATGTGTCTCTGTTTCAGTTCGCGAATATCGGCATGTTGACAGTTTTATCGAGCAAAGCTCATGGCATTCCTGGTCTCAGTTCGTATGGCGACGGTCCAAAATAGCCATCTTCTTCGACTTCGTAAGACACGATCGAAGGGGTGGCGTCTCAAATTTGTAGATCTTCTCGTCTACAACACTCAACTTAACACTCCGACGAGTAAAAAGTGCAAGATTTCGCTCGTGAAACTCCACATGAATCGCCAATGTGACGATGTCTTCCTCGCTTTGTCTAAAAACAAGATGGCGTCTCGATAGCATGTGACCGGATATTGCACAACTTTGCGATTTTCTGACATTGACAAAAAAAAAAAAATACGCGTTGGGTTTTATAACTCGTGCGGCCTTCGACCTGGGCACGAGTAATTATTCATCAATGTATTTTCTTGTATCTTCGGTGTATACACTATGTTGTTATTCCATGTACGTATTGACTGAGTGGGAGGGCCGGACGGTAAAATGTTTGGCTTGAGGTCATGACGTAAAGTTGAAATGAAGTAAATGACCGAAATTCAATACGACCTGAAAGTAATAAGAAAGGTTCTCTTCGCAATCCAATAGCTTAGCTTCTAGGTTTTGCTAAAGATACTCTTCAAGCTTGTATCTCGAAAGGCCACTAAAATCGCGATTCACAAGGAATCTCTCCAAAACTGACTAATGTGGTAAGATTCCTGTTGAGATAAAAATTACAATTTCATATATATCTGTGAAACCCAAAAAATATATAGTAATTGCTTTTATTGAAGAAATAGAAAATGAGCGCGCGTGCTATGTGCAGATTTATAGCACGCGGGAACTTATCAGAACACGAGAGAAGTGTTAGAAGAAGCACGACGCGTAGCAGAGTGCTTCTCAACACTTCTCGAGTGTTCTGATCAGTCCCCAAGTGCTATAAATCTGCACATAGCACAGCGGGCGAGTTTTCTATTTTTTTATATAAAATACTAAATAAATAAACTGAGCACAATTAAAATGTTCTAAGCGCAAAAACATTTATTAAACTTCTTATCAAAGTCTAACTTCTCCTTACTACAAAATCACCAAAATCTGGTTGGCTCTTGAAAATTTGATCGTGAAAAACGATTTTATAAACAGCTAAATGAGTATTCAAATCGCTAGTAAGAATGGCGAACCTTTACAACTTTTACTCCGATAAAGTCAAAGTTCAAATCAACAATGAATCTAAACGTTCTCGTTGTTTACTGAGCTGGAACTCGACGAGCTGAAAAGGTTGATGTTGACTGACTGGACTGAACAAGAATCAAACATTCTTGTAAAATGGACTTCAGCACTTGTGAAGGTTGCTTTAGTGCTTGTTTGGGGCTGGTGATTCCCATGTACTACACGATTTGGAATGCCATGTAGAGCTCCAGATAACACACTCTCGAAGCTGTTGTGCCGAGGGCTGAGAGTTGTAGTGCCGAAGGCTCGCTGGGTTCTTGTGACCAGAGATGTGACAGATTTTTCGATCTTCAATGCCAGCTTGGGACCAAAGAGTGATTGCTGTCGATCGTACACAATGGTTTGTATACATTTTAGACAATTTTGCTGCCTTGCTGATCTTAGTGATCATGCTTCCTAAACTGTTGATACCAAGAGGACGTTTCTCGTACCAACACGATTCACCGGCTGATTTCTCTTCACTCCAATCACGTCGGGGAAACTGGAAGAAAGCTACGTGTTCACTTCGGGTTCAATTTGGAGAGATAAAGCTTCAAGGCTTTATAACCATCGATTGGACTACTACACCTGTCGTAAATACCACCAGGATGGTTTTTAATGACTTCGTCATGAGTCATCGTTACATAGCGCTTTAAAGTCATCTTTAAAGTTGAAGCTCTTTGGCTTGAGATCTCTCTGCCCTTCACGACCACTACGGCACCAAAACAAGACAATATTGAACCACACATTTATTATCGGACTTAGTGGATGACAAAGACTTAGAATTGGACTTTGTTGCAAAAGGAGAAGATCAGTGGCAGCAATCGGAGCTTTATGTTGGACATTTTCTTTGCCTTGGCGTTTGAGCTCTTTTATCTTAGCGTTAAGCATCCTGTTTGAGTTGAAAAATACGCCAGAAGAAAGCTTTATCCCTCTGTTGAAAGGTGGGTTATTCAAATATCTATGTATTGCATGTCTCATTGAGACGAGGGAGGATCGGCTGTTTTCATCTCTCTCACTTCATTGTAAAACTGGCTGAGACTCTTATCAAGCTCGGTGATTGTCATTTCATGTAGATGGTTCACAGGAGGTTTTTTTTGAGCTCCCCATTCTGAAAAATATGTTTGCAAAGGAAAATGTATTTCTATTTGATTACTTAGAATGTGACTGAGAAAAACTTTCAATTATAACTGATATAATTTCTCTAATATGAAGCACGTAACTGGATTGTTTTAGTGGTTGATTTTTGTGTTTGAGTTTGTCAAGAAGTTACAACATGAATAAAACTGAATAAAACTTAACTTGTTTTTAGATTCGTTAAAATAAGTAAGTACTGTGTAGCTCGTTATAATTTTGTTTTACCAAAATTAGGGAGAAAACTGTCCATTTTTGCAAAAGCCAGCAGAAAGCCAATTTTTTCCCATGCTATGTGCTCTCATAAAGCACGGAGCATACGCATCCTTTGGCCAGTCAAAGCGCGCGTTATTTCATAGTTATTTCATAATTTGTAATAAAGAGTGCAAACCATTCAATCGGGTATCATTCATTACATTGATGATTAACCCGTGAGATACTAAACAATTCCATTTTGTCGTGAATCTTTATTCAAGACGAGAAATAATGCACCTTGGAATGTTATCATAGTTCGTAGTTTATCAAGTTGAGTTATTTATTTAGTAGATAAGAAAATACTTTTACGGTCTTTATAATTATGAATATTTGTCAAATGTAAAATTATTTCAAGTTTAGCTCACCTTTCCACAACACTCCACTTGTTTATGATCTCGCCATAAGTTGATTGCTGAAAGATCTAGAAATTATTTTTTCACTTTTACCAGTTTTCGCAAATTATATTACATTGAAGTGCATTAAATACCTTTTGACCAGAAATAAGCAAACAACTGTCTGCCAGGTAAGACACAAATTATGATACATCATTCTGCCTTTGCATGTCTAAATGTGAACCCATTTCCTGTATAGTTTCCTACAATTACATTTTTAGTATTAGTTAGTATGTCCTGGTCAACGAGAAACATCTTATTAATAAGTATTTCACATTTCACTTCACAAGAGCATGGTGCTCACTGGAAGAAAACGACCGCGAGCGTTTACATACTTTTGGACATTGACATTTGCCTGTTCAATTGTTTAAGTAATGATCCGCATAAGAAGTAGGCATATTTGGCCGCATAGTTGCACAAACGGCCGTTGGAATCCAATTATAAAACATATTAATTGAATTATTATCTGCACAGTTCATTGGCTACTTCGTCTTTGAGCGCGAATTTTGAATTTCAATTTAGAACTGTAATGCAGAGGGATACTTTTTGATAAATGTTTAACCACATAGCATTGAATAACTTTATAGCATTTATACACGTGGAATATCTTCTTTATTTGAAATGGGGAACAACTACAAAACATTACTTTTCCCGAGTCGATCAGTACAAAGAGCAATTTGATACAGGAAATGACTGCTCAGTCTATTGTTCTACTGGCTAACACGTTGTCAACATCGGTGACAATTGACATACAACATCTTCATAAAACAAGCACAAAGAGCATTTGTAGCGAATATCAAGCAACTCTAAAAGAACGAAAATAGTTCTTGGGCTTGAAATTAATTGTTTCTGACAACAAAAACAATGGATATCCTTCCTCTCCTGTTTTTATCCGAAGTTCACCACTTGAAACACAGATTCAAAGTTTTTATTGAGGAATTAAAGTTCATCTGGCTACAATTATATTACATACGCATTCCTTTTTCTGATATTGTATCGTCCTTCGCTGTTAACCCGGCAAATCTCAAAAGCCGTGGCGATCTTTAGTTCGGGTTGGTACGTGACCCCACTCACCACGGCAGTGCGGACAACAACATGCTGGCCGGGAACACGATGGCTTTCTAGGCATAAATGTAACCTTACATATAAACAGTTATGCACATTGTACTGTAAAAACGTTGTTCACATATATATATATATATATATATTCAAAACAAACACTGGCCAATTTTTAGAGTAAAACGATAGAAATCGAAGTGAAATTACCAGATGTCATCCTGCTGCTCCACTTTGCAAACACATCGCATGTGACAATAGTGCCAGTTCCCCATATCACACAAACGTAAGACTAGGAAAACACAAAGGAAAAAGGATTGGGACCGAGATTATCCAAACATATGATAATAAAAAATAATTTTGGCGGAATTTATCGCGATTTTAATGCTTTCAGCCAATCAGAATTGAGTATTTATGTTTGCTGATCCAATTAGAATGTCACAGCTTTACACATTCCGTGCATAATATGTGCCTACTTCTTACGCGGATCATTACTTAAACACATGTAGATATGATGCGGCACACTGACCTTCAGAAATGTTGGGTTGATGGGTCCTTTTTGTCCTTTTCTTTAGGTTGAACAAAAACTTCCCAACAGCCTTCAGCAAGTTATTTGCATCTGTGTTGTCTTGATAGCCTGAAAAAGTTCAATATAACGTGAGTGCATTGCCTTCTGAAACGTATATGTTCATATTTTAAAAATTGTGGCTAAACATAAAGTGACGGAAATGTTCATACTTTGGAGGATTATGCAATTCTAGTCTGAGCAAGACAGTGCGTCACTGATGAAATCCAACATGTCGTTCCTAAGTTGATGACCCCTCTTTGAAAATCCGCTTCACTGGTGCTTTTTCCTCTAGACTGCATCAGAACTTGGTTTATGTCTTTGAGGGGAGGACTTGAGCCTAAAAGTACGGATTTAACACAATAATATATGTATAATGTATATAACTCTCTAAAATGAAAAAGAGGTATTTGAAACCAAAAGCAATGCAAGAAATAGATGCAGGGGGATAACCTAGCAAAGCAAACTGACAACTAGACAAATGAAGAGCTGATTTTATCTGAATGCTTGAACCGTAAAAAAAGTGTTTTCTTTTTGTCCAGCCTGAAATGAGAAGATCTAGATATAAACCTTTCAGCACGTCCCAATCCATTACATATGCACTCACCATTTGATATTGGACTGTTCTCTTTCTTGCTGGTCATTTCGCTGATTTTTCTTTGCTTGAACTTTCCTCTCTGGCATGAATTTTTCATTTTAGCTGGTATAAAATGTGAGGAAAATTGGGTCAATTTCATTTCCCCTTGCTGTCTGGTGCTTCCGTTTTCTCCCAAAGCGCGAAGCCCTCTTAAACTCAATTATTTGATTGAAAGCAGCAGAAGGTAGCCAGGTATCCTCCTCAGGAGAATACCCTTGAAACATACAGATATGTTTGAGTGGTTCCATCAAGGCGCCTATCAACGATATCTGAAACCTCATTCATGTCTGGTTCAAGCTCTACTTTCTTTTCACCAACTGAAACTGGGTTTTCCTCTTTCTTTGTCAATTGATCGAGTCTATCACAGCTTTCACTCCGAGCATGAAGAATGCCATCAGCTCCCTTCTCAAGAGTGACCTCACAGATGAAATAAGAAGCTGGTTTCCATGAAGAGATTATGGCTTTACTTGGAAGCTCGTAACTATTTGAGCCAAGATCAGCATAAATGCGACAACGAATAATTACATCAGTGGCAGTTGATTAGGCACTAACCAGTGATATTCCTTTGGTTTTGCTTTGCATCATGATGAGGCGCCCAATCACGATACGATTACTTGATTTGTAAGCAATATCGCGAAACTGTATCATGTCATGGTCTTCTTCTGGGTTTTTTACTTTGCTTAAGTACTTTGGGGCCCAATGGCAACGACTACGCTCGCGTGAAATATATTCACGAGGCAAAAGGATGGAAATTGCTCTTCTAATGTGCATCTTTGACATGACACCTGGTCTCTCTTGCCTTGTTATGTACCAACTGATCTCTGCATCTGACAGATCCGTATCATACACCTCTTCTGGTAGAGATTGCTGAAACTTATCGGGATGGTTTTCATAAGGATCACCATCTGGACATTCTGCATTTTCCACATCATCATCTACGGGCACTATCTTACTTTTACACATGCATTCAAGACGATTATGGGAGACAGGCAAGTCTTTGGGATCACTGAGCAATTTTATTCCATCTGGTTTCTTGTATGTGTACTGAACATCCCAGCAATTGTTCTTCTTTAAAAGAGAGATCACCTTTTCTGGCATGTACTTATCTCACAGGTCTTGTGCCTTTTCCACCCCTCTATTGTGTGCATCTTTCTGTTGTCTCAATAAAGCTGGGTATGTGAAGCTATTTTCTTGTGATGATGTGAAGTTCCAGATGGTTCTCTTTTGATTTGCTGTAACAGCGACTTTCCCCCCAGCTATACATAATTTGTTTGAGCTGCCTGGTTATACTGCACATTGTTGATGCGATTAACAATGTCACCATAAGTGGGCTGAGTATCCAAACACTGGATTTGATTGGTCTTGGCTTGCAGCTCTCCAATGATGCGCTCAGTAGCCTTTGTTCCAGAGAAATGTGGAGAACATGATTGTGGACCGAGCTTGTAGAAAGGATGAGAAAGTGAAACATGAGGCTGTGAATCGTAGAGGCAACGAATTGAATTTCTGCGGTAAGGTGACATCCATATGTTAGAAAGTTACCCCTTTTCTTGGGATCAGCTGAAGCACCGGGTTTGGCAATAATCCGCAATAAAATTGTGATTCCAGTTGAGATTGCCTCTTGAATCTCCTCAGGACTGCCAAAGTCTGGATTATGGAAAGGCTCTGTTAAATAGTAGGCAGCTTGCACGTACAAGCTAGTGCCTTTTGAGCTTGGCACAAGAAGATCAGCAGTAGCATTACAAGCATCTTGATTCTGATCCATGAAGTGCATTAAAAGTAAATCAGAGTATTTCAAACCACAGTCAATTCCATTCACCCCACACTTGTACAGTCACAGGACATAAGTATTCGTCAGTTTCGAAAATCGCGTGCGAAATTTACAGATGCGTTCGCCAAGTCAGCGCGGGAAAACATGCGATATTTCAACGCGGCCGCCCCGTTGAGGCAGGAAAAATTGATGAATGTAAACAAAAAGTATCCGCTCACCAAAATCGCGAAAAATATTTGCAATATGGACTAAAAGTAGTGAAAAAGAAGTCATTTTATTAACACCACTCCAATACGTTTTCTTTGACGATCGAACGTCTTACACATTTATTTACAAGTTTATTTTTGATGTAATTATTTGTGAAAATGCATTGCTTTTTGGTTATAGTCGTTTACTGTTCAGTTTCTCCTTGTCTTGAACCACTGAAATCGCTTTTTCCGATTCACTTCTCTAACTATTTACATTCTTCTTCGCAGACCTCCTTCTATACCCTTCCAAAGGCAGAGTTCGCTGAACATATTTTTCGCTGAAATGGTGTTGTTTTTCCCCGTTATAGCTTCGCTGTTATATCTTCACGTTTGACCGTCGAACTAGAGCGTTTTTATCTCTCCCGGTAAATAATTATCATCTGCCTTTACGTGTTAAGTTCTTCGTCGAGCCGGTTGTTTGGACTTTCTTCAGAAGGCTTGTAATAGTTGTTCTGGGTACCCCAACCAGTCTTGCCAGGTCTGACTTGTTTTTCACAGATTTCGATAACTCTACGATAATGTTTTTCTTTTCTTCCCTCAGCTCAGCCGATTTACGGCCCATACCCAAAAATCAAAGCATTTTTACAAATAATTACATTAAAAAATAAACTTTTTAAGACATGTGTAAGACATTCGATCGTCAAAGAAAACTGGATTGAGTGGTGCTAATAAAACGGCTTGTATTTCACTTAATATAGTCCATATTGCAAATATTTTTCGCGATTTTGGTAAGCTGATACTTTTTGTTTACATTCATCAATTTTTCCTGCCTCAACGGGGCGGCCGCGTTGAAATATCGCATGTTTTCCCGCGCTGACTGGGCGAACGCGTCTGCAAATTTCGCGCGCGATTTTTGAAACTGACGAATACTTATGTCCTGTGACTGTACTTCAGTTCTTTCAGATGCTCCACAGTGGCAATGGCAGGATCCCCACTCTTCTCTCCAAGAGTTTTAACTCTTAAAAGTCTCGAGTGGTGTACTTCAGATTCTTCAAGAACAATCACTAATGCAAATAATCGAGATATGGAATGGATGGCAACTCCCAGAAGTATGGGGCTAAAAATGGCTCACCAGGAATACCAAGACCCAAGTATGGTATACCTGCCTCGACATTTTCCTGTATGGGCGTCATAAGCGTGACAGCGGCAGACAGTTGGTGACCGGCCGAATCAGTAGAAAATCGTACCAGCGTCAGTGGTCTTGCTCTGACACTGCCATCCTTGTTGCAACGAGCCATTTGCAACAGCTCTTGCCATAGATCGAGGCAGTGAGAAGCTGTGAACCCTCTTGAAGGCAATGGGCAGACACAATGTACCAGATGTGATGCTGATGATGATGCAAGACCCGAGAAGTTGTGGATGTTGGTCCCTTTTGCCAGTTCCTCTGTTTCAATTGTTATGTATGTTATATATATACGAGGCGGATTGTTGGGTGTAGCGTCTTTATTCTCTCATGTACTATAGACAACTGAACTAACAAGCTCGTGTCCAGTTACTTATTAACGGTTGGGGTCATATAACATTACGTCACATATTACATCCCCCTTTTCCTAGATGTGAATCATCCTAAATGTGAACAAAACGTGAACAGGTTACATAGCTATATATGGTAATAAATGTGAATGAAATGAGTCAATGATTGTCTTTGATATATAAATCTATGAGGCATATCTTGGGTTTGGTTTTATGATCTTCCCAAAGCTGCTGATTCTAGTATTTTCCGGCAGATCTTGAATCTCTGTGTTGGGCATTTCCTGTTCTGCTGTTGCTTCTATCGTGACTAGCCTTGTACTCTTCTGTTGGTTGTTCGGTGATGTTTCTTTTGAGCTTCAGTAAATGTCGACGATTCCTTCTGTAGGAGGTGCCATTCTCATGTACTATATATGATCTCGGTGTTTGATACTTTGATATTACCGTAGCAGGCTTCCATGGACTTTCAGGGGTTTTCTTCATTCTTACTTCTTCTCCCTCTTGTAGAGGCGGTAGCTGTGGTTGTGCAACACTCCTGTCGTAATATTCTTTCTGTCTCTTTTGTTCTACCTGTCGTCGCGTGATAAACTCGGTGTGGTCAAACAGTGATGGTGTTAGTCTCTGTGGTGTAACTGGAAACGTAGACCTGAGGGTTCGGTTCATCAGTGCTTGAGCTGGGCTTACTCCATTGATTGGAGTATTTCTGTAATCCAACAGAGCTAGGTAGAAGTCTTCACCGCTTTCTCTCGCTTTCTCCAGTATTCTATTTACTGTTTGTACTGTACTCGTGCAGACCTCTTGACTGAGGGTATCTTGGGCTGGTGGTAGTGTGTGTAAGCCCATAGTCCTGAGCAAATTCTTTGAATTCTTGTGCAGAATACTGAGGTCCGTTGTCTGATACAACTTCGTCTGGTATTCCGTGACGACTGAAGAAAGATTTCATCTTGCTGATGACGGTCTTTGCCTTTGTGTCTCTAAGCTCTGCAACCTCAGGATAGCGGCTGTAGTAGTCAACTACTAGAAGATGGGGTAGTCCTTTCCAGTCGAACAAGTCCGTTGCTACGCGTTGCCATGGACGCTGTGGTAGTTCGTGTGGATGTAGCGGTTCTTTTGCGTTGGAATTCCTGTGTTGTAGACAGATTGAACAGTTTGATATCATGTCTTCAATCTGAGTTGACATTCCGGGCCAGAAGACAGTTTGCCGTGCTAGCTGTTTGGTTTTCTCTATTCCTTGGTGCGACTGGTGAAGTTTCTTGAGGGTGTCTTTTCGCAGGCTGGGTGGACTTAGTATTGCGTGACTAGCATATATAAGACCTTCGCCTTCTGTCAATTTCCCTCGATGTGGAAAATATTCCTTGATTGCTGGATGTGTCATTCCGTTGTCTTCGGCCCATCCGCTCCTTATTTATTTGATTAGTTGTGTGTCTTCGTCTCTCTGTATGTGTTCCTTGATTTCTTCAAGCTTCTGGTCGGTAACGTAAGCTTTAGTTGACATTAAGTGAATGTATTTCTCTTCTGCCATCTCTCTCTCGAAGTCGTCTATCACAATCTCTGGTGGAAACGCTCTAGATAGTGCATCAGCAATGTACATTTCAGTTCCTTTCTTGTACATTAAGTCAATGTCATAACCTTGGAGTTGTAATAACATCCTTTGTAGTCTTGAGGGCGCTTGTGATAATGGTTTGTTAAAGATGGCTTCTAGTGGCTTGTGGTCTGTTTCAATTACAACACGTTTACCATAGATATATTGGTGGAATCGCTTGCAACCAAACACAATCGCAAGCAGTTCTTTCTCAATTTGAGCGTAGTTTTGTTGCGTCTCATTCATAGCTTTAGATGCATAAGCTACTGGACCCTTGTCTTGGTACAACACAGCTCCCAGTCCCTTGTGATGCGTCAACTTGCATGGTGACGGGTTTCTTTACATCGTAGTATTGCAGAGTTCCTCCACTGGACAGCTGGTTCTTTAGATCCTCGAAGGTTTTCTCGTGTCTTTCAGTCCAGTGAAATTCGACATCTTTTCTGGTGATCTCTCTTAGTGGCGCTGTAACATCCGAAACATGTGGTGTGAACTTGGATATGAAGTTCACCATTCCTAGTAGGCGCAGAATATCTTGTTTGTCTTGGGGTCGTGGATATTCCAGTATGGCTTTGATCTTGCTGTCGTCGGCTTTCAATCCATCCGAAGTTAGTTTTTCTCCAAGATAGATCAGTTCTGTTTGTCGGAATTTGCATTTATCTTTGTTAAGGGTCATGTTAATCTCTTTGAGTCGGTCGAGCGTTTGTTTCATATTTCTGTCATGTTTCTCCAGCGTTGATCCCCAGACTAATATGTCGTCGATGTCTGTCTCGCATCCGGCCAAATCAGCAAACAATTCACTGACAGTTCTGTGAAAGACTTCTTGTGCAAACACGAACCCAAATGGCATTACGTTAAAACGGTAGCGGCCAAATGGTGTGTTAAACGTCGTCAGAAGAGAGCTTTCATTATCTAGGGGTATTTGTCAAAATCCCGAATTTGCGTCGAGGTGGCTGAAGTACTTGGCCCCAGCTAAGCGCGCAGTGATTTCTTCTTGTGTTGGCAATTGGTAGTGTTCGCGTTTGACAGCCTTGTTGAGTTCACGGGGGTCAATGCATATCCGTAGTTTTCCGGATCCGTAGTTTCTCGTTGACAACCATCGAGTTGACCCACGGCGTCGGCTCGCGTACCTTTTCAATCGCGCAGGACTGTTCCATGCTGTCTAGTTCTTCTTTCACTCTTTCTCTTAGTGCTTGTGGTATATTTCGTGGCGGGTGTATCACTGGCTCTGCGTCTTTGTTAATCTTTATGTGATATGGTTCATATATGCGTCCTAATCCCTCGAAGCATTCAGAGTATTTTGACATAATTTCGTCTTTAGTCTTCCCACTGAGTCCGTTTGCATAATTTGACGTTACTTGGTTGACGTTAAACGTGACGAGCTTTAATCCTTTGCAATCTTCACATCCGAGGAGTGATTTTCCTTCTTCCACGACTTGGAATTTTATGATTTGGCTGACTTCCTTTGCTTGGCACATTAGAGAACACTGTCCGATAACAGGTATCGCGTGACCTCCAAAAGCTGTGAGTCTCGCGTGTGAAGTTTGTAGCTTTGCTCGTCAATGTTTGTGGGGAACAACATTGTATAAATCCTCTTTAGTTAACACACTTGTTTCTGCTCCGGTGTCAAGTTTAATTCGTAGTTGTTTCTTGCCAATGTTGATACTTGTGTACTGTTCGTTGTACTCTCCCTTTCTCGCCGACGCAGAGTAGAAAGTATGAGCATCGTTCCTCCTGATTCTTGTCTTTGAGTTCTGTTTTCTCAAATAGGTTCTCTAGAAATAAGCCTTTTCAGAGCTGAAAAGTCATCTGGATCATCGAAATGCTTATTTCATCGTGGAACAGCAAGTTTCAATGGCCAGTCCTTGACTGAAGGACTCCATGAACTGCCAACTAACTCCAACTGACCGTCTTCTGCAATTCTTGGCTCAAGGAATCTAAGGGTTCGAGGTTCATCGCAGCATTCAGAAACAAGACCATCATTATATTCCTCAATGGCTTTGTCAATGACGTTCCAGTTTAATCCAGTGTGCAGTTTTCCTTGCGAATTTATGTGGTTGATTGCAGTAGAAGAGCATGGGAGACCACAGATGTCCTTTAAAAGCGAGTAGTTCATCTTTCCAAGTTTGATATTGTACATTCCACCAACATCTTTAACAATGTCGAGAAATGTGTGGTTGTTTTTCCTCTTCAGCTTTCCAACAAGATTTCGTAACACTGTTGTCTGCATGGGGTTCGTAGAGGAAACATTTTTTTCAAAAAAGCAGCGTAAGATCTGTTATCACCTTTTGCTCTTCATTTGCTTTACAGGAGCTCCATAATACATGTTCCCATGTCTTAGTTGTCAGAATTACTCTTCTGAGGCGGGATTTTTCTTTCTCTGCTTGAATTCTGGCTGCTCTCTCCTTGGCTAGTGCACTCTGTTTTGCATTTTTTCCATGTACCATGCCCGAATCCAACCACACCACAGCGATTGCCAGTTACGGGAGCATATGTTGATATCCCCCTTTTGGCAATCAGCTTTTCCAGGTATGGCACAGTTAGAACAGGTATAGGGATTCTCACCCACAGGCAACGCAGAACCCAAACAGCAAGGGTCCAAGCTTTTAATTCCTCCACTAATTTTCACCAGCTTTCCACGAATCATTAATTCTTCATTGTGGGGAACATAAACAGCGCGGGCAGTTTTCTTGGAAGCTTACTCTAAATTATGTGATTCTTAAGGGTGATGCTTGGCCCAACCTTTGTAAGATGAACACTGCCTGTGGCCCAGTTCATTGTAAAGACTCCCTCCTTTCTGTCCTTTATGCAGCGTTTCTTTGAATAACGTCTTTGGTTGAATCCTTCGTATTGGTGAGTCATCTATAAATTGGTCTGCAATCTTTGGTTCCCACAAGTGCAAGCATGGCACTACATAAACTTTTTGTGACAAAGGGCAATGTAATTGACGGCTACTGCTCCCAGTGAAATTGAAGGAAAAGCAAATGTCCAAAAAACCACGGACATGATTTTTTTTTGCCTGTAGATGTGGGAACATTTCGGAAGGTGTCATCTAAAACATCTTTGATGCTACTTCCAACGGGTACAATACTGGGCGGGAAAGATTTAGAAGTTAAGTTGTTGATGTTATTCCAGTTAGAGTTCCTGAAGAAAGTACTAGCGGAAACATTTGACAGCTCCATGTCTTTTGTTCTGAATTTTGGGCTTGGAGACTAGGTAGCACAATTCCAAGATGTCATATTCTCCTCATTATCTTCGCATCCCCCCTCTACTGTACGGTGGCCCATAAGGGTCAAACACAAATCAAAATATAAAAACACAAATAAATATTCTGAAGCACAAATAAATGTTCTCGAAGCACATTATAATATTCTGAAGCACAAATAAATATTCTCGAAGCACATAATAGTATTCTGAAACACAAATGAATATTCTGATGCACAATTATTTCTTCTTGAAACACATATAAATATTCTGAAGCACAAATAAATGTTCTCGAAGCACGCCCCAGAAAAAAAAAAAGACTGGACTCTAGCTAGCCTTCTTAACCGATCGCGAGGAAGACTAAGTGCTTGTCCAAACGAACAATATGGAAGACAGCGAGTTGCAGAGTATATTGGAAGATTACTTTCATCTGGGATATGAAAACAAAGTGATTATCAAGTTTTTATATAAACAACATGGCATTGTTCTTAGTTTATCAACTCTGAAACGAAGGCTTCGATCAAGAACATATAAAGAATCTGATTCGCAGCGAAATTTCAGGCCCTGGAGAACTTCGTGGACATAGATCAGTCTGGCACTCATTGCGACTAAACCAACACATACACGTTCCAAGACAGCGAGTTGCAGAGATTATAAGAGAAATCGATCCCCAGGGCAAGAAGAAGTAGGAGGTTGAAAAGGCAAAGTTATTCAAGTCAAGGTCCCAACTTTTGCTCGCATGTTGACGGTAATGTTATGGTAAATAATTTCATTTCGAATGTTGTGCCGAAATGATGAGGTATCTGCAGAGTAAATGAGTACTGGTGGGGGAGTTTACCATTCATTTCTGTCCCGGTGCTTTCTTTTGAATATATGTTCAGATAATGTACATGTATGGGCACTTTTTTACATTAATTAATTGAAATAGACAATAGATATTATTGAAACATTCTCTACTTTCTCATAGCACATAATGCTTTGCGCCTTGCGGGGTAATACAAAAGAAAATTTGTGTTGCATAATTACATGGTTGACAGAAAGCTCCCATTTTCTTTTGTATTACTCCCTAAGGCACAAAGCATTATGTGCTATGAGAAAGTAGAGAATGACTGAATAGCATACAATGTATTCAAATCGAGTTATTATTTTTCACATACTAGGGTATGACAAGCTAAAGCCATATGGCTTTCCTATTCATGGAGCTATCAATGGGTACAGCCGGAAAATTATTTGGCTTGAAGTTTCCCGAGAACCAACAACAAACCTGAAGTCATTGGTAGATTCTTTCTCGACTGTGAAAAGGAGAATACTGGCTGCCCTATGCTTCTACGAACTGACTGTGAGATAGAAAATGGAAAAATGGATGCGATGCAATCATTTTTTAGACAGGATGGTACTGATGATCTTGCTCGTGAAACAGCTCATATGTACGGCACATCACCTGCTAATCAACGCATCGAGTGTTGGTGGTCATTTCTCAGATGGGGAAGGACTTCTTGGTGGATAGATCTTTTCAAAGGAATGTCTCATAGTGGAGTATTGGATTTAGCTAGTAAACTGCACATGGAATGTTTGTGGTTTTGCTATCATGGTGTACTTCAAGAGGATCTTGACCAAGTCAAATATCATTGGAATACTCACCGTATTCGCCCATCCAGATTTGGTACTGTATCTGGTATTCCAGATGTCCTCTATTATCTACCACATACATCTGGTGGAATTGATTGTAAGGTGACTGTACCAGATGACAAGATAGATGCAATGGAGATTCATGTACAGGATGATGATGATGATGACAATGATTCTCACATTTACCATTAGTATTTCCACTATGTAATGGAGAGTGAAAGATTCCAATATCCAAACAATTGTGATGAAGCATATAACTTATGGGTATCTCATGTGAATTATCTTCCCTATCAAATCCCCCCAAAAACATAGCCTATCCAGCAGCACATACCTGTGTAAGCAATACATGTATAAACATATGTATATAGAGAGTACCCCTCTCGTTATATGTTTGTGCTTCTGTTCTTCAACCGTGACCGTGCACAAATCTTTTGTTTTGTCATTGTTTTGCCTTAATTTGCAATGGTTGAGCAACTGAACCCAAACGTTTCTTTTGGCTGCTTGTGCGATATATTCCAATTCAAGAGTATATATATTAGAATATTGAAATAAGTAATCCAAAAGAAAACATTTGGGTTCAGTTGTTTAGACATTTTCTAATGAATTTGAACAAACATTGTGCACAGTCAGGACCTGTTCAACATCATAATGACATTAGGACTAGAACAAATAAATATAACAAAAGGCTTCCTAACCATTCTCTCTACTAACTATGGTATGGGATAGGGTCAGGGTTTTGAGGTCATGGTGGAAAACCCCTACCCAAAATTTGCCAGAGTAATCCCCCCCAACACCCCAGGCATTTTGGAGGAAGTTTTTTTTTGGATATTCCCAATTTTGACCAATGTATGGAAGTGATCTCACAATGTAGTCGAGACAATGATGGAACAAATGGTGGAACAACTTGTCAATCTGGGTGAACAATCAGATAGTGACTAAGATCTCCCAGAAGTAAGATTTTAAAATATGGTGTTTCTTGTACAGTTATTTTTTAACTACTATGGAATATTGGAAAGTGTAAGTACATATATTTAACAATAATTATTATTAGACTATGAGTTCAAGTTTTTTGTTTGAGTTAGCCTGCGTAGCGGCGCTCTGGAGGGGGAGAGGACTGTCCCTCCTCCTCTTCTCCCCTTCCGATCCTTTCCCCCTCCAGAGCGCTGCTACGCAGGCTATGTTTGAGTCAACAGTCAACGAGAATGAGTAGAAACCAACTAGCATACTAATTTGATATGAATATTTCTTGATTTTTTGCTTTGTTTTTGTTCAAAATACCAGCTTTTTCACTACTCACTACATGCATCTATCATGCAATATATATTGAGTATGTTAGCCAATCAGATTGAAGGATTGGTGATACAGTGTAGTATACTAGTTGTTTTCTACTGATATTAATATACACAGTTTGAGTAGTTGTTTTTCAAATGCACATGTAATGATAGTGAAGAACATTCAATTTCTCTCTTTTAATGTACACTGTATTATACAATTGGCATAATTGTGGCTTAAATATTGCATTTAAGTTAATATTGTCTACAGCTGTTTAAAGCTACATACATGTACATGTATATATTTCAAACTGTTTGCAAAAAGAAAAAAAAAGGAGATATAAGGGAAATACATATTTCAACTTCCCTCTCGCCCTCTCTTATACAACACTATTACTACAATATTACAAAGGCTGTAAAAAGCCACCAATAATTTCAACATAAGTAAATGTAGTTTGGTGCTAAGACACACTCAAATAATTATTGTTCTTGTTCAAATCATATATGTATAACCATTCAAAACATTCATAGGGATACATAGGATCACTTAAACACAACTGATCAATCAGACTAAAACAATCACATTCCAACAAGTCTTCAATGGCAATGTTTTCAGGTATTACCTTTAATGTATTTGGTCAGTTATGTTTTAATGGTTTCGGTTAGTATGTCTGTAACTGTAACTTATTGCTATTTCCTTGAAATATTGATAATATGATATACAATTTAATAATATGTACAGAACAGTGTAAATAGAGACTCATAAATTCAACTTTCTTTATGCAAAATTGATTAAATATCCAGGATGGAAATGAATTTACTTAATTAATTTATTTCTGATACATTGATCCCCACTTGTCAATCAGTCCCTTCATCCATTTATATACATCTCTGTAGTCGAGACCAGACAAACTGAAGTTGAGGAATAATGGATGGCCTTCCCTCCCAGGTGTGTAGCTGAAAACATTCTTGGAAATGAGATCACTTATGATTTCCTGTACCGCTTTTTCCTTTTTGGATATAGTACGATGTGAGCCAGAGCGATCTTTGATGATGCAATCTTTGTCAATGCTTTCAAGAATACACTAATAATAATAATAATAATAATAATAAAGCCTTTATTTTACGAGGGTAGCACTAAATAGCTAAAGCTAATGAACTTGTGGCCCTCAATAACTAATAACTATGTAACTATGTAACAATATGATAAAATATATGATAAAATTACAAAAACTAATTACAATATTTAAAAATCGGATAGCTACTAAAACTAAGGAAATACTAATCACTTAATCACGTAAACTTACAAACAAAAATTTAAAAGATTTATTATTTAAAATTTAAAATCAAGCCATCTTATTATCTAAAGATATTATCCTAAAGGTAATATAATATAGAGAGACTAACTATAAACTATACAATAAAATGATGAAGATATTGTTGTTTCTCAAACAAATATATCCACAAAGAAGATTTAAAAGCAGAAAACGATTCTATATTACGAATATTTAGAGGTAAAGAATTCCACAAGTTACAAACTGATACACTAAAAGACCTACCTCCGTCACACTGACGCTTAAATCTAGGACACTCAACATGATCTAAAGTACCAGCAACATGTGCAGCACTTTTCTCATTAAGATTTGGTCCTAGAGCTTTCCACATTGATTTCAACTGTCTGTTTTGGTGCTCTTTCCTTAAATCAAGTGGGATGTTTTTCCTTTTCTCTCCATGAGTATTATAAAATCTGTTCCACTTTAATCGATGGGCTTCAAATTCAGGTAATAGTGCAGGGATTTTAACAAGATAGAGAAGTGTAACATATGAATATTTTATATTCTTTCTTTTCATCGGGTTTTGAAATTTGTTGTTCCTCTAAGTGTATTTCAGCACTGAAAACGCGTTTAAAAGGATAAACGCCATTTCAAAAACGCGTTTAAACGCAAAAGGTTGTTGATGTGTGTTGTTATTCAAACAGTATCAAATGAGTTTTCATGTTCATCTAACCCGTTTACGCCCAACATTACGGACATGAATCATAAACAATGAGTCAGTTCGCTTGTAAAACTTTACTTCAAACACCTTCTAGCGGGTTATTTCACATGAAATACGATCTATAATTCTTAAGACACAGCATGAAAAGGTTATTAAAAGTCTTTGCCTGACGCCAAATGAGTTTTCATTGCGATTATAACGCGTTCATTGAAGCCATTAACGCCCGCCATTACGGACATGAATCATAAACAATGAGTCAGTTCGCTTGTAAAACTTTACTTTAAATGTTCTTTAAATGTTCCTAGTGAAGCTTGGGGCCAGCAACGGAGAATGCTCTGTCTCCGTAGAACTTAGAGATAGTTCGTGGAATAGTGAGGAGTTCTTTTCCAGTAGAGCGAAGGCGACGTCCAGTAGTGTAGTCAGAGAGGAGGTCCGCGAGGTAGTTAGGGGCCAGCCAGTCCATTCCTTACTTTAAAGACCAACAGTAGGATCTTGTAGTTGATGCGGGCACGGACAGGAAGCCAGTGTAAGAATCATTGGATTTCACAACAATTCTTGCGGCAACATTGAGAACCCTTTGAAGCTTTTTGATTTCACAATCAGGAAGGCCATAAAGGAGACTGTTGGATTGGTCGAGCCTTGAAGTTACAAAGGCATGCATCAGCCTTTCAAGTTGGTACTTCTCAAGATATTTACTTATCTTTCTGATGTTACATAGAGCCAAAAAGGAAGCTCTAGTGCAGTTGTTGATTTGCTGCTTGCAGGAGAGAGTCGAATCAAACAGAAAACCCAAGTTACGAGCCTCGCGTGTAGGTGGAATGGCAGAGTCTCCGACGGTATTAACCGGTGTCTGTATTAACCGGTGTCCTTATTAACAAGTGTCCTTATTAACCGCCCGTGCCTGTATTAACCGGTGTCCTTATTAACCGGTGTCCTTATTAACCGACCGGTGTGTGTATTAACCGGTGTCTGTATTAACCACTGTCCGAATTAACCAGTGTCCGTATTAACCGGTGTCTTGGTGTCTCTATTTAACCGGTGTTGGCCGGTGTCCGTATTAAATCGGTGTCCGTATTAACCGGTGTCTCTATTTAACCGGTGTTGGCCGGTGTCCGTATTAACCGGTGCCCGTATTAACCGGTGTCTGTATTAACCAGTGTCCGTATTAACCGGTGTCTCGATTTAACCGGTGTTGGCCGGTGTTCGTATTAACCGGTGTCCGTATTAACCGGTGTCCGTATTAACCGGTGTCCGTATTAACCGATGTCCGTATTAACCGGTGTCTGTATTAACCGGTGTCCGTATTAACCGGTGTCCATATTAACCGATGTCCGTATTAACCGGTGTCTGTATTAACCGGTGTCCGTATTAACTGATGTCCGTATTAACCGGTATCCGTATTAACCGGTTTCCGTATTAACCGGTGCCCTTAATAACCGGTGTCCATATTAACCGGTGTCCATATTAACCAGTGTCCGTGTTAACTGGTGTCCGTATTAACCGGTGTCCGTAATAACCGGTGTCCGTATTAACCGGTGTCCGTATTAACCGGTGTCCGTATTAACCGATGTCTGTATTAACCGGTGTCCGTATTAATCGGTGTCCGTATTAACCGGTGTCCGTATTAACCGATGTCCGTATTAACAGTACCGTATTTACCAGTGTCTGTATTAACCGGTGTCCGTAGTAACCGATGTCCGTATTCACCGTGCGGTATTAACCAGTGTCCGTATTGACCGATGTCCGTATTGACCGGTGTCTGTATTAACCGGTGTCTGTATTCACCGTGCGGTATTAACCGGTCTGTTATGATTTAGCAGTCAATCAGTTTCCGGCCTAAAAAACTGGGATATCAGTATAATTTCGGAAAGATTATGTTTTGATCTGATCAAGAAAATGGAATAAATTTAATCCCTAGAAACAATAAAGAGAACTCAAAGCATATTTACAACTTGGTATATTTTGTTGTATTTATTTCTAGTGTTTGAACGTTGTGTTGTCAATTTCATGTCTCATTATGCACGTGTAGCGTATTACCAAATGGTAAAAATATGTTCTGTGTTTACGCTTCCCACCGGAAGAGTTTTAGAGCTGCATCAATAATATTTATACACAGTCATGTTCAATGGTAAAGCTTTAAGATACATATATTTTTAAGCTCAAACGCCATGTACCAAGAAGCGTTTGATGGATTTGAAAATAGGTAATTTTTACGAGTTCGTTCCGAGATGCTACGATAGTATCTCAATTAGAGATCTAAAGAAATAGTTAGATTCAAAATCCCAAAATATTAGTTTCGTACAACCGTCGGTTTTTCTACGCGAACGCATCGAAAATGCTTAATTTTCGCTTCGCGTCATTTTCGGCCGAAGGCTATTTTGAGGGAATTTCGACTTTCTTCAATTTTGAAGAAAATAAAAAGCTCTTGAACTTTTCGATACTATTTTTGGAAATGGTACACCAAAGGGGTTCTATTGGTGAAATAAAACGAAATTCGATTTTTCGCAACTGTCCGCCGATTCTCGATATTTAGAGGCAGTGGCTCTTAAAAGTCTTTGCCTGACGCCAAATGAGTTTTCATTGCGATTATAACGCATTCATTCAAGCCATTAACGCCCGCCATTACGGACATGAATCATAAACAATGAGTCAGTTCGCTTGTAAAACTTTACTTCAAACACCTTCTAGCGGGTTATTTCTAGCAAGAAGCACACGAAATACGATATATAATTCTTAAGACACAGCATGAGAAGGTTATTAAAAGTCTTTGCCTGACGCCAAATGAGTTTTCATTGCGATTATAACGCGTCCATTCAAGCCATTAACGCCCGTCATTACGGACATGAATCATAAACAATGAGTCAGTTCGCTTGTAAAACTTTACTTCAAGCACCTTCTAGCGGGTTATTTCTAGCAAGAAGCACACGAAATACGATATATAATTCTTAAGACACAGCATGAGAAGGTTATTAAAAGTCTTTGCCTGACGCCAAATGAGTTTTCATTGCGATTATAACGCGTCCATTCAAGCCATTAACGCCCGCCATTACGGACATGAATCATAAACAATGAGTCAGTTCGCTTGTAAAACTTTACTTCAAACACCTTCTAGCGGGTTATTTCTAGCAAGAAGCACACGAAATACGATCTATAGTTGTTAAGACACAGCATGAGAAGGTTATTAAAAGTCTTTGCCTGACGCCAAATGAGTTTTCATGGCGATTATAACGCGTTCATTTAGGCCGACGCCCGCATAATAGTGTCAGTTAACAGATCAGACTTCAACGGTAGTCAATGAACAATGACATTATGCATAAGTTACAAGTGTTTTATTAACTTTCTAAAATTGAAATTGCTATTCATCATGAATTTCTGGTATCAAACTTTTAAGGCCTCTTATATATGAATCTATGGCCTTGCGACAATTACACCATTGTTTCTCTCGTTCACTTGGTGCAACGGGATAGTGTTTAAAAACCTGATCCCTAACTTGCTGAACCGTCGAAATTTCTAAAGGCTGTTTGCCTGCTACACCTCTAATATTATGTCCTAATTCATTCTTTACAAAGAGCTTACGAACTAAGTGAACTGCAAAATTTATATCTGATGTGGCCATTGATCTTACACACACAAAATTGTCTGTTGTGTCTGTTTGTGGAGGTGGAGGCGGTGGAGTGGCTTCCACATATGTCGATGCATCATTAAATGTATCCATATCCAAAATACTATAATCTTGTTGAAAATTATCTGATGGCTTAGACAGTAATTCTACTATTAAATCCAATTTATCTAATGTTTGTTCATGGTAAGCCATACATTTCTTTTGCTGACGATCAATCTGTTCTAAATAAGTTAATAGTTCAGAATTACTAGTGCTACTTTCCATGTCTCGTAGAAGAGTATTTATATGCCGTGATGTTTCCATCGAAGATTCAAACCCACTGGAGAACAATCGTCGGTTAACACCAAGTTGTGGCGACACAATGAATGATGGTGAATCGAATCTTGCTGGGTTGGCGGGCTGAACTGGAGTAGATGGTACTGGTACGGATATCGCTTGTTGCAGGGTTGGTCTGTTAACAGCGGGTGCTGGATGAAGTGAAACAACTGTGGCCTATAAAAACAAAATAGGATAAGTTATAAGGCCGTAATACAACGTGATCATCATAACAAACACACATTACACACACACAGTACATTTAAAAAGTTGTTATGGCTACTAACCAGTTCAGGTTCTTTCTTTTTCTTTTGCCTTTTTGATGTTACAGAATCGTCTGCGTTGGCCTTTCTTTTCTTTTGCTTGCGTTGGTGGGCAATTGGACTAGGCAGGTTAGGCAGGTCAAACAACTGAGGGTTTTCTTCCACGAATTCTGGCTCCATGTCATGTAACTTTGAAGAATCCTCTGTTGAGTTAAAAACTTTATTTAATTTTTGAAGTAATAAGATAATACGTATACCAATAATATCTCCCCTACACTGCAATATTTGAAAGTACGTATAAGTCTTACAATAATACATACCATGAACACCAACAATTTCAGCTTCCAAAACCTCTTTTCCGTATTTGATTTCGACGTGGCTTCCTCTCGTGACGTTGTCTCCCGTCTTGACTTTGACGATATTCTTTAGTGGAACAACACTTAACTTTTTGTCTACTTGAAAGTAAAAAAGACCGTACTTTGGAACTTTTGAAGTGGTTCTTAACGACATGTTGAAATTCAAGATTTTCATTCACCAATTGTTTTAAGTGAATTAGTGAGGTAAAGCATAATTTGTGTGAGTGCACCTTTTATAATCTACCACAGATCAAAGCGTCATCGAATTAGGATCAAAAGGATCCAATCATGTGTTTTTTATTGTTTAGTAGAAGCCAATCATTTATCGTGATGTCTTAAGAATTATAGATCGTATTCCATGTGTTTCTTGCTAGAAATAACCCGCTAGAATGTGTTTGAAGTAATGGCGGGCGTTAATGTCTTAAATGAGAAAGACTTTTAATAACCTTCTCATGCTGTGTCTTAAGAATTCTAGATCGTATTCCATGTGTTTCTTGCTAGAAATAACCCGCTAGAAGATGTTTGAAGTAAAGACAAGCGAACTGACTCATTGTTTATGATTCATGTCCGTAACGGCCGGCGTCAAGGGCTTACAGTATATTGTAGTATATCATGTAGTAGATCAACTCAATGGTCTTATGATTAAACGCGTTTATGACTAAACGCGTTTAGAGTTAAACGCGTTTAAATTAAGTGCGCTTAATTCTGAGCGGTACTGTAGTTATACAATGCTCTGGAGTTGTCTTTCTTATATGCTGATTGGCTGTTTTTACTATAAGAATAAGAAAGTTGTGCATACCTGTTTCGAGTTTGATATGCATTAAAAACAAATCCACAATCAACAGATCAGCAGAAATAATAACCAAATGAGTCTCTCTCATCTCCTGTGAACACTTGCAGTCGTAAATTATGGTCCATTACTTTGTGTCTATTTTGTGGGTAGATCAAAAACAATGTCTTTAGTCATGGTAATTTTTGGCAAGTATCTCTATGAGTAACTGGATATATAAATATCATTATCATGATTGATATTCTAAATCAAGACAATATAATTCTTACTATCTTATTTTATGGGATAAAGAGTGCAGACAAAAACTATGAAATTGTTTAGTGCTACTTGACACTAATTAGTTACTACTTTCTCATGGGTGTATTGTCTGCACTTTATATATTTCGCATTCACACTGTCAATCCATGATTATAGTACCTTACTCTCCTGGAATGCAGTATGTATAAGTCTTGTTGCATGTTTCAAACCTACATTTGTAGTCATTGTGGGTTACTTTATCAAGCTCTGCTGTTTGTTCAACAAGATTTGATAACTCTGGGTGAATTCAATATTTCATGACAAGTTCTTAACATAGGGCAATCAGCCATTTTCCCTTGGTTGCAGTATCTTCATTGCTACCAGGCATTTCGGGATCAAGAAATGGTGTACATGTATCTATAATACAATAGACATATTCATGAATAAATGATTTGTGATGCTTTCAAAGTTCTCAAATTGCACTCGCCGTTCCTATACATATGGCATGGTATAGCTTCTGTTTCCCCCAAAAAGATATTAATCCTAGTAGTAATTAAAGGGGAGTTTAAAGAGATGAGATGAAGGCTATACCTTCTCTGTACATGTACCGTACATCACAGTCAACAGATCAACAGTCCTGATCAGCACAATAGAAATCACATCTATATAGAACATCTAAGTCCCCTATACATCTAACCTTCAATTGAAGTCATCTGACTCATGTTCATAAATGCTACACAAATGTGGGCATTAAAAATAAAATAAAATGTCTAAGAATTTGTCCAGAAAATGTATCGGATGTACATGCATGTATGTAACACTGTTCAACATTTATGTGAGTTTTAATTTTTAATGACATTTCTGCTGTGTATAGTCAGTCGTCACACATCAGTCTTGAAATGTTGCATTTTTACTAATATTGAGCTGCTCTTTTCATTTCTGAAGTTCATTTCTACACTATTTCGTAACTGATTTAAGGGTGATGGGGGTCATGTGACACGGCAAGAAAGGCCGCGTTTTACCGCTGGAAAATGTAGGGATTTTACATTCCTTATGTAACATAATGCCTTCATTGTCCCGCATTTGACTGCGGGACAATTTGAAAACTTCAGTTGGATTTTGGGTGGGTTTTTCTGTTCCGACAATCACTATATATGTCCATTTCTTGAGTACAAAGTTAACTCAGCATAAACATCATTATTTAAAGTACTAAATTGTGACATTTCTATTGTTTTGTATTGTATTTAGTACTAATTAGTGCAAAAAATATATTGGCGGAACAGAAAAATCCAAAATCCAGCTGAAGTTTATACAAAACGAAAGGTCGCGATACAAGGATTTTTGCAGTAAAATGCGCATAATCGATTCGTTTTACCGTTGGGATAATTTCTGTAAACGTACCGTTTTACTGAATTATCCCGTTTGATACGTGGTGGATTACGTGCATATTACCTGCATAACGCCGCGAGGCCGATTGAAGGGATAATGCGGGTTTTACTGAATTATCCTACATTGGGATATTGCTGGTAGAACACATGATATACCAACATAATAAACCGAGGATAACACAGAGTTATTGTATAATGTCCCCGAATTATCTCGTAACGATAATCCATGGATTATGCGCATTTTACTGCATTATCTATGGCGATATTATTTATGGCTTATAGGTAATTTTACCGCCATTTACTCTAATGGACTATGCGTGTAAAAAGCATTTTCCACCCGTTTTAAAAACGTTGTCCTGGTACAATATACACAATGGTAAAAAAAGAGATAAACTAAAGAAACCATGAGCCAGAGTTAAGCTTGTTCCTCTAATTAATTTCTATTTTCTACTATTTTGTATTTTCTACATGGACAACGTTTTTAAAATGAAACCGGTGTATACAATTTCCAAATAAACAGTAGTAACGCACAAAGTAGTTATCAAATATGATATAATTTCATTAATAACTATATAGCATGACTTTATAAATATATACTTTATAAATCGGTCAGAAAAGTTGACATCAAAGTAATACCGTGTCCTTAGTTAACCCAAAATTTTAAGTCGTGTGGGACATTGGCAGCAGTCCTTTCACTTGCATTTACCCCGCCATCAATTCGTCGAGCCATCACACGTCTCTGTGTCGGAGTAAGACCACTGGTATATCTACCGTCCAGTTGTTTGAAGAAGACAGAGAGATCTTCGTTCCTCCATTGCAGTTGCATTGTAACCAATTGATCGTCGTCCTCGTCCCCAGACTCGTCTGAACTCATCAGACTGATGTGCACCGCTTTGCCTTTCGCGCTCTCCTTCTCTTCGTCGTTCAAACACTGAAATCTTCTTTTTAGCTTATGTGAGAAAGAAGATAAAGAAAACACATTTTAAAACAATCGTATTGTAGTATCGTGTTGTGCTATATTTTAGTTTACCGCGACTAACTTGTTGTTATAACGATCGTAATTAGCAACGATTTTAGTCATCCAATAGTTGTTTGTGGGTTGGTATTGTCATTTTTGTAATTATATGAGTACCCTCAACCCAAATTTATCGATAAACCAAGCTTTCGGGTTAATAGCCCATTATCAGGGTTAGAATAGTCAATCTCAGTTCAGTTACAATCGATTGTAACTGAATATTGACTATGAAGAGACTCTTGGTCTCTTCATTATTTATTCGACGTGCGGGAACGGAACGTCCGTGCCTGCTTCTACGTCAGTTTTAATATTCACTACATGATTAGGTTATTGTGGTTCTAAACCTCTTAAGAGAGACTTTCTGTAAATATGGTGAATTGTGTCGCCAGTTTCAAAAAATCGTTTTCTCTCATAATATGTTTCTAGATAGCCCTAGGGTAGGGATGATTCGTAGTGTAATTTGTTCATCATAAAAAACTTTTCTTTTTGAGAAAAATCCAAAAGTTCATATTTGCCGTCTCAGGCCAGAAATTGACCAAAATATACACTGATCAACCGTGACTCGTAACTTGTCTCGTGGCCCATAAAAACACAAACCTAGACCATTTTAAGTCCAGAATCCCTAAAATGATGTGTTTCTGGCTTACCAGAGCTTAATAGTTTGTTCTTATTTTAATCACGGAAGAGGAATATTGACCGCGAAAAGGGCATATTTTTTAAATTGACAAAACTCTGATTTAGGACCAAATTTCAAATATTTTTTTACCATGTGCCATAGCTCCAATTTTTTTTGTACGTCGTATGTGGTTTCTTTAAATGTTGTTTTAAAACATCCTTGAAAACTCCAAAACAAGCCTTTGAATATGACCAATTTTCATGAAACTTTGTGGTTGCTATGGCAACAACAAGCCCGTAACGAGTCAATAAAATGCTATTCAGTTATGATTAATCGTATATTCAAATAATAAATACAAGTTAGAAGAAGGTTTTAGTAAGTAAGACAATATTTATAGCTATCTAAAATGCACTTTTAATCAATTTTGGAATACATTTCTTAATATCTACTGAATAAATCAGCGGCTAATTATTCCAGTCTTGATATCACACAAACGTGACAAGTGGAGGCACTTCAACACACTCTGAATCCTCTAATTTCACTCTTTATAGGCACTACTTCGCTAGCAATAAAATTGTTAACATTATTACTTTTGGAAATCGTAATACTGTCCATATTTTTGTGTGTGGGATCACTATACAATCACACATTGCGTGATGCGCCGTTTGTGAATATCGTTGATTGAGGTGTTGTGTAGGATCGGAGATAACATTGTTTTGAAATTTGAATACTTTATTATATTATTTCTCAACTCTCCAAAATATGCGTTGGAATCAAACAAAATTCACAGCATTACAATTAGATGGAATGGTAGACTGGGAAATGGGGGGGGGGGGGGGGGGGTGTGGTCGGGTAAGGTACAACACCCTGCCATTTCACACATTTGATCTAATTGCTTCGTTTTTAGTTGCTTATCAAATGCCACTTACGAATATTACGTATGTTATTAAACTAAAAAACCTTCACCATCCGACAATTCAAGCAAATATAGTAGGAACGTCATGATCAGTCCGAAGAAATGCATCTTAAATAAAGATGAAATGGGCTGTTAAACTACGATGTTTCGACTTTATTACAAGGTCATCATCAGGTGAAATGGAAGGTTGGAATGTCGAATATATATAGGAATTCAAGATTAAACTACAACAGGTTATCTCACGGGTATGTCCATTTTACATTATATCATTTATAACTTTCTACTATGGTGGCACCCAGCAACATGGTCATTCAGCATGATTCTCAATACTAACCACTCAAAGTAAAAAGCTTAAAAGAAGCTATTGCATAACCTGAAATTCGGATATAGTTGTGTGCAAAATATCCCAACTAACCTCACAAACTTGTTTTGCATACCGTAAATCCTCTATTTATCCCCCCGGGGGGCTTATTTAGTATTTGAAGCACTTTTGAGAGGGGCTGAATGGAGAGAGGGAGCTTAATAGAGGGAGGGGGCTTATTAAATTTCGCGGAAAACCAGAAATGTACGTTATACCAATTACGGTCACGGGTACCTTAATTCTGTAATCACTTTATTGTAAATACGGTAATAAATATACGGCTGAACATGGTAAGTTTATATGGTAATATCGATAAACCGTACTGTACTATGCATGAGTCACGAGTATCGGACCGTTGTGTATTTCATTAAAGTACGGCATATCATCACATTACCGACTACGGTATCTTTGGGAGAAGGGGGGAGGGGGAGGAGCTAGGGGCTCAAAATTATGTTGAGAATAGGTCAAATCAGAAAATAATTTGAACAACGCGTTTATGGCGCGTTTTCAGGGTCAAAATCAAAAAACTTCATACTTCGTTGTGAATTGTGAAATCAAATGTTCTGTGCCATTAATTCTGCAAACAAAACTTATTCTGCATTTTGAATTGGCAATTAAAACATCATTTGAGCATCATTTGACCAGAAAAATCTTAAATACATAGTTCTGCTAAATGCAAAAACTAGTACATACACGTCGGATTGAGTAAAAGAAATATATCTACTCTCGTACGTGATCCTATTTACGCAAACCGTTCTACATTTGAAACAAAATCTTCCTTTTGGATTTGTTGTAAAAAAACTACTCGCATGCAGTCTATTTGTTGAACTGTAGAAAACATTCCTTCGGATGTGCTAATTCTGAATACACGCATTTTGAATTGAATACACCCATTTTGAATTGAATACTTTCGACCAGGCGTTGCTCGATAACACAGCAAGCCTGGCCACTAAGCCGGCATGACGTCAGAACGCTCCATCTAATAAATGGCGCAAACAACACTTAATACGTTGGAGCAATCACAGTTTCTAGACAATATTAGACTAGTTCTTTTGGATTTATCTCGGAGGCTGCAACAGGATATCAGTGAAGACGTAGCCGATTACGTTTTATTCAGGCTACAGCAACTCTCCCGCCATTTGGCGAGGTTTGCTCATGTAACTCAAGTCTACGATGCAGTGCAGACTCAGCTGGACATGGTAGCGAGCCTTTTGATTGAGGCAGACCGAAACTTCTCCTGTCAGTCTGTAGACGTAAGTACAGGTGTGAGTCACTCTGGGAGCGTAGGCCGTCCACGAATCGACATCAAGAGGGAGCAGCTGGAGTATCTGATTGAAAACGAAATCTCCATTCCTGTCATTGCTCAGGTTCTTGGAGTATGTGTCAGTACGGTGAAGAGGAGATTTCGGGAGCATGGAATCTCGATCACGGAGAGGAAAACCTCCATCAGTGACAGTGATTTGGATGCAGCTGTGCAGAATGTACAGCGAATGTTCCCCAATGCAGGGTACCGAAGGGTTCAATCACAACTCTTTTTAAGGGGAATCAAAGTTGCCCAGAGAAGAATACGAGAAGCAATGCAAAGAACTGATCCAGAGGGTGTTGCAATGAGGTGGCTATCAATAACGCCCAGAGCAGTCTATTGTGTCAGTGGCCCACTTGCGTTATGGCATATCGATGGCAATCATAAATTGATACGGTAATGGGGAGAGGAAGACAATTATTAAATTATCAATTTTTAATTAATGTACAAATGTATTATTCCCCCTCTTCATCAAAAAACTAATTAGTCCCCCTCCCCCTTAAAAGTGCTTTTTTGAGCTTACACCTATCTTGGTTGCTAGGTGGAGAATTGTCGTACATGGAGGTGTGGATGGGTACACCAGGATTCCTGTGTATCTCCAGGCAGGGACAAACAACAGAGCAGAAACAGTATGTAACCTTTTTATTCAGGCCACTGAAGAATATGGGCTACCCTCACGAGTTCGCTCAGATAAAGGGGGTGAAAATGTTGGTGTTTCAATGTATATGCTGGAGCATCCACAACGTGGTCCTGGTAGAGGAAGTATGATTGCAGGACGCAGTGTCCACAATCAGCGCATAGAAAGACTCTGGCGAGATGTTTTTGAGGGTGTCCTCTATATTTATTACCATCTTTTCTACCACATGGAAGAATGTGGAGTTCTGGACCCTGCAAAACCAAGCCACCTCTTTATATTGCACTATGTGTATGTTCCAAGAATTAATCGACACCTCAACATTTGGAAGGGAGGCTACATACACCACCGTATTCGAACAGCAGGAAGTCGTTCACTTATGCAATTATACATACTTGGACTTCTTAGACTGAGGGGTTCTAGCTCAACTGTGGCCCAAGAAATCTATGAACCACAATCAGAGGTAAGATTGTAAACTCTATGGGGGGGGGGGTTCTCCGTGACAAAAGTATTGGGTATGCTCGTCGTATCTCTTGGGGGTAAAAATCAGTGATTTGGTATCTTTTAGGGTGTTAAAATTGAAACTTTGTAGCATTTATTGGTATCTTTTAGGGTAACGAAAAAAGAAGAGCCACAGTTCTTAATGCATTAGTGGTTATTTATGATCAGTGTTCAAACCTTTTATGGTAGAAAGCTTTTCATGCACATCATTTTATGATTTTGGTCTTTATGGGGTTACAAATCATCCGGCCACGGCCTTTTTAAAAGACTTCCGGTATTTTTTAGGGGTATTTTTTAACTTTGCCGACATACCCAATACTTTTACCCCAGAGTCCCCCCTGCTATAAAGCTGATAACACACAGTAATAATCTTAATAACTATTACTTCTATTGTGCCCATTCTGAAAGTAGACATTCTAATTTAAAAATATTATAAATAGACACTTTTTTCAGAGCTCACCCAAACCAATTTTAAAACTCCTATTTAAAACCTTCAATAGATTAGCCATTCCTACCACAAACTATGCAAGGATTGAACTTTTGAAAACTGTCAGGTTGACAGTGGTGTTGCCTCTACTCTGTCCAAGGTCCCTGATTGTTATATGAGGGACAAACTGGGGATGATTAGTCTCCATTCTCTAAAGTGAGACAATGCAGATATCCATTGTCTAATTTTATCGCCGGGAAAATTAGACAATGGATTTCTGCATTGTCTCACTAAATTTCCCAGTCAGAAAATTGGAGAAGGGAGATTTAGTGGTTTGTATGTCCCTGATTAAGCAATGAATATTTTCCTACAAAAAAAAAAGATGTTCCCTAATAACACACTATACATGTAGGTCTTTAGGTTCAGCTGGATATCAAGTTTAAAAAAACGTGTTTACCATACATCGTTGTATTTTAATCACAGGAAGAAATTGAAACATATGGTATCGACTGGGATGGACCTCTCTTATATGACCCTGCTGAAGCTTCTGTTGTTACAGTTCCAGACACACCAGATCCCCTGGCACCACATATCTTCCAGGAAATGTGTGAACAAATAGATCCCCTGCATGAAAGTTCAAATTATGGTATTGACATTTTTATTCAAGCAATATCATTTCTTGAAACAGGAGGGTATATATGTTCTTAATCATCATGCCTACCTTTCGTCAGATTTGTTTACATTTAATACACCAGGTAGTTTGAATGTCCATTGTAGGATCTTTACTTTTAGGCAAGTACATTATCAGAATTATGTAATACAAATATGGAGGTCACCATGTTCTTTTGCAAGGGCACCTTTTGTAATGAAAGGTAACTTTTTCACAGCATTAATACTCATTTAGCATTTGATGTAATATATCAACAACGAGTGCGAGTGTTTTATCAGGGGTTCAAAACACCGAGAAACTAGGCCGAGTGCTTTTATTGTTTCGAGGTGTTTTGAATCCCCTGATGAAACACGAAGCACGAGTTTTTGATATTGCTTCTCAAACTCATTCATAATGAATGATTATCTGAATTGTTCTTGAGTCTCCTGAGAAAAGAACATAATAATTGCTTTTGTGTCTTGGCCTAATGAGTCACCTCGCATGTATTATGTTTGTTAAAAAGAGCTTCAAAATCGAACAAGCAGTGAGGTAGTCTAATGGATAAGTAGTGAGCGTAATGTGCGAGGGGTCACTGATTCAACTCTGGTTGATGATTTATCACTAGATTTTTTTTCTTGATAAGTAAGAGGTAGTAAGTCTACTAAGTTAAAGGTAAGTAACATAATGGTAAATATACAATAATTCCAGTGTCTTGATCAGTATCTTGATCAGTTCTTCCTCCGGTATCAAGATACATCCACCTGACTCGAATCGTGAGAGCTGATTGGTTATTGAGCTAATGAATTATTAATGAGTTTGAGAAGTGAATTTATTGAACATAACTGCAACATTGGATTAGAAGTAAAATTGGATGCAACATTGTGAATCTAAATGCAACATTATAAAATTGGATGCAACATTGTGAATCAAATATTATGTAGAAATACAAATAGTCATTATCATTTCAACTATGTGAATCTAAATGCAACATTATAAAATTGGATGCAACAATGTAAAATTGAAGGTGCCATTGAAAACGACCTCGGTGACAGTTTGATGATTTTCTAAAGGTTTTTTTTCCCTCAACCTTTCTCAAACTGGTTGCAAAAAAAGGTATCAATGGACTTCTCCATGCCTAAACATCAATGTCTGGTCATTTCTTTGAAAAATACAAAGATTAATTATTATAAATTATGACAGGACATTTTCTATCTTTTGGTTCTAAGTCGAAAGGTCTCAAAGCTGTTAATAATTAGGTTAGTGAATACAAAAAGCCAAGAAGTTAGAGAGCTTTTGTACAAAAACACACAGATCTTAACAGACTATATTTTAAGTTGTTTTGTATGGCACCTCTTAATATAACTACTACAATAACCTATAATAAGCCATAACAATGGCAACATTAACTACTTATTTATATTTTATTTAATTTTGATTATCATTTGAAATCATCTATCAATCAGCAGAATTTCCCGGTGCCAACCCCTGCCACATCATATTGCCCCAGTGTGAGGTGCAGCAATGTTTTTGCTGTGGGACCTGTATGGGACTATAAGGGGCCTGAAAAGTACAAAACAGTTTTTATGTATGTATTTCATTTTCATTTTGGGGAATAGAGGGTTTGCATGATCACGTGCCGGCAGCCATGACAGGGGGCAGGATATAGGAATACCGGGTACCTTTCCCCTAAGGAATTGAATTATTTCTCATGTAAAATGATTTTATTGTTCCTGCCCCCTGTCATGGCTGCCGACAGGTGATTGTGCAAACCCTCTATTAGGTGAGCTTGCATGAAAGAACATTTTAACAAATCCTCCATTGTTTGGTTGGGGAAAATCTGATGATGAATGCTTAATAAAAATGTATGATTTCATGGCCTTGAAATATGCATCTATTGTCTATCGTAACATTAAGTTGTGCCCCTACCAAAAAAAAACATTGGAAAAGTAAACAACTGTTCCCAGTGGTATGTGCTCAGTATAAACTCACTACAACCTCCTACGTACTGATGGTTGATTTATTTGAATACAAGAAAGTATTTACATGATCGCATCATTTGACAACTACCAGTATGCTTTAAAGTTCTAAACAGTTTCTTTTGTAAAGTCATTGTTCTACTATTAGTAGAGAGAATATAAAAATCTGAATAAGAAAGAAAATTCATAAATCATTCTGGTAGTTGTACATGTAGTTAATTGAAGCCATCCTGCAGATGTCCTCTTAAAACATTGATCTATAACATGGTATTAAAAGCAACTCCATTGTCATTGATGACTGTGCTCATAGCCAATTTAAACATTTCATATGACTCCATTGCTGTGGGCAAATGTAGCTCCAGTGTGCAGGTGGATGAGAAGATGACGTCCCCTTCACCAAACACAACTGAGAGCCTCCTTGGTAGTGCTGTTCCACCACTGCAGTACCTCAACAATTTCTGCAAATCTGTTAATATAATAGAACTGAATCAAATTGACATGTTACAATCAATACTGAACCACTTGAGAAGTGAAGATTATATATATTTCCTATTTATAAATTATTATCTTTCTTTCTCTTTTTACAATACAAGACTGCTCATTGGTTAAAAACCATTCAGTTACTTTCAGACTCTTTTCGAAAATCATCATGTGAATACACAATAATACTAAATTAGGAGTTACAGTGGAGTTCCACTGTAAAAATGCAGCAAGGGAACAACTTAAGTATTATTATTCAGACGTACCACTTTTAGAGCTGTCTCCAATGAATCTCAGTAGGTGTTCCTTTGATGGTGCCTTGTCATCTGGGAAGAAGAGGATACTCATCATTCTTACAGGGGTTAAATCCTCTGTTGGGTTGCTGATGAATAGGGGCTCAAATAGAACAGGTTTCTTCCTTATATAC